>NC_069406.1:835284-878377 GCF_026875155.1 Cherax quadricarinatus | reverse complement strand
TATGTTACACAGGTCTATGTTATATTACATTGTCTACTACGACTGCTATGATTACTACTACTACTGCGGCTACTACTACTACGACTACTACTACTACTACGACTACTGCTACTACTACTACGACTACTGTCACTAATGCTACGACTACTGTTACTACTACTGCTACTACTACTACGACTACTGTTACTAATGCTACGACTGCTGTTACTACTACAACGACTACTGCTACTACTACTACGACTACTGCTACTACGACTACTGCTACTAAAACGACTACTACTACTACTACGACTACCGCTACTACTACTACTACAATTACTGTTACTACTACGACTACTACTACTACTACTACTACTACTACGACTACTACTACTGCTACGACTGCTGTGGCTACTACTCTGACTAAAGCTGCTTCTACTGCAGCTACGACTACGACTATACTTGCTACTACTACGACTTCTGTGGCTATTTCTACAGCTAATGCTGCTACTTCTACGACTACTGCTGCTACTACGACTTCTGTAGCTATTTCTACGGCTGCTACTTCTACGATTACTGCTACAACTACGACTGCTAATGCTACTACTTCTACGGCTACTGCTACTACTACTACTACAGCTAATGCTATTACTTCTACGATTATTGATACTAATACGACTTATTACTACGACTACTGCCGCTATTACCACTACTTTTTAATCTACTTTTTATAAGGTCACCAATAGTACTAGCAATAGTGCTAACAATAGTGCTAACAATGCTACTAACATTACTAATAATACTACTACTAACAATGCAACTAACAATGCTACTAACAATACTACTAACAATGCTATTAACAATGTTACTAACAATACTACTGATAATACTACTAAGAATGCTACTAACAATACTACTAACAATTCTGCTAACAACAACGCTTGTTTCAACACTCATAAATGCTTAAGCAATATTATTAATATTGTATCACTCATTTTAAATATGGAGGATAAAAAAAACTAAATATATTGAACGCTGAAAAACTATCTTTTATATCAAATCGATAGTGTGGAAAAATCCAAGTAGTGAAGGACTGTCTGTAAGATGGCGGCATCAGGTGATGTTTCATACTCTCTGAACGGGAATGTTAATTATGAGTGTAAATGAGACGTTCCCTGCGTGAAACGATACACAAATACCATGACGTAGGAGACACAGACCATTAAATAACGACACAGTGAATAATATTTCTATAATGATGGTAACAGCGAGTGATCTACGATGTCTGACCGTGAATAACATAATATGTAAGATGCTTGTAAAGGTTAATGTTGTTCGCTGGAGGAATGAGTAACAGCATCTGTAAGGTGTCTTAAGCCGGACTAACAGTATCCCACCAGAATGATTACTTAGCAAATAACAATATACCGCCAGAAAGACAACTTAGCATCTAACAATATAACGCCAGAATCACTACTTTCCAACTAACAATATTCCGACAGAATCAAAACTCTCCAACTAACAATATATCGTCAGAATCACTACTCTCCAATTAACAGTATACCGCCAGAATCACTACTCTCCAAGAAAAATATACAACCAGAATCACTACTCGTAAACTAACAATACACCGCCAGAATCACTACTCGCAAACTAACAATACACCGCCAGAATCACTACTCACCAACAAACAATATCCCGTCAGAATCACTACTCACCAACTAACAATATACCGCCAGAATCACTACTCAGCAACTAACATACCGCCAGAATCACTACTCTTCAACTAACATTATAAAGCCAGAATCATTACTCTCCAACTAACAATAAACCGCCAGAATCACTACACACCAGCTAATAATACCTCACGAGAATCACTACGCACCAACTAACAGTATCCCGCCAGAATCACTACTCAGCAACTAACAATATACCACCAGAATCACAACTCTCCAACAAACAACATACCGCCAGAATCACTACTCTCCAACTAACAATATACCGCCAGAATCACTACTCTCCAACTAACAAAAAACCGCCAAAATCACTGCTCACCAACTAACAATATCCCGCCAAAATCACTACTATCCAGCTAACAATATCCCACCAGACTCACTACTCTAAAACTAAATATACCACCAGAATCACTGCCTCTTCAACTAACAATATACCGCCCGAATAACTACTCTCCAACTAACAATTTTACGAAACCCGAATCACCACTCACCAACAAACAATATCCCGCCAGAACCACTACTCACCAACTAACAATATCCCACCAGACTCACTACTCTAAAACTAAATATACCGCCCGAATCACTGCTCTTCAACTAACAAAATACTGCAAGAATAGCACTCTAAATCTAACAATTTACCCCAGAATCACTACTCTCCAACTAACAATATACCGCCCGAATCACTACTCACCAACTAACAACATACCGCCAGAATCACTACTCCCAACTAACAATATAAAGCCAGAATCACTACTCTCCAACTAACAATACCCCGCCAGAATCACTACTCTCCAACTAACAATATACTGCCAGAATCACTGCTCACCAACAAACAATACCCCCCAGAATCACTACTCACCAACAAACAATATCCCGCCAGAATCAGTACTCACCAACAAACAATATACCGCCAGAATCACTACTCACCAACTCACAATATACAGCCATAATCACAACTCTACAACTAATAATATACCTCCTAAATCACTGCTCACCATCTAACAATATACCACCAAAATAACTACTCTCCAGCTAACAATATACCGCCAGAATCACTACTCTCCAACTAACAGTATACCACCAGAATCACCACTCACCAACTAACAACATACCGCCAGAATCACTACTCAGCAACTAACAATATAACGCTAGAATCACTACTCAGCAACTAACAATATACCACCAGAATCACAATTCTCCAAGTAGCAGCATATCTCCAGAATCATTACTCTCCAACTAACAATATACCGCCAGAATCAATACTCTCCAACTAACAATGTACCGCCAGAATCACTACTCACCAACTAACAATATAACACCAGAATTACTTCTGACCAACTAACAATATACCGTCAGATTCACTACCCTCCAAATAACAATATACCCACAGAGTCACTATTGAGCAACTAACAATATATCACCAGAATCATTAATCTCCAACTAACAATATACCTCCAGAATCACTACTCTCCAAATATCAATATCCTGCCAGATTCACTAATCACCAACTAACAACATACCGCCACAATCACTACTCACCAAGTAAAAATATACTGCCAGAATCACTAATCTCCAACTAACAATATACCACCAGAATCACTGCTCACCATCTAATAATATGCCGCCAGAATCACTGCTCATCTGTCAGCATAGTTGCTGATCCTCTGTATATGTGTATGTTATCTAAGTATCATAGTACCAACAACATGTTTTACAAAATTGATCCTGCCAGGCTCAGTGACTAGCATGTGTGACGTCATGTGATGTTGCATGTGAGCGTTGGGCTCCCGGCCTTCTCATTGTAAAGCCAGAATCACTACTCACCAACTAACAATATACAACCATAATCACTACTCTCCAACTAACAATATGTCGACAGAATCACTACTCTCCAACTAACAATATCCCGCCAGAATCTCTACTCTCCAACTAACAATATACCGCCAGAATCACTACTTACCAACTAACAATGTACCACCAGAATTACTTCTGACCAACTAACAATATACCACCAGAATCACTACTCTTCAAATAACAATATACCGGCAGAATCATTGCTGTCCAACTAACAATGTACCACCAGAATCATTATTCTCCAACTAACAATATACCTCCAGAATCACTGCTTTCCAAATAACAATACATCGCCAGATTCACTAATCACCAACTAGCAACATACCGCCACAATCACTACTCACCAAGTAACAATATACCGCCAGAATCACTAATCTCCAACTAACATTATACCACCAAAATCACTGCTCACCAACTAACAATATGCCGCCAGAATCACTGCTCTTCTGTCAGCATAGTTGGTGATCCACTGTATATGAGTATGTTATCTGAGTATCATAGTACCAACAACATGTTTTACATAGTTGACACCGAAATAGGCTCAGTGATGAGCAAGTGTGACGTCATGTGATGCTGCATGTGAGCGTTGGGCTCCTGTCCTCCTTCTCACTCCACGCTTAGGACTACAACAATGCATCACAGCAAGCTGGGCTCCGCTTCTCACACTCTGCTAATATAAGTGTGTTTAACTCCAGCTATCATATATCCACGAACCCTCTCAACACTTCAACTAACAATATCCCGCCAGAATCACTGCTCACCATCTAACAATATACCGCCAGGATCACTACTCACTAACTAACTATATCCCGCCAGAATCACTACTAACCAAGTACCAATATCCGCCAGAATCACTACTCACCAACTAACAATATACCGCCATAATCACTACTTTCCAACTAACAATATACCACCAGATTCACTACTCACCAACTAACAATATACCGCCATAATCACTACTTTCCAACTAACAATATACCACCAGAATCCCTACTCAATAACTAAAAATATGTCACCATAGTTACTACTCGTCTGTCAGCATAGTTGGTGATCTTCTGTATATGTGCATGTTATCTGAGAATCATAGTATCAACAACATGTTTTACATAGTTGACCCTTTGCTAGGCTCAGTAACTAGCATGTGTGACGTCATGTGATGCCGCATGTGAGCGCTGGGTTCCCGGCCTCCTTCTCACTTCCCGCTTAGGACTACAACAAGGCAACACAGCAGGCTGGGCTCCCCTTCTCACGCTCTGTTAATATAAGTGTTAGCAACAAACAAGTGTGTTTAACTGCAACTATCATATCTCCAAGAACCATCTCAACACTCCAACTAACAGTATACCGCGAGAATCACTGCTCTCCATCTAAAATACTGCCAGAATCACTACTCTCCAACTAATATTGGGGGGTGGGGGGGGGGGGTGTCGGCCAGAAATCTCTACTCACCAACTAACAATAATACTGACAGAAACGAATACTCCCAAACTAACAATACACCTCAATGAATCAATACTCACCAACCTAACAATAACCGCGGAGAATCACTACTCCACCAATTAACAATATCCCCCACCAAATCACTACTGATTAACTAATCAATATAAACGCAGAATCACCACTCTCTAACTAACAATATACCGCCAGACCACTATCTCCTCGGCGACTATACGCTATACCAGCCAGAATACTACTCACATCTAACAATATCCCACAAGAATAACTACTTCCCAACAAACATATACAGCCAGAGTCACTACCCCACCTAATGACAATATACCACCCAAATCACTGCACTCCAGCTAACAATATACCGCCAGAATTCTCTACTCACCAACTAACAGTAACACATGCCACATCAATACTCACCATCTAACAATATACTGCCGACAATCCTACTCAAAAAACTTAACAATGTGCCATAATACGGGGGGGGGGGGGGGGGCGAAAAAAAGGGGAGGAAATAAAAATTGTGGGGGGGGGGGGGGTGTTGTTTTCACTTTGGGTGGGGGTGGTGTGGGTGTTGTGTTTGGGGGGGGGTGGGGGGGGGGGGGGTTGGGGGGGGGGGGGGGGTTTTTTTTTTTCTTTGTTTGTGTGTTTGGGGGGGGTTTTTGGTGGGGGGGGGGGGGGGGGGGGGGGGGTGGTTGGGTGTGTGTTGTTGGTGGGGTGGGGGGTTTTGGGGTGGGTGTGGTGTTGGGTTGGGGGGGATGTTGATAGGAGAAGGATTAATTATTGTATAAGATTTGATGGTGAATGATTGGGTATTTGTAAGAATTTGATAGTATTGATAATTTATTTGTGAATTATTTTGATAGGATGTATTTAGTTATTGTTAAGAATGTTGATAGTAGAGATTTATAATTATATTATTTAAGAATTATGATAGTATAAATAATTATTTATTTTATGAAATGTTTAGATTATATAATAACTAAGAATATACCGCCAGAAATACGGGGTACTCTCTCAATAACAACATACCACCAGAATCCCACTACTCCCCAAATATCATTATATTACATAATCCACTACTCTCCCACCACAATAAACCGAAAGAATCACTTGTCTCCACTAAACAATATAGGCCAGAATCCTACACCCCAAATAACAATAATCCCACCAGAATCACTACTCTTCCTACTAACAATATACCGCCCAGAATCACTACTCACTACTAACTATATCCCTCCAGAATCACTACTAACCAGTAACCATATCCGCCATAATCACAATCACCAAACTAACAAAATAGCGCCAAAATCACTACTCACCACTACAATATACTGCGTGAATCACTGCTCTCTAACTTAACAATATACCACCAGATTCACTACTCCACCACTACCAATATACTGCCATGGATCACTACTTTCCAACTTACAATATACCACCAGAACACTAACTCAATAACTAAAAATATGTCACCATAGTTCTACTCGTCCTGTCAGCATAGTTGGTGATCCCACTGTATATGTGCATGTTATCTGAGAATCATAGTACAACAACATGTTTTAACATAGTTGACCCTTTGCAAGGCTCAGTAACTAGCATGTGTGACGTCATGTGATGCCGCATGAGAGCGTTGGGTTCCCGGCCTCCTTCTCACTTCCCGCGTAGGACTACAACATGGCAACACAGCAGGCCTTGGCTCCCCTTCTCACACTCTGTTAATATAAGTGTTACCAACCAACAAGTGTGTTTAACTCCCCAACTATCATATCTTCCAGAACCATCTTACCTCAACTAACAATATACCGCAAGATCACTGCTCTCTCTAACAATTATACTTCCAAATCACTACTCTCCAACTAACTAATAATACTGCCAGAATCTCTACTCACTAACTAACAATATACTGACAGAATCGATACTCCTCAACTAACAATACACTACATGAATTCAATACTCACCAACCTAGCAATATACCGCCAGAATCTCTACTCACCAACTAACAATACACCGCCAGAGTCACTAGTCACCATCTAACAATATACTGCCACAATCGCTACTCAAAAAACTAACAATATGCCGCAAATTTCACTGCTCTCCAACTAACAATATACCGCCAAATCAAACTACTAATCCAAACAAACAATATACCGCCAGAATCACTACTCACCAACTAACAATATACCGCCAGAATCACTGCTCTCCAACTAAAAATATTCCGCCAGAATCACTACTCACCAAATAACAATATACCGCCAGAATCACTACTTTCCAACTAACAATATACCGCCAGAATCACTAATCCAGAACTAACAATTGACCGCCAGAATCACTACTCACCAACTAACAATATACCGCCAGAATCCCTCCTCACCAACTAACAATATCCCACCAAAATCACTACTATCCATTTAACAGTATACTGCCCGAAACAGCACTCCCCAACTAACAATATACGGCCAGAATATCTATTTCCCAACCAACAAAATACCGCCAGGAACACTACTCTCCAAATAACAATGTACCGTCATAATCACTGCTCTGCAACTGACAATATACAGCCAGAATTACTACTCACCAACTAACAGTGTACCGCCTGAATCACTACTCATCAACTGACAATATACCGCCAGATTTACTACACTCCAATTATCGATATACCGCGAGAATCACTGCTATCCTACTAACAATATACCGCCATAATCACTGTTCAACAACTAACAATATACAGCTAGAATCACTACTCTGCAACTAATAATATAGTACCAGAATAAGTACTCACCAACTAACAATATACCGCCAGAATCACTACTCAGCAACTAACAATATACTGGCAAAATCACTGCTCACCAACTAAAAATATACCGCCAGAATCACTACTCACCAACTAACAATATACCGCCAGTGTCACTACTCTCCAACTAACAATATGCCACCAGAATCACTACTCTCCAACTAACAATATACTGCCAGAATCACTACTCACCAACTAACACTATACCGCTAGAATCACTTCTCACCAACTAACAATATTTCTCCAAAATCACTACACTCCAACTAACAATATACCACCAGAATCACTACACTGCAACAAACAATAATCTGGCAGAATCACTACTTACCAACTAACAATATACCGCCAGATTCACAACTCTCCAACTAACAATATGATTCCAGAATCACTACTCTCCAACTAGCAATATACCGCCAACTAACAATATACTGCCAGAGTCACTACTCACCAACTAACAATATACCGCTAGAATTGCTACTCTCCAACTAACAATACACCACCAGAATCACTACTCACCACTACCAATATACCGCCAGAATCACTACTCTTCAACTAACAATATACATGCAGAATCACTGCTCTCCAACTACCAATATACTTATAGAATCATTACTCTCCAACTAACAATTTACCGCCTGAATCAATATACTCCTGTGAAGGCTTACTCAGCCCTGTGACAACTTCAGACAGTATTACCAAGGCTGGCTCCTCCTCAGGAAAATTATTGAATAGAAAAAGAAATAATAACAGACAAACATAAACACTTTATTATATAGAAAATATAAAATATAAAACACTTAAATATGAAATATTAATCCTACATTAAAGAAAATGAAAAATGAAAAATATAAATGATAACTGAATTCAACGCTAATATAAAACTTGGGTGTCTGGTGTGGTGGGCACTGCTTGTTGAAATCGTAGCCGTTGTGATGATGGGGGGGGGGTCGCAGGTGTTGGTTACAACCCACTGACTAGTTCTTCACAGTATAGCCTTGAGTATTCTATCCCGATGACAGGAAGCAGGTTTTTCCGTGCAATGATGAGGGGAAATCCTGCAATTTTATACAGGGGCACTGGGAATTAAATCCAAAAAGGGGAAAAATCTCAGGACGTTGTCCATCTCCCTCAAATTTTCCCTTTGCAACACTGATATTCTTATGAAGGGACCTTTGTGAGCCTTGATCAAATATTGTGTTAGACACATTGGTGTTGGTGTAATTTATTGATAACTACAACTCGCGCTATCGGTTGAGAGCAGTTGCTTTAAACTTATCTTACTTTAATGCTGTAGGACTTGTTGATTCCTGATTTGTGGAAGTCTGCTGCTGTTCAGCAAAAGTTTTTGGGATAATGCTGTATGATGCATCCCTTGCATTTTTAACACTTAGTCAGTGAGCAATTTTCTCCCTTGTGTTCACCTTACACTTCGATGATCTTTTCAGTGTGACACGTTGTTTACGTGCATCCATTGATGTGTAGTGACTACAAATACTGTGCCCAATGTGTTCATCAAAAGTACAACAATTTTGGAGTAGTTTTATGTATGACAGTCTGTTTCTGTCTGTGTATTACAGCTTGTAAATGCCTTTATGGGATTTCCCATTATGTGGTTTAGTGGGAAGTAGGTATACTCTTTTTATACTGAGTTGAAGTTTATTATCACTGGATTGTGGATTTTTCATTTGCTCGTTGCTTGCATGCATGAAATATGTTTGTAAACATTGCTATTCTGGACCCACGTTACAAAGGTTTATAAAATAATATTTAATCGTTCAATCTGTTTGTGGTGACATTATCTTGTACAATACCAATGATAAAACCTTATCACATTGTTTTGGTCATATTTAGATCTAGTGATCTGAGACTATTGGTCTAATGTAGTTTCTAAATGCAGTAAGTCTGAAAAAAACAATGTTTGGGTGGCTTCCAAGCCTGATATTAAGAATGCAATGGTTAACTCTTAGCCTTAGTCTACTTATAGTCGATCATAAAGTAATTGTTGCTAAGAAATAGTAAGGCTATTTGATAAATTGCCTTTAACCACCGAAATGACTTTATCTGTTCATATGGGTTCTCTTCACCAAGACATTTAAGATAATTGAACTTAGCAATCTCATCTATGTCAGTTCGGAATTTACTATAGGATTTGAAAACACTAATGTATTCTTCATAATTAGACTTGGATCAATAGGTAATGAGCAATGTAGGTAAGCATGGTAATGGACACTTGTTGTTACAGTGTAACAGTGTGTTTGCCACTAGTTATAGTATGGTCTCTGGACAGGTTTTAACGGCAGATAGCTGTTACTCCTGTCCACCTTAATTGTTGATCACTAAAAGTATCCAAAACATTTATAATTTCATGCCTCAGATGGATTGATTCAAGAAAAAATAATATAAAAAATTAATTTCTAGTTTCTTAATGTGTATAGTTGGAATTTATTATTTCAGGACGTTGTGTAACATATAATTCAAACTTGCCTCAAGATCTCATCAAAATCTATGTTTGTATTCTTGAGTTAATATCTATTACATCATGCAATTTGATTTTCTAATTGTGTAAATCTTAGTCTGTAAAGACTGTATGAGTTTTCACACATGCCATTTTTAATGGTTTACTGAATATTCTCAGCACCACACTTAGGAGTGTTTATAAAAACTTGTACTGCTATAGACAGCTGAGTTTTTGTGAAGCTTAAGTCAGATATAATCGAGTCAGAATTACTGACCCACTAAGGATTATCCTAAGGGGTTAATGATCATGAAGGGTACAGGGTACTTGTAGCTGATGTTTCCGGTTAGAGTTTGCTGTGTCAGCCTGCCCATGATGATTAATCGTAAATACGTTATACACTTCATTCATATACTACTATAAATGTTCCTGTTAACTGGAATAATACGTGTAGATTCCTTACCACATATATAAATTTTCACTGTTAATATATATTTGAAAAGCTTACACTTTTTATTATAAGTCCTTTCATTATAACTGGTAATTATAAGAAACAAACTTTAACACAATCTTGTCTCTTATTTCTGTCTATAAAAATTTATAAAACACAGTGTATATATACACTACAGACAACAACATCACTTGGTTGCTGTGTATTAATCAGCGATTTCGTGTTGGGCAGTTGAGGAGGTGCTGGATACATCCCCCGTCTTCTGTTGGGTGTGTCACCCGGCCCCGTTTGACGTTGGGTGATAGCTGGGTGCAGCGCTCCCGTTTTCCTTTGGATGACATTCTCCTGTGATTGAGTCTGGAGGGACCTCATTTATACTGATTTATATTGTAAAACATACTAGTCTTTACATCTTTTTTCGAAGGACTTGGCTCATAGGTTATTTGTACACTGTAGTACAACATCTTTGGATCCACAGTGTGGTCTTTTATCGGTTCGAACACGACCAAAAGCTCTTTTGAGAATTTTGGCCTTATGGTGTTTATTATAACGATATATAATGAACACTTAGCTGATAATGACCGCAAATCGTCTACACAGCGCCCTGCAGACGAGCGTCTTGTAATGCTGTCGAACCATCTCAACAGTGGGCTGCAGGAGATACAAATTTTGTAAGTATAAATTAACCCTAGGGGGTGTTCTGTCAGCTGTCATTTTCATTCGTTGATGGCATGGGACGAATATATTATTGTTTGGATCAAAAGTCTCACCACCTTTTTCTGCCGATTATAGGTTGATTCAAACTCCGTGTGATCAAGATTGCGTCAATCCCGATCTACAGAAATCGTAACATCCCTGTTGCTCTTTGTATCAGCGCGCTCGACGCTCGGTGATTCTTCAACACCTTCGACAGATATCGGTGATTGATAGAAGCTGAAGTGTCCTTGGATGTCCCCGTCTTCATTGTTAGGAAACGCACAATGGTACACTAATGTTCCACAAGATTTGTCTTTTATGTTCACAATGTATCACAAGAGAAAGCCGATCACAACTCTCTTAAGTGTACACGTGCTTAGTGGACACCTTGTTCACACCTACGGCACAGATCTCTGCGTCAGTGTCACTCGATAGTAGAGCTCAAAGATAGTCTGCCAGACGCCTACAGCCGTCCATGCCGTCACTGCCCTAATATCACAAAAAAAAACGTGACTAGTACCTTGCATCCCTGTCACCTCCTCGTGATGACAAAAAGCAAAATGTTTGTTCTTGCTGTATTAATCATAAAAAACATTGTACTAACTATCTTTACTATGGTAATAAAGTGGGAGCGGATTTTCTTAATTGTCCTGCCTAAGTATGAGATTGTAACTGTCTCTTATAAAATACACGTTGCACACCGCTGCAAGGAGCAGGTGTCCAAATGATTACGTGGCATAGCATCTGTGATCAATTTACTCACTCTAGCAGTATAACAAGACGCTCGTCCCTCTGAGTGGCCCCTCAGGGCTGAGAGGGACTGAAGGGGGCTGAAGGGGTGATACCCCCCTCTGGAGAAGAATTTCTCCACAAGGAATTTAATGAATAGAAAAGAAATAATAACAAGACCAAGCATAAACACTTTTTAATTATATGAAAATATAAAATTTAAAAACACTTAAATATGAAAATAGTAATCCTTCATTAAGGAAAATGTAAAATGAAATATATAATGATAACTGAACTTCAACGCTAATATATATAGGGGTGTTGGTGTTGGTGGACATGCTCTTCAGCTAACGCAATATACGCCAGAATCACTACTCTGAACTTATTATGTTCGCTAGAATCCACTACTCACCAAATAAGAATAAACTGAGATTCACTACCCCACCAACTAACAATATAACCCACCAGGTTCATATCACCAATTAAACAAGTATCCAAGAATCACTACTCTCAAAACTAACAATATACCGCAAAGAATCACTTTATCGCCAACTAACAAATATTCCGCCAGATAAACTTCAAAAAATAACAACATACGCCAAAATGACAACTCACAATTAAAAAATATACGTTCAGAAACAATACTCTCCAACTAACATATACGACAGATCATCTTCTCACCCTATTATGAACTATACTGCCAGAATCCACTACTCTGCCAACATAACAATATAACGAAAGAACCCACTACTCACAATAACATTATACTTGACAGAATCACTACTTCCAATAACATTATACACAGAATTATACTTCAACTAAACATATATACAGCCAGAATAACTACTCACCAAATACAGAATACGGCCGCAAGAATTTCACTATCACCAAAAAATCGTAACAATATACGGCCACAATCCTACTCTCCACTAACAATATACCTCCAGGAAGCAACTACTTACAACTAATAATTTACCGTCAGAATAACTTCTCTCGCAATAACAATATACCGATAGAATCACTATCACCTTCTACAAACACACAGAATCATATCACCACTAACATATTCCGACAGATACTTCTCTCCAACTAAAACAATATACTGACCCAGAATCACTACCTCTTCAACTAACAAATATACTGGCAGAATCACTATCTCTCCACCAATTATCGATTTTACCGCGCAGAATCACTTGACTATTCCTACTATCAAATATACCGCAATATTCTCTGTTCACAACTAACATATATACAGTAGAATCACTACTCTGCAACTTAATAATATTGCACCAGACTCTAGATACTCACCAAACTAACAACATAACCGCAAAGAATCACTATCAGCAATAACTATATACTTGCAAATCACTACTCACCAACTATAAATATACCGCCAGAATCACTATCACTCAACTAACAATATACGCCATTGTCATACTTCCAACTAAACAATATGCCACGATCATATCTCCAACTAACAAATATACTGCAGAAGATCACTACTCACAATAACACTATACCGCTAGAATCATTTCACCAACTAACAATATTTCTCCTGAATCACTACAATCCAACTAACAAATATACCTAGAAATCATCACTGGCAACAAACAATATCTGGCCGAATCAGCTACTTAACCAACTAACAATTATACCGCCAGGATTACAACTATCCCAACTAAAATATGTTTCCAGAATTCCCTATCTCCAACTAGAATATACGCCAACTAACAATATACTTGCAGAGTCACTACTCACAATAACATATACCGCGAGTATTGATATCTCAACTAACAATACACACCTGACTCCTTCTCCCATACCATTATACCGCAGAATACTACTCTCCAACTTACATTATACATGCAGAATCACTGCTTCTCCAATACCAATATACTTTATAGATCATTACTTCCAATAACAATTTACCGCTGAATGAATATAATCCTGTGAAGGCTTATCAGCCCTGTGGATCACTTCAGACAGTATTACCAAGGCTGGCTCCTCCTAGGAAAATTATTGAAATAGAAAGGAATAATAAACAACAAAATAACACCTTTATTCATTAGAAAATATAAAAATATAAAACACTTTTAAAATTGAAATATTAATCCTTCATTAAAGAAATGAAAATATGAAAAATGTAATGATAACTGAATTCAATGCTATATAAAACTTGGGTGTCTGGTGTTGGTGACATTGCTTGTTGAAATCGTGCCCTTGCGATGATGGGGGGGGGGTCGCAGGTGTTGGTTACGACCCACTGGCTAGTTTTCACAGTATAGCCTTGAGTATTCTACCGATGACAGGAAAGCAGGTTCTTTACCGCTGCCAATGATGAGGGGTTAGTCCTGCAATTTATAACAGGTGACTCAGGTATGTAAATCAAATAAGGGAAGTCTCAGACGTTAGCCATCTCATCAATTCTACTCGTAGATTGAGCAGGTGACCTACTGTCATCAAGAGTAGTGCTGGGAGCTGTGAGTCTATTGATTATGTTTGGACGGCGCCCCTCAGTCACCTTTCGGGCGGGTAGGAAGGAGGGAAGGGATAGCGAGGAGCTTAGGAATGACCGTACCTTAACAAGCAGCCAGGCAATCAAAACTATCATTCGGGGTGGGGAAAATGGCGGGAAATAGCGGGAGCTAGACTTCGCTTACTTTCCAAGTAGCCGACAGCAAACTATTCACTTTCGCGGGAGGATAAAGGCGGGAAATAGCCGGGTAGTTGACTTACCCTTACCTTAACAAGTAGCGGCAATGAAACTATTGTTTCTATTTACTCCCTTGCTATCCTATTATTGAACTTTTCCTCACACTCACCCATATCCAAGACTTATAGCATGGAGGTATAGGAAGAATGGCGTGGAAAAAGTTCTAACAATGTGGCAGTCGCGTAAGGAATCGCAAATCTTCTACTGACTGTCACGACTTTACCTAGTCAGAGAAATAATTGGATGGACCATTGTTTTACACAATATGAAACTTAAACGCTGGCGGCCAATGTCAACAAAGAGGCGACTGTTGTTCCCTTAAACGTTTCTAGGCATTCAAAGATTTGTGGTCCGTTTCTAAATGGACATTCTTTTCCCAGCAAATAAATTTAAGTTTGGAGATACCCCGCACAGGGCTAAACTTCCTTTTCTCTTTGTGCTGTATCACGTTTCTGTGGAAG
The DNA here is from genome assembly GCF_026875155.1 of Cherax quadricarinatus. Lineage (NCBI taxonomy): Eukaryota > Metazoa > Arthropoda > Malacostraca > Decapoda > Parastacidae > Cherax > Cherax quadricarinatus. The sequence goes on along the minus strand of NC_069406.1, from coordinate 863,060 downwards.
AGTTTCTGGCTTAGAAGATACAGGGGAAGGAAAGTCCATCATGGTAAATGTAGTAATCACTGCAACTAAGCAGTATTGGAGGCATCGCAGTTCTTAACAAAATGTTTTGATTAATATCTGGATCTTAAGTATAGGAGTGCTTTTTTCGAAAAAGATACTTTTAATCTCATATTAAACATTTCTTCGAGCTTCGTCGGAACGTTCAAGAGCGGTTCTTCACAGACTTTTTAAGGAAGTCGGATAATATGCCTGTATGATCAGTAAGGCTCGGGATAAACTGTGCTTAAAAATTCTATAGAAACCAAGAAAAGCTAGCATGAGCTTCTTGGTTTTGGGGAATTTAAATTCATATTAAAGCTTGATCTTATGGGGAGAGGCTGCAGCAGGTTATTAGAAAGTATCAGTCCTAGATATCTAATTTGTTTTATACCCAGGAAGCATTTCTTCTGTTGGCAGTGAGGGCATGGAGCGTAACCTTGCAAAATGATGTTAATGTTTGGATACGTTCGCCCACGTGGATGTCATTAGTAATTGTTATCAAATTAAACTGAAAACATTTGGCATATACCCAAGACCTTGTCATCAGGTCTCTACGTAGTAGCGCAGGCAGTTCCTTGCGTGGGTGTAGGAAAAAGCGGTTGTTACTGCTTAGAAAGAAGGATCTAACATTATCGTGATGATATGCTGCGCATTATCAATCTTCTGAAAAGAAGGAGAGTCATATAAATTTGTGTAATTCGATCTCTATTAAGGGCATATGGTCAGCATCCCACCGAATTTAGCATTAAGGCTCTGAAAGTCAATAGCAAGTCTATATGAATTATCCTCCTTCTTAACCATGACTACTGGTGAACACTATGAAGATACTGAGGTTCAATGATCTTTAGTTTTTATTCCATTTGTCTACCTCTCGGTCTAATGCTCTAACGTGAACTCGAACTGGGGTATACTAATTGTCGTTTGATAGGAATTGTCCGTCATAAGTCCAATTTATGGACTTACCGTGGAGCTAACACCTGGAAATATCTGTAAAGGACGTCTGAAAAGTTACTCAGCTCCATGTGAAGTAGTTCATGTCTCTTATGTCATTCAAAGATTCATTATTATTATTGTGGCTGCGTACCTGAGTGGTCAAGAGTCACCAACGTCATGTAGTTCTTCATCACTCAGTCTAAGTTAATAGGTGTCAATTACACACACCTTACATTACTTCAGTTGTTTTATCAAGTTCGTGTGGAAAAACTAAGTCAAAGTTATGAAGGCAGTTAACCGAATTTCTTCCGGTATATTCTTAGGATGTTGATTGATAAAGCCTAGGTTTCCTTGACTTCTATGAGGTAGTCAACTTTCCCACAAATTTTAATACTTTATATGGATCCTTTCCTTGCTACTAAATATTTTAATCTTGACTTGTTAGGCCCAAAAGTACCAGTACTTCATCCACTTTAAAACTTCTCCTCTGACCTTTTTGGAATCAAATAGGTTTGTACTGTCCATTGGCAAGTGTAAGTTTTTCTGAAACTATGTCAGAGGTCTCTCAAGTTTGGATCTAGGTCAAGGAGAAAATGGTAGAAGATGAACCTCAGCATTTTACTCTCATTAGTCAATAAGTCATGACAGGGATGGACAATGGACCTTGGCCGTCTACATAGAGAAGTTCAAAGGTGAAAACCAAAGAGTCACTGGGAATTTCCCACATGGCAAATAAGCACAGGGTAGGTTTCGATGCCACCTCCTTAGTTTTAGGGAGCAAAGTTTCCTTAAAATGGGCTTTAGAATCGAATTGCTGCGCTCAATCCTCCATTACAGCTGGGATGAAAAGGGTGTAGTGAGAGAGGCTTACAACTCCCAGAAGTTGGTATAGATGTTGCATAAGTCAGATGTGAATTGTTGATCCATGCCCAGACAAAATTTCTCTAGGGATGCCCTCTCTGGAGAGATGGACAAAGGGCTTAGCCACCTCTGTAGTCAGTTATGGTCTTTAAGGGTTGGCTTTAGGGAAAAAAAAAAATACAAATAAAAAAATAGAAAAGAAAATAATAAAAAAAAAAAAAAAAAAATCTCGAAGCTAATCAAACATAATGTTAATTATATATCTATGTCCCCAGATGAAAGTGGAGTAAAGGACAACGATGTCCAATAGCTACTCTTTCAAGAAGGTACCGTAAAGACTGGCATTTTGGACTAGGTTCTCGCCTGGTACCTTGGAGGATGACAGTTGGCAAACTTTACCCACACCCCCAACCATCTACAATAGGTAGTGACATTGAGGACATTTTTGGCAAAAATAGGTTTCTAATTTTATTAAGGTTTTACGATGAGAGGATTTGGCCGGCCACTGGCAGGTAATGAGCCATTTTAAGAACAGTCTCTCTGCATGACTTGGAACAAAAACTAAGATGGAATGTCTATCTCATTTGAATTTAATTGAATTACTGACTTGTACAAAGATACCCTTTTATATATTCAAATTTATATGAAAAGTTTTTCCTTTGATTAACTATGATTTTGTTTAGCGGCATTAGGGGATCAATTCTGAAGAGAAGGGCATTTACGTTGTAAATTGACAAAGGAGTCCTTCGATATCTAAAGGCTTAAAGTAGGGATAATTCATAGGGATGGACAGTAGAAGAAGCGTGGGCTTTGGTCTGACCATAGTCAAGCATTTATGAGATATCGGAGGTGATATCATCTCTTTCATCTACAAGTGAACCGTTGATCCTATACTTCTGCTTTCTTTTTTTAGAGAGTTGCTACTGGTTTATAATCCTACTGAATCTCAATAGTACATTGTTCTCATCCTGAATTTCGAGGGCTTCTTGACTCTACAGGAAGGGGATTGAAATACACTTATGTCACTTTGGTGATGAAAGGGTCTACCTCAGAGGAAGAATGGCACCTTTTACATCATACTATTAGCTACGGAGGAAGAAGTCTTGGGAGCTGTACGGCTCAGACCAACCTGTGAAACCATTTTGATAATGTAACATCGGAGTCAGGAAAAAGTCGTCGTACGGCCAAGTAGTTCTGAATGTTATAGCAGTGGAATGAGTTTCTTTAAGGTTAGGAACGCATATTCAGAAATGACTTACATCGTGGCATCCTGTGTCTCGTAAAAATTGGTAAATACATTAAGTCCATTAACTGTTCCTGAAGGAAGGGTGTTGGTTCATTACAGTCTTAAAACATTCTTTACAACTTCTAAAATCCTCAACTTTTCTGGACCTTCTTAGATAGGACAATCTGGGAAGTTTATGTCCTTAAACCACACAAATGACAAACAGGATTAAATGAAGTTAATTTTACTAATCACTAGAGGCTTTGATTTCTTAATGGTCTTGATGATCCTTGCCCTTTGGGTTAGATCCTTTATGGTCTTTTTAGGAATTTGAGCCTCAGATCAGGTCAGCAGGCCTCGAGCAAACTTCTCAGCTTTAATCAGGTTACGTTCTCGAATGAACTGTTCGTATTGGTGAGGGAAGAGCTGTCAGGATCTGGTCAGACCATGAAGTCTCTCGAAGAGATTCTTAACTGTGATCAATTGCTGAACTTCTATCTAAAGTCGGACAACAAACGAAGAGAGTTACCTGTAACTGGTTGAACAGTTATGGCCAGGCTGTAAGATGCATACTCTGATATCTTTCCTGTAAGATTAAGTGTTTTTTTGATATGCTTTAAGGATTGCTTTCTTTCAGTAGGTTATAATTACATATGATATCCGTGACAAGTTGCATAGATATTCAAGGCTGTACCAGGAAATAACTTCCTAACCTGCGTAGCCGGTGTCTGCAGGCCATTCAGACAGGAGGGTTGCGGTATTTTTCAAACTGATAATGTATGATGTCGGTCTTCCCCTCTGTGAAGGGGAGGTAAATTAGGGGTTGGATATGTGCACTGACTGCACGTTGTTCCAGTACTCCTTCCTCTAATTGTTGTTGTGTAAAAGTTAACTTTTTCATTCTCAAATTCAAGGCGAGATTTTTTCGAGTTCGTGATCCTGTTCTTCTCTATTAACTCATGCTCTCTAGCTCTTTCCTCAGGTTCTTGCTTTTTCTAACTTGCTCTATCCTTTGCTCTTTCCTCAAGTTCTCTTAATTTAACCTGTTTCTTCACGTACCAGCTCTTTCCTCACGATCAAGTCTATCACGCTCTTTTTTGTTCTTCTCGTCTCTTTTAACTGTCTTTCTTGGATTTCTCTCTCAAATCTTTTATCTCTTTTTTTCTGTCTTTAAGGTCTCTTTCTCCTTTTTCTCTTTCTTTCGATTTCTCTCACACTTTTCTTCTTCTCTTTCCTTTTAACTGTTTTCTTCTCTCTCAATTCTCTTTTTAAGTCTTTAGGATCTTAGAACTAATGAAAGATTTCTAAATTTTTCCTGTTATTTCCTATTAATTCCAGCGTTCATCCAAAACTGTTATTCATCCATGCTTGCAAGAATAACCTTCAAACTTACAGGTTACATGAAACGGGTATAAGAAAAACGTGAGGGTTAAATTCCTGCTCCACTCAAATGTAATAAAAGAGGGTCGATCCTGCTTCAATTAAACATTGTAAAATGAAAAAACTAAGGGTTTATGCCGGCTCCGAGCAAACAGTAAGTAGAATGGGTTCCTTGCATCAATTTCTCACAAAAAATCAAGAGTTCACGAAGTTCCCATATAAAATAAATATACCTTAACCAACTAGCTCAATTCCCCCCAATTATTATATTGATAATTTCCACAATTCATTTAACACTATATTATATTTTTTCCCCTTATTTTTTCGCTGGAAAAATGTGTAAATAATAGTTAATCCTCCAATGTTTCAACGTCACACAAATAGATGGAGAATTAACTAGTATTCCTGCCTTGACTTGACTTACAATAATTGAGACTTTAACAATCACCAATCTTATAAATACCTGTACTGTATGTAGTCTTACCATAGAAGATGATTATCATGGCAGGTGGTGTAGAACCGTCTGTGGTATGCGGCGTTGTAAGATTCAACAATGGTAGTTCGAGATGGAATTGAATCTTGATCAGTAGAGTTGATCATGACAATGGTCGCACTTGTGAAGCATACTCAGACCTGTAACAATCTTCAGACAGTCGTTACAGGTGGCTCCTCCTCAGGAAATGTTGAGAATTTTTGGCCTACTGCCGTGTTTATTTTAGACGATATATAATGAAACTTAGCTGATAATGACAGCACATCGTCTTCATCAGCCGCCCATGCAGAGAGGTCTAGAAGCTGTCGAAACCATACAAACAAGTGGCTGTCAAGAGATACCAATTTGTAAGTATAAATTACCTAGGGGGTGTTATGTCAGCATGTTTTTCCTTCGATGATGGTGACGAAATACATACTTGTTTGGACTCAAAAGTCACACCTTACTGCCGATTATAGGTTGCTTAAAATCTTCGTGACTCAAGAATTGCGCAATCCCCGACTCTTCAGAATTCGTAACCTTTACCTCTGTCCTTGATAACGTGAGCTTTGGTGTTTCAACACTTCGACAGATATCGGTGAACTTGATAGAAGCTGAAGTGTCCTTGATGTCACGTCTTCATTGTCTGGACAAAGCACAGGGTACACTATGTTCCACAAGATTTGTCTTTATGTCACAAAGTATCAAAGGGGGAGAAGCGATCACAGCCTCTCTTAGTGTTTGTGCTAGAGACCACTTGTTTACAACCTACGAACAGGATCTCTGGCGTCAGTGTCATCGTATTAGAGTCAAAGATAGTCTGCAGCGACCGGTCCCCCATGCCGTCATGCCCTAATAACCACACAAAAAACGCTGACTTGTCCTTGATCCTTGTCACCTCTCGATGAAGCAAGCAAAAATGTTTGTTCTCTTGCTGTCTTATTCATAAACAACAATGTACACTATCTTTATTTGGTAATATAGTGCGGAGACCAGGCATTTTCCTTATGTGTCTGCTAAGTAAGAGATGTACGTTCTTATTAAAAAATCACGTTGCAAACACCGCTGCAAGGAAGCTAGAGGTTCATTGATTAGTGGCATTGCATCTGTGATAATTACTCACTCTAGCAGTATACAAGACGACTCGCCCCTTCTGAGTGGCCTCAGGGCTGAGAGGGCTTGACAGGGGGCTGAAGGTTAATGGAGGGGCTGATACCTCTCTGGAGAAAATTTCTCACAACTGGGGGGCGAGCGGAGGTTCGCTGCAGGTGAACGCTATACATCACTTAACATTAATTTGATTTTCTCACTGCCACACTGCTGCTTGTCTTTCTGAACAGCTTTTAGTCTTGTGGTGTCTGGCAGAAATCACTAATTTTGGTTTCAAACCACTGTGTAATTCTATGGCTCTTAGTTTATTTATTGTACGCTTATTCCTACACCTTTGCTCAAAACATCAACTGTCCTGTTGCATTCCCATTTGCTTCAGGATATATGGTCACAATTTTTCCAAGTGGCCATAGGGTCCTGGACCATCATTGTCGATAATCACTATGTCACCAGGTCTTTAGGACTTATGATTTTCAGGGAACACCAGCCCATAGAAGTGTTTTAAATGATGGAGAGATAGTCTTTTCGCAATTTTCTCCAAGTTCAATCACTTTTTTAAGGTGTTAGAATTTCGTCTGAAGTTTGCTCAGGTTCGAAATAAGTTAGGATCCCTATATGATTTCTTTATCGTTTCATGGTGAGGAACACGGTTCGAGCCTTCTCTGCCATGGAGTATAGAGATGGACTTTAACACTTCTAAATTGGTCCAGATCATTCGTGGTACCATAGTTAAGAGGTCTGTTGTTGACTCTATTATCTATTTCAGTCAACACTTGTACGGGAATTCTTTAAGTCTATTCTTCTGACGATGACGAGTCTTCTTAAACAAGTTTTACAATGACGATCATTCTTTCATAAAATTCCGCTCGTGCCATGGAGATTTAGGGAGATGTATTCCAACGACATCTGCGGTTGATTCGCAGCATCTGTAGTACTTCTGGTTGATCAAAGATCTTACTTATATAAGCAGCCCAGCAATAAAGTCGTTGCTATTGTCAGAAATCATCAGTCTGGACATGCCCTTCTGGCTGCAAACCTTTCTAATATTTTGATAAAGGTTCAGCAGACATGTCAGTGGCTACTTATAGAGGTACTGCTCTTGTTGTAGCACAAGTGAACAAAAGATGTTACACCTTGATGGGTATCTTGTCATTGTTTTGGTGTAAAATTTATTGTCCAGTGTAATCTAACCTGTCACTCAAATGGAGTGATATGACAAACATCTTTCAGAGGGATTAATGGTTAGAGGTGGACCTGGATACTGTAATACTCGCTTTCGTAGTGACGACAAGTCTTACAGTCCTTTATTGTTTTTTTACACTTTGTCGACCTTGAGGTATCCAGTAGGATTGGTGTAATATGACAAGTGCTGTCAGCTACACCACCACAAAGTAACACGTTACTGTGGGCGTTTTCACAAATTCAGTTTTGTTAGCCTATGATTCTTTGGGTGATCATTATTGGATGTTGGTTTTTAGGTAAGTGTAGATTATGATTCTTCTCGCCATCTATAATTTTTCTGAGTCGAGTATAAAGTCCTAAAGGAATTAATCATAAACAGGTTTCTTTGGGGATTTATCTTGTGTTCTAGAAATTTATTATTCAGTAGAGAAACGTCTTCTGTATTGTGTCAACTCAGTATTAATGGGTTCAAGACCATTCATATCAGTTTTATTCTTTAATGAATTTAAAGAAAGAGCTGTATCTTAAGAGTTTAACCAAGAAGAGTAATAGCTCCATCATTATGACTATTTCTGTTGTGTCTGCAGTAGTTTACCACAAATTATTTCTGCTGTGTATCAAGCAGATGTTTCTTTGGCATAATGTGAGCATTTTTGCTGAGGCCAGTTATTTCCATTAGAGAGCCACGTTCGTGCCGTGGAGCATAATTTATTTTCCACAAATTTCTTGAGTGGGCACACTGTGACAACATGTCAGCTGGATTCTTGGTAGAGACGTAGGTGAAATGAGATAATCTCTTGGTCTTTTTATTTTGATACTCTGTCTGTATCATTGACCACTTACTTTTATTATTTCTTAACACTGGAGACTGCCTCATTACTCCAGATCACGGTTTTCTTTTCATAAATAATTCAGTGAGCATGATCAAGTACTTTGTTGAGATAGACAGCTAATTTTGTACTTCTAGAGTGCTGTCAGTTCCAATTGTGTTACTGTCTGACCTTCAAGGGTGCATACCCTGGCCTTTGAAGTAATTAGTGTACTCCTCTTCAGCATTACTCAGTAAGCAACAGGTCATAAAACCTCTGGTGGACGCTCTCACAGACACATGTAATGTGTAATTGTTTCCCTCTGACTATTTGTTGGGAAATTTTAATTTGATGAAGTTGTTTAAAACTCTGGATTTTCATCCCATGCTTGAATCATTTCTAGAGGCAAGTTCTCATCCCATCCAATTTGAGTTCCATGCCATCTTGCTTAAAGCATTTTACACCTTTATGGTAATGGGTGGAGACGAGTCCTAGAGGATCAAAAACATTGTGATTCTCTGACAGTAAACTATGTTTAGTGAGTGGACTGCCATGATTTATTGTTTACCTTTGAGACACAAAGTATCTTCTGTGTGTTCAATAGTCCAGCATAATGTTGCAATCATGAATTTCAAGTTTCAGGAAATTTCTTTGATAAGTATCCCTTAATTGCATTGAATTTGTATTCCAATTCCTTAGAGGCTATTTGCTTCTTTCATCTCCTTGTAGCTCTCTCTGTTATAAGGATTTCAATCCGCTCTTTCTATTCACAGTACTTGAAGATTGTCCACATCGAAACTTTTCTTTAAGACTTTCTTGAAGGACTTCAGATTTTTTTCCTAATGAGTATTGAAGAGTAGATTCTAGTAAAGAATGGATTGATGTTGCACCTCAAAATTAATACTGATTTGTATACGATTTGTTTTCACAGGACTTTGAGGTTCTGTGGATTTTCAGGCCAATGATCGAGTAAAATCTCTATTATTTTTGTTGTTATTTAAGAAAGCCTTGAGAATTATCAGACGTGTAGGATATGGGTTTGTGCGAATTTCATAAGCAGTCTCCAAGCTTCTCAGTTAGTGGGGTCCGGCGTCATAGACAGTCATTAAGACTTGACTACATCTTTATTTGCACGTGCGTCTGCAATTATATACAACACGTAGTGGTGTGGTTTCAGAATCTTTTTGACTCCATGGTGCGGGAGATAATGAGACGTTTGTCTTCCAACTTATTTCGATTTTCCTACAATGAACTTTTATGTCAAAACTGTTTTGTACTGATTATTTCATAGGACGTCAGTAAATTCTGTGTTTCTTCATGAGTCATGTATTGGTGCTTTCATATGTCGAAAGCCATGCGATTAATTGATAGGTAGATGTGGGGGTTTTTCATGGTAACCTAACCCAATTTCTGTCCAACTTTTTATTGACAGTGTCCAAATATTGGTTATAAGTCTGAGACTCTTGTGGGCTTGGTTTATTTACATCAATACCTATCGTCTCTAAAACAAACTTATCACTGGATCATTTCATTTCTTCCAGTAATGATAATTTTGCTGTGGTACATGATCTGAGGGTATTCTCGTAACTAGTACATTTTCCACTGAATCAATATCAGCTTCTTTCCCACTTTGAGATGGAAATGGGAACACTTTATTCATGTGGGCCTCCTGCTGTTTTCTGCAGTGTACATCATGGTTACTTACTTATATTTTGCACAAAACCAGTGATAATTATCAATTCAATGATTAATCAATTGGGAGATATTGTGTCCGTCTGTATGTCAGGACAGGTATACTTGAACCTTAGTGCTTTCAGTGCTGCAAATTTTTCTTTCTAAATCCTGGATCTGCACAGGTTTGGCAAATCATCTATCTACCTCTGCTTCTATGTCTTTTTCTGTTTCCTAGACCAACAGTGATTTGGCTAGGTCATAAGACTGTTTCCCAGAATTATGGCAAAACCAGCTATATCTACTGGATTTTGGCATAGGGTTTGTTTATTCTGTTTCTGCAACACTGATATTCTTATGAAGGGACCTTTGTGAGCCTTGATCAAATATTGTGTTAGACACATTGGTGTTGGTGTAATTTATTGATAACTACAACTCGCGCTATCGGTTGAGAGCAGTTGCTTTAAACTTATCTTACTTTAATGCTGTAGGACTTGTTGATTCCTGATTTGTGGAAGTCTGCTGCTGTTCAGCAAAAGTTTTTGGGATAATGCTGTATGATGCATCCCTTGCATTTTTAACACTTAGTCAGTGAGCAATTTTCTCCCTTGTGTTCACCTTACACTTCGATGATCTTTTCAGTGTGACACGTTGTTTACGTGCATCCATTGATGTGTAGTGACTACAAATACTGTGCCCAATGTGTTCATCAAAAGTACAACAATTTTGGAGTAGTTTTATGTATGACAGTCTGTTTCTGTCTGTGTATTACAGCTTGTAAATGCCTTTATGGGATTTCCCATTATGTGGTTTAGTGGGAAGTAGGTATACTCTTTTTATACTGAGTTGAAGTTTATTATCACTGGATTGTGGATTTTTCATTTGCTCGTTGCTTGCATGCATGAAATATGTTTGTAAACATTGCTATTCTGGACCCACGTTACAAAGGTTTATAAAATAATATTTAATCGTTCAATCTGTTTGTGGTGACATTATCTTGTACAATACCAATGATAAAACCTTATCACATTGTTTTGGTCATATTTAGATCTAGTGATCTGAGACTATTGGTCTAATGTAGTTTCTAAATGCAGTAAGTCTGAAAAAAACAATGTTTGGGTGGCTTCCAAGCCTGATATTAAGAATGCAATGGTTAACTCTTAGCCTTAGTCTACTTATAGTCGATCATAAAGTAATTGTTGCTAAGAAATAGTAAGGCTATTTGATAAATTGCCTTTAACCACCGAAATGACTTTATCTGTTCATATGGGTTCTCTTCACCAAGACATTTAAGATAATTGAACTTAGCAATCTCATCTATGTCAGTTCGGAATTTACTATAGGATTTGAAAACACTAATGTATTCTTCATAATTAGACTTGGATCAATAGGTAATGAGCAATGTAGGTAAGCATGGTAATGGACACTTGTTGTTACAGTGTAACAGTGTGTTTGCCACTAGTTATAGTATGGTCTCTGGACAGGTTTTAACGGCAGATAGCTGTTACTCCTGTCCACCTTAATTGTTGATCACTAAAAGTATCCAAAACATTTATAATTTCATGCCTCAGATGGATTGATTCAAGAAAAAATAATATAAAAAATTAATTTCTAGTTTCTTAATGTGTATAGTTGGAATTTATTATTTCAGGACGTTGTGTAACATATAATTCAAACTTGCCTCAAGATCTCATCAAAATCTATGTTTGTATTCTTGAGTTAATATCTATTACATCATGCAATTTGATTTTCTAATTGTGTAAATCTTAGTCTGTAAAGACTGTATGAGTTTTCACACATGCCATTTTTAATGGTTTACTGAATATTCTCAGCACCACACTTAGGAGTGTTTATAAAAACTTGTACTGCTATAGACAGCTGAGTTTTTGTGAAGCTTAAGTCAGATATAATCGAGTCAGAATTACTGACCCACTAAGGATTATCCTAAGGGGTTAATGATCATGAAGGGTACAGGGTACTTGTAGCTGATGTTTCCGGTTAGAGTTTGCTGTGTCAGCCTGCCCATGATGATTAATCGTAAATACGTTATACACTTCATTCATATACTACTATAAATGTTCCTGTTAACTGGAATAATACGTGTAGATTCCTTACCACATATATAAATTTTCACTGTTAATATATATTTGAAAAGCTTACACTTTTTATTATAAGTCCTTTCATTATAACTGGTAATTATAAGAAACAAACTTTAACACAATCTTGTCTCTTATTTCTGTCTATAAAAATTTATAAAACACAGTGTATATATACACTACAGACAACAACATCACTTGGTTGCTGTGTATTAATCAGCGATTTCGTGTTGGGCAGTTGAGGAGGTGCTGGATACATCCCCCGTCTTCTGTTGGGTGTGTCACCCGGCCCCGTTTGACGTTGGGTGATAGCTGGGTGCAGCGCTCCCGTTTTCCTTTGGATGACATTCTCCTGTGATTGAGTCTGGAGGGACCTCATTTATACTGATTTATATTGTAAAACATACTAGTCTTTACATCTTTTTTCGAAGGACTTGGCTCATAGGTTATTTGTACACTGTAGTACAACATCTTTGGATCCACAGTGTGGTCTTTTATCGGTTCGAACACGACCAAAAGCTCTTTTGAGAATTTTGGCCTTATGGTGTTTATTATAACGATATATAATGAACACTTAGCTGATAATGACCGCAAATCGTCTACACAGCGCCCTGCAGACGAGCGTCTTGTAATGCTGTCGAACCATCTCAACAGTGGGCTGCAGGAGATACAAATTTTGTAAGTATAAATTAACCCTAGGGGGTGTTCTGTCAGCTGTCATTTTCATTCGTTGATGGCATGGGACGAATATATTATTGTTTGGATCAAAAGTCTCACCACCTTTTTCTGCCGATTATAGGTTGATTCAAACTCCGTGTGATCAAGATTGCGTCAATCCCGATCTACAGAAATCGTAACATCCCTGTTGCTCTTTGTATCAGCGCGCTCGACGCTCGGTGATTCTTCAACACCTTCGACAGATATCGGTGATTGATAGAAGCTGAAGTGTCCTTGGATGTCCCCGTCTTCATTGTTAGGAAACGCACAATGGTACACTAATGTTCCACAAGATTTGTCTTTTATGTTCACAATGTATCACAAGAGAAAGCCGATCACAACTCTCTTAAGTGTACACGTGCTTAGTGGACACCTTGTTCACACCTACGGCACAGATCTCTGCGTCAGTGTCACTCGATAGTAGAGCTCAAAGATAGTCTGCCAGACGCCTACAGCCGTCCATGCCGTCACTGCCCTAATATCACAAAAAAAAACGTGACTAGTACCTTGCATCCCTGTCACCTCCTCGTGATGACAAAAAGCAAAATGTTTGTTCTTGCTGTATTAATCATAAAAAACATTGTACTAACTATCTTTACTATGGTAATAAAGTGGGAGCGGATTTTCTTAATTGTCCTGCCTAAGTATGAGATTGTAACTGTCTCTTATAAAATACACGTTGCACACCGCTGCAAGGAGCAGGTGTCCAAATGATTACGTGGCATAGCATCTGTGATCAATTTACTCACTCTAGCAGTAAACAAGACGCTCGCCCCTTCTGAGTGGCCCCTCAGGGCTGAGAGGGCTGAAGGGGGCTGAAGGGGGCTGATACCCCCCTCCTGGAGAAAATTTCTCCACAAGGAATTTAATGAATAGAAAAGAAATAATAACAGACAAACATAAACACTTTATTATATAGAAAATATAAAATATAAAACACTTAAATATGAAATATTAATCCTACATTAAAGAAAATGTAAAATGAAAAATATAAATGATAACTGAATTCAACGCTAATATATATAGGGGTGTCTGGTGTTGGTGACACTGCTCTTCAGCTAACAATATACCGCCAGAATCACTACTCTCGAACTTATTATGTACCGCTAGAATCACTACTCACCAAATAAGAATAAACTGCCAGAATCACTACCCACCAACTAACAATATACCACCAGGTTCACTACTCACCAATTAACAATATCCCACAAGAATCACTACTCTCAAACTAACAATATCCCGCAAGAATCACTTCTCGCCAACTAACAATATTCCGCCAGAATAACTACTCAAAAACTAACAACATACCGCCAAAATGACAACTCACCAATTAAAAATATACCGTCAGAAACAATACTCTCCAACTAACAATATACCGCCAGAATCACTTCTCACCAAATAAGAATATACTGCCAGAATCACTACTCTGCAACTAACAATATAACGAAAGAACCACTACTCACCAAATAACAATATACTGACAGAATCACTACTCTCCAACTAACATTATACCACCAGAATTACTACTTTTCAACTAACAATATACAGCCAGAATAACTACTCACCAAATAACAGTATACGGCCAAATTCACTACTCACCAACTAACAATATACGGCCACAATCACTACTCTCCAACTAACAATATACCTCCAGAATCACTACTCTACAACTAATAATATACCGTCAGAATAACTACTCTCCAACTAACAATATACCGATAGAATCACTACTCACCAACTAACAAAACACCACCAGAATCACTACTCACCACTAACAATATTCCGACAGAATCACTTCTCTCCAACTAACAATATACGACCAGAATCACTACTCTTCAACTAACAATATACTGGCAGAATCACTACTCTCCAACTAACAATATTACTCCCGAACCATTACTCTCCAAATAACAATATACCGCCAGAATCAATTCACCCCAACTAACAATATCCCGCCAGAATCACTAATCTTCAACTAACAATTTATTGCTAGAATCACTACTCACCAACTAACAACATCGCGCCAGAATCACTACTCACCAACTAACAGCATCCCGCTTGAATCACTACTCAACAACTAACAACATACAGACAGAATCACTACTCACCAACTAACAATATACCTCCAGAATCACTACTCTCCAACTAAGAATATACCGCCAGAATGACTACTCACTAACTAACACTATACCGCCAGAATGACTACTCACCAACTAACAATATGGCACCATAATCACTACTCTTCTGTCAGGATAGTTGCTGATCCTCTGTATATGTGTATGTTATCTGAGAATCATAGTACCAAAAACATGTTTTACATAGTTGACCCTTTGCTAGGCTCGGTGACTAGCATGTGTGACGTCATGTGATGCTGCATGTGAGCTTTGGACTCCCGACCTCCCTCTCACTCCATGCTTAGGACTTCAACAAGGCAACAGAGCAGGCTGGTCTCCCCATCTCACACTCTCCTAACATAAGTGTTACAAGCCATCAAGTGTGTTTAACTCCATCTATTATATCTCCACCAACCCTCTCAACACTCCAACTAACAATACATCGCCAGAATCACTACTCACCAACTAACAATATACCGCCAGAATCACTTCTCACCAACTAACAACATCCCGCCAGAATCACTAATCCCCATCTAACAATATACCGCCAGAATCAATACTCACCAACTAACAATATACTGCCAGAATCACTACTCTCCAACTAACAATACACCACTAGAATCACTACTCACCAACTATCAATATACCGCCAAAATCACTACTCACCAACTAACAATATACCGCCAGAATCACTCCTAACCAACTAACAATATCCCATCAAAATCAATACTCTCCAACTAACAATATACCGCTCAAATCAGTGCTCATTTACTAACAATATACCGCCTGATTATCTACTCCCCAATTAGCAATATACCGCCAGAAACACTACTCAACAAATAACAATATACCGCCAGAATCACTACTTTCCAACTAACAATGTACTGCCAGAATCACTACTCACCAACCAACAGAATACCGCCAGAATCACAACTCTCCAACTAACAATATACCGCAGTAATAACTACTCACCAAATAACAGTATACTGCAAGAATCAATACTCTCCAAATAACAATATACCGCCAGAATCAATACTCTCCAACTATCAATATACCGCCAGAATAACTACTCACCGACTAAGAATATACAACTACAATAACTACTCTCCAACTAACAATATACCACGAGAATCACTACTCACCAACTAACAATATACCGCCAGAATCACTACTCTCCAACTAACAATATTTCACCAGAATCGCTACTCTCCAACTAACAATATACCACCAGAATCACTATTCACCAACTAACAATATACTGCCAGAATCACTGGTCACCAACTATCGATATATATCACCAGAATACTCACTAACTAACAATTTACTGCCAGAATCACTACTCTTCAACTAACAATATACCGCCAGAATAACTACTCTCCAACTAACAATATACCGCCCGAATCACTACTCCGCATCTAACAATATCTCGCAAAATCATTACTCTTTAACTAACAATATGTCGAGAGAATCACAACTCACGAACTAACAATATCCCGCAAGAATCACTACTCACCATCTAACAATATCCCCCAGAATCACTACTCACCAACTAAAAACATACAGCGAGAATTACTACGCCCTAACTAACAATATACCACCAGAATCTCTACTCACGAAATAACAATATCCCACCAGAATCACTGCTGACCAACTAACAATATTTCTGCCAGAATCACTTCTCTCCAACTAACAATATACTGCCAGAATCACTGCTCATCAACTAACATATACCACCAGATTCACTACTCTTCAACTTACAGTATACAGCCAGAATCACTACCCACCAACTAACAATATACTGCCAGAATCACTACTCACCAACTAACAATATCCCACCAGAATCGCTACTCACCAACTAACAATATCCTGGCAGAATCGCTACTCACCAACTAACAACATACCGACAGAATCACAACTCTCCAACTAACAATATCCCACGAGAATCACTACTGACGAACTTACAACATACTGCCAGAATCACTACTCTCCAACTAGCAATATTCCGCCAGAATCACTACTCTGCAACTAACAATATACCACCAGAATCACTACTCACCAACTAACAATGTCCATCCGGAATCACTACTCCTCAACTAACAGTATTCCGCCAGAATCACTACCCACCAACGAAAAATATACTGCCAGAATCACTGCTCACCAACTAACAATATGCGGCCAGAATCGCTAATCACCAACTAACAATATCTTGCCAGAACCACTACTCACCAACTTACAACATACCGACAGGATCACAACTCACCAACTAACAATATACCGCCGGAATCACTACTCTCCAACTAACAGTATTCCGCCAGACTCACTACCCACCAACTAACAATGTACTGCCAGAATCACTACTCTTCAATTAACAATATACCACCCGAATCACTACTCACCAACTAACAGCATGCTGCCAGAATCATTACTCACCAACCAGCAATATCCCGCCAGAATCACTACTGACCAACTAACAATATACTGCAATAATCATTACTCACCAACTAACAATATACCGCCAGAATCACTACTCCACATCTAACAATATACCGCCAGAATCACTACTCTCCAACTAACAATACACCGCCATAATCACTGCTCACCAATAAACAATACACCGCCAGAATCACTTCTCACCAACTAACAATTTCTCACCAGAATCACTACTGACCAACTAACAATATACTGCCATAATCACTACTCACCAACTAACAATATTACGCCAGAAACACTACTCTCCAACAAACAATATATCACGAGAATCAGTACTCACAAACTCACAATACACCGCCAGAATCATTACTCTTCAACTAACAATATACCGCCCGAATCACTACTCACCAACTAACAATATACTGCCATAATCACTACTCACCAACTAACAATATACCGCCAGAAACACTACTCTCCAACAAACAATATATCACGAGAATTAGTACTCACAAACTCACAATACACCTCCAGAATCACTACTCCTCAGCTAACAATATACCGCCAGAATCACTATTCTCGAATTAATTATGTACCGTCAGAATCACTACTCACCAACTAACAATATACCACCAGGTTAACTACTCACCAATTAACAATATCCCACCAGAATCACTACTCTCAAACTAACAATATCCCACAAGAATCACTTCTCACCAACTAACAATATCCCGCCAGAATAACTACTCAACAACTAACAACATACCGCCAAAATGACAACTCGCCAATTAAAAATATACCGTCAGAAACAATACTCTCCAACTAACAATATACCGCCAGAATCACTTCTCACCAAATAAGAATATACTGCCAGAATCACTGCTCTGCAACTAACAATATAACGAAAGAACCACTACTCACCAAATAACAATATACTCTCCAACAATATACTCTCCAACTAACATTATACCATCAGAATTACTACTTTTCAACTATCAATATACCGCCAGAATAGCTACTCACAAAATAACAGTATACGGCCAAATTCACTTCTCACCAACTAACAATATACGGCCACAATCACTACTCACCAACTAACAATATTCCGCCAGAATAACTACTTTCCAACGAACAATATACTGCCAGAATCACTACTCACCAACTAACAATATGCAGCCAGAATCGCTAATCACCAACTAACAGTATCTTGCCAGAATCACTACTCACCAACTAACAAGATACCGACAAAATCACAACTCACCAAGTAACAATATACCGCCGGAATCACTACTTTCCAACGAACAATATACTGCCAGAATCACTACTCACCAACTAACAATATGCAGCCAGAATCGCTAATCACCAACAGTATACCGCCAGAATCACTACCCACCAACTAAGAATGTACTGCCAGAATCACTACTCTCCAATTAACAATATACCACCGGAATCACTACTCACCAACTAACAGCATGCTGCCAGAATCACTACTTACCAACTAACAATATCCCGCCAGAATCACTACTCACTAACTAACAACATACTGTATGTAAAGTAAAAGGACTCAAGTGCAACTAATATGACATTTTATTGTGGCAACGTTTCGCTCTCCAGGAGCTTTATAAAAACATAAGAACGAAGGAACACTGCAGAAAGCCTACTGGCCCATGCGAGGCAGGTCCAAGTCTCCTACTGGCTTAAGCCAATGCACCCAACCTAGTCAGGTCAGGTCACATTGACTTAAGGGAGGAACACGGCAACCGACCTGGTAGCACAAGCTATCAGGTCCAACTCACACCCACCCACATCCACTCATGTATTTATCCAACCTATTTTTAAAGCTACACAACGTTCTGGCCTCTATAACTGTACTCGGGAGTTTGTTCCACTCATCCACAACTCTATTACCAAACCAGTACTTTCCTATATCCTTCCTGAATCTGAATTTTTCCAACTTAAAACCATTGCTGCGAGTCCTGTCTAGGCTAGATATTTTCAGACACACTATTTACATCCCCTTTATTTATTCCTGTCTTCCATTTATACACCTCAATCATATCCCCCCTAATTCTACGTCTTTCTAGAGAGTGCAGATTCAGGGCCCTTAGTCTATCCTCATAGGGAAGGTTTCTGATACATGGGATCAACTTTGTCATCCTCCTTTGTACATTTTCCAGAGAATTTATATCCATTCTGTAATACGGTGACCAAAACTGTGCAGCATAATCTAAATGAGGCCTAACCAAGGATGTATAGAGTTGAAGAACAACCTGAGGACTCCTATTATTTATGCTCTTGATATGAAGCCAAGGATTCTATTAGCTTCATTGCGAACACTTATGCACTGTTGTCTTGGTTTCAGATTACTGCTAACCAGAACTCCTAAATCTTTTTCGCAATCCGTAATATTAAGATCTACATTATTTAGTTTATATGTGGCATGGTTATTGTCCTGTCCAAACATTTAGAACTTTGCATTTGTCTATATTAAACTGCATCTGCCACTCTCCGACCACTGCATCAGTCTATTCAAATCTTCCTGGAGTGCTCGAATGTCCTCGTCAGAATGAATTCGACGGCCTATTTTGGTGTCATCGGCAAACTTGCCGATGTCGCTCTTTATGCCCTCATCTATGTCGTTTATGTAGATTGTGAACAGCAGGGGGCCCAACACTGACCCCTGTGGAACACCGCTCGTGACGCTTCCCCACTCTGATTTCTCCCCATTTATGCAAACTCTCTGCTGCCTATTTGTCAACCATGCTCTATCCAGGAAAAAATTTCTCCTCCTATTCCATGTGCTTTAATTTTCCTCAATAGTCTCTGATGTGGGACCCGTCAAAAGCCTTACTGAAGTCCATATACACAATATCATATTCATTACCATGATCTACCTCCTCAAATACCTTAGTGAAAAAAGTTAATAAATTCGTAAGGCAGGAACGCCCCTTTGTAAAACCATGCTGAGATTCGTTGATTAATTTATGCTTTTCAAGGTGGCTACGAACTGCCTCGGCAATTATTGATTCCATAAATTTTCCCACTATGGAGGTTAGGCTTATTGGTCTATAGTTTCGAAGCTAAGGACCTGTCACCAGTTTTGAAAATAGGTATCACATTTGCCATTTTCCACTTATCTGGCACCATGCCAGTTTGTAGTGATATGTTGAAAAGATCAGCCAAAGGTGTGCTAAGCTCCTCTTTACATTCTTTAGAACCCTTGCATACAGTTCATCAGGGCCTGGGGATTTGTTAGGTTTTAATTTATCTATTTGCCTAAGGACCATGTCACTTGTGACCCTAATCGTGCACAGTTTATTATCGTCCTGTTCTACATAATTTATCATTACTGGAATATCGCTGGTATCCTCTTGTGTAAAAAACTGAGAGGAAGTATGTGTTAAAAATTCTACACATTTCCTTATCACTGTCAGTGACTGACCCTAGGAACTTTTGAGTGGGCCTATCTTGTCCTGATCTTACTTCTGTATACCTGAAAGAATCCTTTTGGGTTAGTCTTCGATTGTCTTGCAACTTTAACCTCATAATCTCTTTTTGCTTTTCTAATTCCCTTTTTTATTTCTCTCTTTAACTGAATATATTGATTTCTTAATTGCCCCTCCTCTTTTGTTTTTGCCTTTATTGCCTCTCTTTTGCCCAAATCAGATTTTTTACTATTGTTCATCCTTTAGGATATTTTTGTTTGATCTGATTTCCCTATTTGGAAATAATTTGATGAGAGCTAGAACATGCCCGGAAAAAAGCTTATTCGGCAACCATCACCACTCCCTGCCCTTATCGGTCATTCCTTTCAGCCCCCAAAGAAATTTTTTTCACCTAGAAATCCCAAGCAAAAGTGGGCGGAGACTTGTTCCCATTATTGGGGGAATTTCCCATGATTATTAAAACTGGTGATTTGTATCACTTTCCCCAAGTCATCATTCCCTCAAGATTATTAATTGGTTTCCCTACTGGCAAGAACCAAGTAAGGGGAGGTTATTTCCCTAGTTGGCTTTTGTCACAAACTGTTTTAAAAAACAATCCTGGTTTTATCAAGAAAGTCACCTGACTCTAAATTTCCTGTCAAATTGCTCCAGTAAATTCTGTCTATATTTTGAAATCCCCCATTAGCACAACATTTTCGTATGTAGATGCCTTACGAATTTCGTCCCATAATTTACTGCACTCCCTATCAAGATTTGGGGCCCTGTAAATCACACCCAAAATTATTTTTTTCTAAGCCCTCGAGAAGCTGTAACCAAACAGATTCAGTGGCTGCGCTTCTAATTTAATATCTTGTCAAAACCAACAATTTAAATTGTCTCTGACATAAAATCGCAAACTCCACCCCCATTTCCTGTTGACCCTGTCAGTGTGGAATAATTTATAACCTTGTATGTGACATTCAGAGGGATCTCTCTATCTTTCAGATTGAGCCAGGTCTCTGTTATAGCAATAATTATCTATGTTTCCTGCACTTGCAATTAAATCTTAGCTCATCTATCTTATTTTTACCTCCTGCTATTAGTATAGAAAAACCTTAAGGGAGCTAGTCCCTTGCTGCCCTCTACTGTCCCCCTTTGTTTGCTGACCTGATCTATTGTTTTATTTTTTAACTTCTTTGCTGAATGCCTTTTAAAACATTTACTGTTTCCAACCCTGTGTTGAAACCCTGCTTTTCCCACACACACCCATACCTCTATTTTCCCATCATTTTTAAAATCATAGGCATTTCACCATGGCCTTCTAAATCGAGTCTGCAAGTGCTCCCCACCCCTGCCCCAGAGAGATGTACCCCATCCCTTGCATACATATCATGTTTGCCATTAAAAGTTGTTCCAGTTGTCAATGAATGGGATTGCAAGTTCCTTGCAGTATCTGTTAGCCAGCAATTTTACACCAATTCCCCTAGACAACCCATTCATTTCCTACTCCCCTTCTAGGCAAGATGCTACATATGATTGGGATCCCTCCCTTTGCCCTTAATGAAATCTATAGCTGACCTGTACTTATCTAGCACCCCTTCTCTCCTACCCTTCCCAATATCTTTTCCCACCAGCCCTGAGACAGATAATGGGCTTGTTCCCATTACCTGACATGATTTTATCCAGCCTGTTGACAATGTCCCCAACAGCAGTCCAGGGAAGCACCCATCTATCTCTCATCTTCTTATTCCTATTACAAAAAGCACGGTAAATATATTTTTCCCTGAGAGTCACCAACCACAAGAATGCGCTTACCTCCATTAGCAGGGGCAGTAGTTACCCTTACCTTCACGGGCCCACTGAAGTACATTCATCCTGAAGAACAGAGAAGCGATTTCCTACCTTCAGATCTTCACTCTTAATTTTCCCTTTACTCTGATGCGCCTCCATTACTGTGAACCACTCGCCACTTGTAGCAGGTGCTGGGCTGCACCTCACTGCTGGTAGCCGTTGCTACCTCCCAATTACAGCCCCCTCACAGCGAGGGGACAGACTGCACCTCACTGCTAGAAGTCTCATTCCCCACAACTCCAGCCACCTCACCCCTCTCTCCCAGACCCTTGGGTGGACCTTCAGCCTCCTAATCTCCTCTGGAGAGCAAGACCTCTCCTTCAAACTCTCCAACCTCAATTTTTAAAACACTGCAGAAGCAAGCCCTGTTTTGTAACCGTCCACGCTAATCCCCAAAGCAGTCAGGGTCTGTGACCCTCCGTGACGACTGACCACTGACGACTGACGACTGACCACTGGGAATCAAGCCATTACAAACAATACATTGAACACAGAGGGTATATAAAGGCTCAGAGTGAGGTGCAATACTAGTGAGGTAAAATTTCGATGTTTCATAGTGGTGGTTAGTAGTAGTAGTAGTGACAAAAGTTGTAGTTTGTAATGCATATGGTAGAGCAATTAATTCGTTTCATGAGTATAAGGATATAAAAAGCTATTTATTTAGGTAACATAAAAATAGGTTGGACAAATATAGATTGGAAAGAGGCAGCTTGTTTCAGTGTTCACTCTCTGTAATGTGCTTTGTGTAGTATAACGGAGGACTATGTGATGGTAGGGTTTAACTGTTTTCAGGAGGATTCTTGCTAAGGACTTCAAAAAGATGGTGGAAGCTGCCGTTGTTTTGTTTAATTGTATTCGAAACAGCGAATAGTGTGATTCGAGGCACCCTTTCGTCTGCGGAAATTAGTTTTTTTGATCACAAATTGGGCGTCTCTGAATTTCATGAGTGATTGGTTGGAATTACGGTGTTGTACACAAGGCGTTTGTTCAAATTTATCGTTCCTACTTGCGTAAATTTTGTTCAAATTGAGGCGGTGTCGAGGGTTTTTTCCCGTTTCACCTACGTAAATCTTGTCACAGCCTTCACGGGTTTAGTGTAAACTCCTGCATTGATGGTTCGTGGGGCTTGGATTTTGTCCTGGTTGAATCCTTTATTGAAGTGCTAGAAGCGATGGCGACTCTGGTGTTTTCCTTGTGAAAGTGCTTTTGAAACGTTCAGGTGCAACCTGACTGTTGGGAAGAATTAACTTTGTTGGGAGTGGTGTTGGTGCGTGGAGAATTAATGATCTTGAAGAGCTTCTTTTCTTGCAGTCTTTGATGAAAAAAGGAAAATGTAACTCAGTAATGTTTGGTGAATGTATGTACAATTTTTCGTCAAGAAACTCAGGACTACAAATTCGGTTGCTCTTAGGAAAAACCCCATGAAGATGCCCCTTTTGGTCTTGGTATCTTGACTGGAATAGAAGTGTGTGAGAACATTTTTATTTGGTGGATTTCCGGGTAAACTTGAAATCTTAGGTTGTTGTTTAAATTTGTGAATGAGACGTCGAGGAAAGGTAGCTTGTCAATTTGGGCTCTTCTTAGTTGTAAAAATGGATCGCCGGTTCAAACTGCGTTGAGCCTTGCCCGAGATTCCGTACATCAAAACGTTTGGGAGTTATTACGAGGACGTCGTCCACGTAACGTAACCAAGTGACGCTTGAAGGGATGATGTTGGCGAAGTGTTCGGACTCTAGGTGTTCCATGTATAAGTTGGCTAGGACGGCACTGATGGGGGACCCCATTCCCATGCCATAGGTTTGTTTGAGAGCTTGTTATTGAAAGAAAAACAGTTGAAATTAACACAGAGTTCAATCAAGTCAACAAAATCTCCGGGAGGTAGAGGAAGATTAAGGTCCTAGCCAACTTATACATGGAACACCTAGAGTTTCGAATACAATTAAACAAAACAACGGCAGCTTCACCATCTCTGAAGTCTTAGCAAGAATCTTTCTGAAAACAGTAAACCCTACCATAACATAGTCTCTCCTGTTATACTACACAAAGCACATTACAGAGAGTGAACACTGAAGCAAGCTGCCTCTTTCCAGTCTATATTTGTCCAACCTATTTTTATGTTACCCAAATAATAGCTTTTATATCCTTTTATTCATGTACGAATTAATTGCTCTACCATATTGTATTACTTTTGTCACTACCACCACTACTACTACTACTCCTACTACTACTACTACTACTACTACTACTACTACTACCACCACCACTAGTGAACATCGAAATGGTACCTCACTAGTATTGCACCTCACTCTGAGCCTTTATATACCCTCTGTGTCCATGTATTGTTTGTAATGGCTTGATAAAGCTCCTGGAGAGCGAAACGTTGCCACAATAAAATGTCACATTAGTTGCACTTGTGTCCTTTTACTTTACATATTGTCGGTAATTCTACCAACTTTATAACAACATACTGCGAGAATCACTACTCACCAACTAACAATATACTGAACAGATTCGCTACTCTCCAACTAACAGCATACCACCAGAATCACTAATCACAAACTAACAATATGCCGCCAGAATCACTATTCACCAACTAACAACATACCGCCATAATCACAAGTCTCTAACTAACAATATACAACACGAATCACTACTCTCCAACAAACAACATGCTGCCAGATTCACTGCTCTTCAACTGACAATATACTGCCAGAATCACTACTCCCCAACTAACAATATCCTGCCAGAGTCACTACTCTTCAACTAACAATATAATTCCAGAATCACTACTCACCAACTAACAATATCCCACCAGAATCACTACTCACCAACTAACAACATATCCTCAGAATCACTACTCACCAACTAACAATATCCCTCCAGAATCTTTTTTTATATTTTATTTAAAAAACACAGTATACATGTATGGTATACATAATTGACTTAAAACACAGTATACATGTAAGGTATACATAACTGATTTAAAACAAAAAACGTGAGAACTTTATATAAGAAAACAACATATATATAACTAAACAGAGGACTACCGGTTCAATACCTTAACCACAAAACAACTATATTACCAAAACCTGACAGTCTTATTCATATTGTATATGAAATTTTATATACAAAAACATTATCATATAAACTAATGCATTGTACATTCCATAGTACTATGGTTATATAAAAATTTTATATACAAAAACAATATCATATAAACTAATACATTGTACACTCAATGGTACTATGGTTATATAAAAATTTTATATAAAAAACAATATCATTTTAAACTAATACATTGTACACTCAATGGTTTCTATGGTTATATAAAATAACTATCAGAAACCTACATGACTCTTGAAATTGAAACATTGTGTTCTTTAATTTTGTTTTTGTATATACTGAAAATGGAATCAAAATAGCAAAAAGCCTTTAATAATTAATATAAGACTTTTACAGATCTAACATGTATGATTACATATGAGGAAACACTAAGACACCTAATACCCCGACCAACCCCTATTTAGTGTCTTAAACTAATTATAAACCACAAAAAAAAAAAAAAAAAAAGAAAAAAAAAAAAAAAAAAAAAAAAAAAAAAAAAAAAAAAAAAAAAAAAAAAAAAAAAAAATTAAAAAAAAAAAAAACAAAAAAAATATTAAAATAAAAAAAAAAAAAAAAAAAAAAAAAAAAAAAAAAAAAAAAAAAAAAAAAAAAAAAAAAAAAATTTTAAAAAAAAAAAAAAAAAAAAAAAAAAAAAAAAAAAAAAAAAAAAAAAAAAAAAAAAAAAAATTTTTTTAAAAAAAAAAAAAAAAAAAAAAAAAAAAAAAAAAAAAAAAAAAAAAAAAAAAAAAATAAAAAAAAAAAAAAAAAAAAAAAAAAAACCCACAAAAAATATCCCTTAAATTGTTTTTAAAGGGGTATTAGTAGAGGGCTTAATTGACTCAACGGACTTTGCATCTTAAATGAAAAAAAAAGATACAGTGTTTAAAAGGGTGACAGAACAACATACCCCAAAAAGGGGACTGTTGCCCAAGGAACTTGAATGCCCAAAAGATTACAATATAGGCTTTACACTCAAACCCCCATCCTCACAGGGTGACCGCTACTACATATACAAAAACAATCTCAGGAAAATAAATTTTTTGCCCTTCATCAAAATTTTACAACCATCACCAAAAAGGCTGTTATAAACACCCCCAAAAGGCCGTATAACGTTGTACTTTTAGCGGTAATTCAGCGGGGATCCGTTACAAAGACTAAAAAAACCTAACGGGAATTCCGGAAAGCCCCAACATACTCACAAAACCCCGCCATAGTCGGGAACCTTTCGTCTTGTTAGGGCGGGAAAACATATACGAAATTTTGCTTTTTTCTGTATTATAAAATGCATGCCCACTTAGGATTAATTCAAGATCTCAGGGGCACAAAAACGCCACATCCATCCAACAGACGCACGGAAACCATTCTTTATACATACCGTACTCCAAAACCCGCCCTCTCCCTGAAGCCCCGAGAAACCCGTTTGGTGCTACCCGGGGGGAGTCCGCCCCCCGTTCCCTTTCCCCCACCCCCGTTGCAGCAACCTTCGAAAGTAAGACTTCGTTTTTTGAAGGAAAATATTATCCAACTTTACCATATTGAGTTTTTTTGAATACGTTTGTGATCCCTGCCGCAATTGCCCGATCCTAACTATCCCCGGTGTCCCGCTACCCCTGGTTAAAAGGGGAAATCGGGCCACCAGTTTTTATTGCTCTTCGTACCTCATTTGAACCCCGCTAAGCCCAATGAAAGGGCCCCGTATGTCAGGAGAATTGAAGGGAACTTTAGTAAAAGAAAGCGATGCCGCTGAATTTCCCTGTATAGAAAACACAGTGTCACCTACTGAGGGTCGCAGGACCCCCATGTCTAGCCCTTACAATGCCCCCCTTTGGATTTCGCTTCTCTTTTTGGTACCTGCCCGACAAAAAAAATAAAAATAGACTGCAAATCACCCAGAACAAATCGTAAGTTATCCTGGGGGGTGGACCAAGAGAAATGTAGGCCAGGAGAAATTACAGCAGTTGGGTATGCGAATGTTGAAGACAGAGTAAAAAAAAAGAAATAAATCATGTTTTAAAATTGCTCACAGTGTCCAGAATATCTTGCTGTCAATTTTGTCAAGGTTGGAACAAAGCAATCATAGTACTAGGGGGAGAGAGCACAACTTTGAAATACCCCAGTCAGGGGCCCGGCTTCAAAAAACCTTTTTTTGTACAGCAAAAAAGGGAAAGGGAAAACTACCCCCAATGCAAGGCCAGTATGCTTGAACCCGTTTTAAGAAAGCCAAAAAGTGTCTGATGAACGAAGCAACAGAAAGGGGGGGGAATGATTTTCTATTTTTTACTAAAATACGTGAAATTTTTTCCTTATCCCTAGTAAAGACCCTCGTATGGGGATAGTCGAATGACCTCGGGGAGTAGAT
>NC_069406.1:814225-834784 GCF_026875155.1 Cherax quadricarinatus | reverse complement strand
AAGGCTTGGGAGGGAGTGCTAGAAGACCTTAAACTCTGTTTGGGAAGAAACTGTGGCCCAGAATGGTAGACAAAGGGTTTGAGGGTTTTGAGGCTAACCTGAGGGGTTTTATGCATTTGAGGTCCATTTGTGCTTTGGGGAAAGCCCTTGGGTTGGGGTTAGTGGGGATGATGTGGAAGGTTTGGGGAGGAGGAAATAAAGAAAAAACCCTGTGACTGATAGATAAACTTCAACACAAAGGGGCCCAAGACCTGGGGGGAAAGGGTTCAAAGGAGTAGTTACTGGATTTACCTGGAGGGTTGGGGGGTCAACGCCCCCGCGGCCCGGTCTGAGACCGGGCCCCCTGGTGGATCGGGCCCTGATCAACCAGGCTGTTGCTGTGGTGCAGCAAACCAACATGCGAGCCACAGCCCGGCTGATCGGAAACTGCTTTAGGTGCTTTCCGTGCCGCTGAGACTCCCAGGGGTTGTTGGTAATCCCCTTATGGTGCTGGGAGGCTTTGAAAGTTGGGCCCTGAACTTATTGTATGGTCTCTTAACGTGCTAGTGCCCCCCTGTTTTCATTGGGGGAGGGTGTTCCCAAAGTCTTTTGCTTTCGTAATGGTGATTTTTGTGCAATTTCGGTACTGTCCCTCTAGGTTTTCCAGGTTTTTAAAAATCATGTATTCCCCCCTCCTGGTTCCAGGGAATACGGGTTTGGGAAACCCTCAAGCGCTCCCAATAATTGAGGTGTTTTATCTCCGTTATGCGCGCCGTGAAAGTTTTGTACATTTTTAGGTCGGAAATTTACCTCCCTTGAAAGGTGCTGTTGTGTGCAGAAATATTCCAGCCTAGAAGAAAGGCCCTGAAGAGTGTCTCATGGGCTTGGCCCCCCTAGTTTGAAGGTCTATTATCCATCCTGTCTTTTTTTCTAGAGATGCGATTAACAATGTTATGGTCCTTAAAGGTGAGATCCTCGAATGATCACCCCCAGGTCTTTGCGTTGGGGTTTTTCGCTTATTTTGTGGCCCAAAAAAATTTGTTTTGTCTCTGTGAAGATTTAATTTTTCCCAGTTTACCATTCTGAGTAATTGAAATTTCTCCGTTAACTTTAAATTTTGTTTTCTGCAGCCCACTGAAAAGATTTGGTTGTTTTGCCTGGGCTTTGCAGTGTCTAAGGGGAAGACACTGTCTGCAGATTCGGGTGTCATCTGCAAAGGAAGACAGGTGCTGTGGCTGCTCCTTGTCTATGTCGGAATAAGGATGAGGAACAAGTGGGGCGGAGTACTGTGCCTTGTGGAACAGGTTTTTTCCCCGTAGCTGCCGGCCCTTTACTCTGTTGACGACTCTCTTGTGTTTGTTAGTGAGGAAATTATGATCCACGACCGCCTTTTCTGTTATTCCTTTGCACGTTTTTGTGCGCTATTCGCCATGGTCATTGTCGAAGGCTTTTGCAAAGCTGTATATTTTACATCTGCATTTTTTTTGTCTTCTGTCATTTAGGACCTTGTCGTAGTGGGGAGAGGAAATTAAAAGAAATTCCCTACTAAAAAGTTAAAGGAAATCTGTGCAATGTGGCTAAAAGTGCAAACCTTTATATGGAAAATCCCCCTCCCCAAAGTATTGCAAGCCGTGCTGGTGACTTTACACTGACATTTTGTAAAAACATTTTAGGGAAAGTCATAAAGGAACGAGAGGTACGGGCCATTGGGACAGATATTTTGTGCGACAGAAGTCGTGACTCTGAAGTGGTCCTAGTGGCTTTAAAAAAGAAAAGGGAAAAGTAACCCAAAAAAGGACTCGACCCCTCAAGTCTTAAAAGGAAGGGGATTCCCTTCTAAAACTAACACTCTCTCTCCCCTCCTCCCATCCATAATCATCCCAGATCTTCAATAAAAGAAAGTGTCATGTAATTGGCATCCCTTTTTCGTTTGTGGTATTAAAATTAAAACATTTCATGGGAAAAAAAAATTTTTTTTTTCATATTTTTGGGTGTCTTGCAGGATTAATTTAAATTTCCATTATTTTTTTTAGGGGAAAAAATTCTTCGCAACGAACTTTTCGCATAACAGCCGCCCTTTGCAGGGATTAAGGCGCTTGGGGGGGGTCATTAAATGAGAGAGAGAGAAAAAAGAGTACGTGAAGGAGGACAGGTGCAGATTATGTAAAAAAAACCGGCGAACGAAAGTTTTGTAAACAAAAAAAGTGTCCGTTGGTTTGTGTAAAATTTTTAAATTGGGGTTACAAGTTGTTTTACATTGATACGGTAGAATAAATGAAGAGAACACTCCCCTTTATGTAACACCCTTTTTTTGAAGAAATTACGCTTGAGTGAAGGCAATGGGTATAAGTCACTCTGTCTGACTTTTTGGGTTTTCCCAGATACTTTACCTTTCTGTTTGTTTTAACTATGTAACTGTATTTGTTATTCCGAATAAACTTACATACTAGAAGGAAATAATTTTCTACAGTTACCCCCAGTAACACTTTTTTCTATGTTGGTAGAGAAAAGTTATTCTTGCCGTCACTTGTAAAAATTATCTGGCTCCCCATCTCATTTTAGTTTTTTTTCTGTTTTGGGGTTATTTTCATCTTTATATGTTATGTATGTGTTTTTTTTAATTTTTTAAAAAAAAATCATGGATGGTTTAAAGAAAATGTGTATATTAACATAATATACGACATTTAATGAGATCAGTGATTTTTAACCCTTGGGCTGTCGCGGCTGTAATATACGTTTACGAGGTACCCTTTGGGGGTTGACGTATATATACTCATAAAATTTTGGGCTTCAAAACAAGCAGGAGAAAGCTGGTAGGCCCCCCCTGGAAGAATTGGGGCCCGTGTGGGCAGTGTGCACCGTTTAAAAAAATCCTTGGAGCACGCCAAAAACATAATGAGACCGTTTTTTTTAATTAAAATGCCGACTTTTGTGGTTTTATTTTGGATAGCATTTTTAGTTGTTTCTGTTTTTGGTCTCATTTATAGAATGAAAAACATATTATAGAAAAAAAAGGGGGTTTTGATTGATTTTACTATAAAAAAAAACCCGGAAAAGGAGTCAAAATAGGGGAAATGTTTGATTTTGCAATGTTCAAAAAAAAAAAGATTCATTTTCCAAAAAATGTCCCAACTAGCCCTTTAATATGCAGTATGAATGGTTGATGTTTTTATACAATTATTACATACAGTGGGCCCCCGGTTAACGATTTTAAACCGTGCAAAAGGGGGGAATTGTTATGCGAAATAATCGTTATGTGAATGAATTTTCCCCATAAGAAATAAAGGAAATAAAATTAAACCGTGCAAGACACCCAAAAGTATAAAAAAAATTTTTTTACCAAGAAATATTAATTTTAATACACACAAAAATGAAAAAGGCGCACACACATGGCATTATTTTTTTGAAGTTGGTGATGATTTATGGATGGGAGGAGGAGGGAGAGCATTATCTTTATGTTTGAAGGGGAATCCCCCTTTCCCTTAAATTGGGTAGCAATCCTTTTTGGGGGTTTCTTCCCTTCTTTTTTAAGCCACTAGGGCCGCTCAATCACTGGACTTCTTTCGCACAAGATATCGTCCTAGTCTTCCCCTGTTCCTTTATCACTTCCCTAAAAATGTTTCACAACATTGTCAGTTTCGGTTGCCAACCGGCTTGCAAAGCTGTGTGAGGGGGATTTTCATCCCTGAAAGGTTTGCATTCAAACCCTTGCACCCGATTTCCCTTTTCTTTGTAGTAGGCAATTCTTCAAATTTTTCTTTTCCCCTTCTGAAACCCGTTTCCCAGGTTGGTCTTGCTCTTGAAATTTTATCTATTTAGCTCTCGTGGTTTGGGTTTTTCTTGTCCTCCTCCACCAAAATCTTCCACCCTCCCCACTAACCCCAACCCCAAAAGGGCTTTCCAAAGCCACCAAAGGATTCCTCAACGGCATTTTCCCCTCAGGGTTAGCCCCAAACCCCTTAAAATCCCTTTTGTCTCCTTTGGGCCCCGTTTTTCCAAGCAGGTTTAAGGTCCTCTTAGTCACTTCCCCCCAAGCCTTACCTATAAGGTTTACACAATTGAGGTATTAAAGTGATCTCTCCAAAAATTTTTGAGTCATTGAGTTTCTGAGGTCATTACAAAGCACCTTTAAAAAGAGCTTTTTTGTCAGTTTCTGAAGTTGGAAATAACCTGCTGGTCCATGGGGTGCGGGAGGGGGGGTGGGTATTAGGAGGCAAAAAACTTCACCTTAATAAAGCCCCATGCCCCCATAAAGTCGCTCTGCCATTTCTTTTGGAGGGCCAGGGGCATTTTTCTAACACCAGGGGGGCCCACTTAATTTCAATTTTTTTTTTCATTTTAGGTAATCTTTCACATTGGGGGCAAAATTGCGGGTGAAACCAGTTTTAGAAAAAATTCCCTAGTGCCTTCCCTTAAATTTTTTCCCCTCCACAGCACACAAATTTACCCTTTGAGGACATTTTTTTGCCTAAAACTTTTGGGGGTTTTCAGTATACACAAAAAAGGGGTTTTCATTTTGGCAATAAACCGTGCATTGGAAACACATGAAAAAGGAAAGCCTGCTTTCATAGGCTTATGTCCGGGGGAGTGCCTTTTCCTGGAAAATGTAGGTTGCTTGGCATTTTCTTCCAGAACAGGCCTGTTTCACACAAAAAAACACTTGTTCGGTTTCAGCCCTTTTCAGTTTCTATGTACTCCTTAAAATTTCCTGCCCCCTATTTTTCACCCGGGCTTTTTTTGGTCCAAACGGGCCCGTCACCATGCCTTATCACATTTGGATGCCACTGCTTTTTAAAATCTTCAAAAAACCCTTTGCGGCCCTTAAATTCATCACATCATCATTTGTTGCAGGCTTTTTTTTAATTAACTTTCCTTGCAACTTCCTAGCCTTTTCACATATATCACTTGAGGGGCGCTATCTCCTGTTTAAGGTTTTTCATTTATCCACACCAATAAGAGTCCCCTCAACATTTCCATCACTTGCGATCTTTTTTTTGGGAAAACACATTTAAAACCCTTTGGAAAAAACCCAGTTTCCCTTTGTTTGGGTCTTTTTGGTGCCCAAAATTATTTAAGGAGGGTTTTTTTTGGGGGTTTTCTTGTACATTGCCCTGGGGCGGCGTTACGCACCCCACTTTTTTTACTTATCAATGATCTTTTTCCCTTTCATTTAAAAGGGAATTCTTCCCCTTATTGGTGTACGGTTGGCATAAAAGCTTTTTGGGGGCCCATGGTCATTTTTTTTCCAAAAACCCAGCCCAAAAAACCCTTTTAAAAATTTGGGAATATTGAGTGTATGCTTGGTTGTTAGCGCGGGGGGCTGGCTGGTAAAAAAAGGGGGGCCATGGGGGGCACTTTGAGGCGGGGCCTGAGGGCGAAATTTGGGGACGCGTCTGGGAAACAAAAATTCGGGGAGGCGGGTTTTTAAATTCGGTATGCGCGGAAAAATTTTGCGATTAAAGTAAGGGTATGCAAAAAATCGTTGTGATCCCATCGTTATGGGGGGTCCCTGTTTGCAGTTGGTCTGAATAATAGAGTCTTCTTTTTTTTGTTTAATAAAAATTAAAAATTGAAAGCAAGACCCAATATCAGGGGGGCCCTGGAGCATGATGATGAACAAAGGGAAAATGTTATTTTAGACCCAGGAATGTTGCATTGTTCATTCTGGATTATTTTGAAATTTTAAAATTTTTTTTAATTTTCATAAAATTTGGGCCCAAAATTTGCAAATTTTGCCCACTTTACTGGGCATTTTTCTTTTTACTCAGTCATAGAAAAAGTGGATTTTCAAAAGGGAAATAGCTAGGGTTTTTGGGTCAAAGGGAACCCAACAAAAGTAGCCGAAAATAGGGCTCAAAGTGGGCCCAAAATCGCCGATTTTTTAAATATCGCCGGGTCGAAAATTTTCGCGAGAGCAAAAATTCCGTCATTTTTCCCATAAAATTTTCTTTTTTTTTTTTGGTTTGTCATTAAATGGGGAAAAAAGTTTTCTCTATAAATTTTCAAAAGAAAAAATTATTTTTTTTTTTTTTGGGGGAAATTTTGCGTCGCCAGGGGGACACCTCAGGTTTGGGGGTTGCGACAGCCCAAAGGGTTAATGTTATTTTTATTATTATTATTATTTTATTATTTCAAATTTGGCGTCATTTTGTGCAAGTGGGTCTGGCACCAATCTCATTTATGTTTATTTATTTACTGCGGGATGTTTTTATCATCTTTATATGTTATTTTTATCGTGTTATTATATAATTTTAAAAAAAAATTTCATGGTGGATTAATGAAAGTTGTATACCCACGTAATAAAACGAATTTAATGAGACCGGTGTTTATTATTATTTTTTATTAATAAATGACGTCTCGAGTTAAAGCCCACTCTTATTTGATTTTAATGGTACCTGCATGCCACCCGTATGTAATTTTTTAAGGTAAAGGTTTTATAAGTATAATTATCAGATTATATAAAAAAATATGAAAAAAATTTTTAAAAAAAACTTGAAATTTTGGAGTTTCCGCTTAGTGGGAAAAGTGCTTACGGTTCTCACAGAGAATGAAAACAACTGGGGGGGGACAAAAGTGACGTTTTGGGAAAGTCAGGTGGGGGAAAGCTTTATAGTGATTTTTTGTCTTTAATTTAAAATGACCGTTTAGCGGAACACCGAAAAGAAAAAAACGCCATAAAGCGGGCCTATTTTTTAAACATTAATTTTTTTGGGGAAAATTATTCCCTTCAAATTTAGGTTGTTTTAAATTTTTTAGACTCCCCTTTTTGGAAAAGGATTATGGCACTTCCCACTACATTTTTAAAAAACTGAAAACTTTAAACCCTCCTTCAGAGGAAGGCATGTTTTTCCCCATTCCAGTACTAAAGGGCCCGGCCTCCCGGTTTTCCCCTGAATCCCTTCAAAAAAATTTTTTAACCTTGCTCACACTCCAACAGAACTAAGCCCTAAAAAACCGTTTGCCCCCCATTAAATCCTATTTAACACGCTCACGAGGGTTGCGGGAAGCCAAACCCTCCCGAAATAAACCCCCTTTTCCCTCTCCAGCCTCTACTTGGCTGACCCCCACCCCACCTTCCCCCCATTTCAACTTTTTCACTTTTGAAGTCATTTTTTTTGTTCTACCCTTTCCTTTGCTGTGTGAACCCCCTCAAAAACCCCCCTCCTCAGCTCTCTGGATAAAAATTTTTAGTAATCCCACACTTACTCCAAATTTTTCCAAAAACTATAAATTTCCCCTGCTTTTTATTCACACCACCCTTTGCCCTGGGGCTAAACATTCTATGCCCCCAGCATTCCCCTTGTTCCCAGCATTCACCCCCCATGCTTAAACCCCATATAAGAGTTTGGTATAACTATACTCACCTTTTCCCTCATCCTTTTTGTGATTCCTTAATTTTTTCATAGACCATCTGCTGAAAAGTCCCTTCCTAAATCTCTAATACATTCACCTCCTTCCCTACTTTTTCCCTCCCGTCTGATATTTCCCAATCTTTTTGTTTTCCTCATACCTTAATCTTTTTATATTTACTTCACAAAATTTTTTTTCTTAATTTCCCCCCCCAAAATTTGTCCTTCCAAAAAATCCACTCCCCTCCAAACCCAAAGATCAGATATTAGTGCCCGGGAAAAAAAAATCTCCCCCCAGTATCACCCAAAAACCACCCAAACCCCAAAGACTTTTTTTTTTGCAAATTTTTGGGAGGGTCTAAAACCAGCAAAGAACAACAAAAAAACCTTTTTGTTCCCTGGACTGCTTGCAGAGGCAAAAGCAAGTTCGCGGCTTTCCAGAGACCCACATAAAAGGGTCACTTTGGGCAAGGGAAATTTTGGATCCCCCGGGTTTCAACCTTTCAGATGGGCAGAGTGAAAGGCAAAAGGGGGGGAAAGGGTTTGGGGGTGTATATCGCGGAAATCACTTATTTGCACGAACTGCTTAATGCTTCCCAAAAGATGTAGTTGGGAAATTTTAGCCCGTAAATCGAGAACCAAATTTTAGGCATTGTAGTAGGTTTCAAGCCTCTGGAAAAGCCCAAAGTCCCAAAAAATTTCCCGGAAAAGCTTTGAAAATTGGGCCAATGTCTGGAAAAATTTTTCCAAACTCCCGCCCCCCAAAATTTGCTCCTGGGGGATTTCAACTTTAAGGGACCTTTAAAAGGAGGAATTTTAGCAAAAAATGTTGTTGCAATGATAACACCAGGAGGCGGGTCAGGGCAACAAAATCACACACAAACGGGGTTTTAAATCTCTGCCCAAAATTCGTTAAAACCTTTTAAATAATAGAGGTACTACACTGGGAATTATTTGGCCCCATCTTCCTAAAAAATGTGATTGATAAGGGAAAAATCCACATCAAAAACAAAATACTAGATCAAGATAAACGGGTTTTGATATGTAGGGGCCGATCCCCAGGCCGAACCCAAAAAGAGATCAGTCACGGGGAGCCCTTTACCAAAATTCCCAAATTCAATAACAAGAACTTTAAAATGGGACCAAGTAAACCAAGTCCCCAAAAAGATTAAAACTAGGAAGTAGACTAAGCAACACAAAACCCCAAAAGAAAGTTTAAAATCTGTGGCATCGATGTTTGGCCCAAAGGGATATTCCTTTTTTAAAAAAAAGGAGGAGTAGATGTAAAATAGGAAGGGGACAGGCACTCCCTTTACAGGTGACGGAAAAGAATTTAAAGAGCGGCTAAAAAAGGCCGTATATCTGAAATGCCCTAGGGAGACACGGTCAGGGGAAATAGCCCAACATCGAAAAAAAAGCTAAGAAATTTTTATTGGGGTAAAGGGAAACGTGGGAAGAAACTAAAGCCTTTAAAAGAAATTGAAAGAAAAACCCCAAAGGGTTTTTTTTCTTATGCCCCTACCAAAGTGGGGAACAAAATCCCGTTTGGGCCCCTACTTAACCCTTTCAGGGTCCTCAGGGGCCTTTTTCCCCAAGGGCTTGTTTTCAGGGTTTCCCAAATTTAAAAAAAAAAAAAAAAATTTTTTTTATTTAAAAAAATAGAGAATCTTTTTTCCCGATATAATGACACAAAAATAGGGAAAATTTTATGGAAAAAATTAGGGAATTATTTCTTCCGAAGTTGCGGGCTCGACGATTTTATGATCGGCGATTTTTTCTACTTGAGCCCCCATTTTTTTGCCAAATTTTTGTGTAAATAATCGGGGCAGAAAAACATAACCCACAGTTTGGCCCCCCAATTTATGTCCTCAAACCGTTTTTTGGAAAATGGGGCTATTATCGAAATAGGGCAATTTTTTAATAAATTTTCCCCCCAAAAAAATAATGTAAAACCAATTAAATTTGTTCCCGAACGAGAAGTATCAAGGGCAATTTTTTTTTTTACCCAAAAGATTGTTTTAAAGATAAAGAATTTAACATTCAGCATGCCAGTTACCTTTTTTTGAAGGCCCGTTGTTGATGAATGGAAGTTTGGGGGAGGAGGAGGGAAAAGAGGTTATTGTTTGGAGGGGGAATCCCCCCCCATAAAGGGTTTGGTAAATTCAAAGGGGTCCTTTCCCCGCATAAATATAGATTTACATTTCAGAAAAAAGGGAAAGGGCCCAAAAAAAAAGTAAAGCACTAATAAAATGTATAAATGAACATTGGTTAAAAGGGGGAGTTGTTTAGTGGAACGGGGTTTCCTAGTAGGGTGATTGAAGCAAAAATTGGGTAGGTTTTAAATTTTGGGTTTTTTAAATACACGAGGAGAGGGGGTTTGGGTTTGAGTCGGTTTGGGACCTGAGCTTATTGCTTTTGGGGCATTTGTTCTTTTTAGGGGGCGGATTTGTGAAGGACCGCCCCGTATGGGGCCCGGGGGGGCCCATTTTTCCCGAATTCCCCAAATTTTTATGTTCTTATTGAAACTTTTTGTTTTTGAGGGGGGGGATGGAAGTTTATTGTTTGGGGAATTGACACCATTTTCAACTCTAAAAGGGTTATTTATCTTACAAAAATTCAACTAATTGACATAAAAAAACAATATTAATAAAATAGGGAAAAAGGAAAAGGGACTCTAGAATAATAAAATAAGTTTATTATGTAGTCAAGAGAGGTGTTGTGTTGTTGTTGGGTAATTAAAGGGGGGATGAGAGTAAGCCATCCTAATGGTGGTGAAGCAGCAGCTGATGCGAAGGGGTTTTCTGTTTGTCCTAATAAAATCCAACAACATTGGAGGAGTTGGTTTGAATAAATGGGAAACACTAAAGGGAAAGGGAAAACCCCCTCCCCCATCACTATGCCTTCTACCAATATTAAAACTGTTTTCCCCCCATCACTAACCCCTTTAAACCCCTTATACCCCCTCTTCCCCCCATCAACCACTATCACAATTTCTTCCCCTCTACCACCACCCTTTTTATTTTTTTACAAACTTTTTATAAATTATGTGGGGTTCCTCACATTCTTTACCAAAGGGGTGGCACTAGAAACTTTCTTTGGGGCCTTTGGGGCTTATTTTTGCATTGCAAAACACTAAAACAAAGGAATATTTTGAAAAAATTTTGGGAGGAGCAAGTTTAGGGGGGCCGTTTATTCAATGGTAAGCAAGGCACACTGGCGGGGAAGGGAGACCAGGGGCTCAGGACCGTGGTTTCGCCCTCCCCGAGCAGGGGCCAAATTAGCGAGTTAAAAGGCCATTTGGGGAGGCCCCTGTTTGACGAAATAAAAAGGGGTATGTATTTTCCCAAATGGAGGGCTTTTTAGGGGATGTTTATTGAGGGCCACTGTAAAAACACTAGAAAATCCTTTTTTTTTATCGGTTTAGTACAAGAAACCCCCCATTTACCCATTTTTAAAATATCCCGTTCAGTGGTCAGAATTTAGCAATTTTTCCAAAATTTTACACAAAATTTTAAAAAATGCCCAATTTTCCAAAAGGAGTTTCCCGGGAAAAAACAAGAAAGACATTCCTGGCACTAAAATAACATTTCCTCTGTTCATTTGTCACGTCCCCCGGCCCCACTTACATTCTTTTGCTTTCCACTTTGAATTTTTTTTCTCACAAAAAATAGAAGATTTACTGTTATGCAGACTACTGCATTAGTGTAGAAATGGTATAAATTAATTGGCGCACTTGTGAAAGAATATTAGATGAACCAGTTGCGTGTATTGGACGCTTAGCATCATTTGTTTACTTTTGAACTTTTGGGAAAAATCGAACATTTCTGCTTCTTTGAGCTCAATTTCAAGGTACTTTTTTATTGTAAAACCATTCAAAATCTCTCAAATTTTTTTAATATGTCTGCCATTCTATAAAATGAGACCATTAAAACTAGAATACGTAACAACAATAAATACCATACGAAAATACAGTGCAAAGTCGCTGTTTTAATCCAAAACACAGTCAAAGTTTTTTTCTCATTGGCCACTGTGTGCTGCAGGATTTTTTTCATACTGCGCACACTGACCACTTAGACCCATTTTTCATGTGTAGGCCTACCAGCTTTCTCTTACTAGATTTGAGGGCGCTAGAATTTAGGCATACTAGTATGTCAAAAACCCTGGTGCATAAGCCTACTGTATGTCCGAACCCCAAAGGGTTAAACAAAAATGGGTCCTACACAGATGACAGCAAGGAAATGAGTGAGCTACTCAAGTCCCAATATATTCAGTTTTTTTGCAAGCCGCTAACCAGACTGAGAGACGAAGATCTGTATGAATTTTTTATGATAGAGCCACAGAATTTGGTAAACACAAGCCTATCTGATGTTATCCTGTTGCCAAATGACTTTGAACATGCAATAACTGACATGCCCATGCACTCTGCCCCAGGGCCAGACTCATGGAACTCTGTGTTCATCAAGAACTGCAAGAAGCCCCTAATCACGTGCTTTTAACATCCTATGGAGAGGGAGCATGGACACTGGGGTTGTCCCACAGTTACTAAAAACAACAGACATAGCCGCACTCCACAAACATCCCATATCGTAAAAATCTTGGAAAGGGTTCTAAGAAGCAAGATTGCCACCCATCTACATACTCATCAATTACACAACCCAGGGCAACATGGGTTTAGAACAGGTCGCTCCTGTCTGCTCCAACTACTGGATCACTACGGCAAGGTCCTAGATGCACTAGAAGACAAAAGAATGCAGATGTAATATACACAGACTTTGCAAAAGCCTTCGACAAATGTGACCATGGTGTAATAGCACACAAAAATGCGTGCTAAAGGAAACAGGAAAAGTTGGCAGATGTATCTATAATTTCCTCACAAACAGAACACAAAGAGTAGTAGTCAGCAGAGTCAAGTCTGAGGCAGCTATGGTGAAAAGCTCTGTTCCACAAGGCACAGTACTCACTCCCATCTTGTTTCTCATCCTCATATCTGACGTAGACAAGGATGTCAGCCACAGCATCGTGTCTTCCTTTGCAGATGACACCCGAATCTTCAGGACAGTGTCTTCCATTGCAGACACTGCAAGGCTCCAGGCGGACATCAACCAAATCTTTCTGTGGGCTGCAGAAAACAATATGAAGTTCAATGATGAAAAATTTCAATTACTCCGATATGGTAAACATGAGGAAATTAAAACTTGTCGGAGTATGATACAAATTCCAGCCACAAAATATAGCGAAAACCTAATGTCAAAGACTTGGGAGTGATCAAGTCGGAGGATCTCACCTTCACGGACCATAACATTGTAAAAATTGCATCTGCTAGAAAAATGACAGGATGGATAATGAGAACTATTACAACCCAGGATTCAAATGGCCTGTTACCCCGGGTGTAATGGGAGCAAATAAACACAGTAGAAAAAGTTTAGACTTATATTATCCTTCACCAATTTATAACAGCAATATGTACACTATGTACAGTGATAAGTATAGTGCACTCCACGGTAAGCAAAGCAGAAATAGAAGCCACAAGATAGCAGACCGTGCTTCAACCAGCTCTAGAATGGGAATGACAAGGGCAGACAGGAGAGCGGTACCCACATAACCTCTGCGATTGCCAAAACCATCTTCTTATTGGCTAGAACCTGGTCACTAGTTGAACGATGGGGCCCCCATCATCAACTCTTAGAAACCTTTGGGTTCCTGGTTGGGGGAGATAGCCTGTAAATGAGGGTGTGTAGGGCGCCCAAAAAAAGGGTTACGAAATCTTTCCTGCCACACCCCCCACCCCAAAGAAGGCTCGGGTTTAGGCTGCCACCCCCAGGGGTAACCGGCCGCCATGGCACAAAATAAGGGGAAACCCCCTTTTCCCTCTCCCCCCTCCAACCTTTGAATAGAGCCAGTTTTTTCTCGGACCAAACCAAAACCCTAAACTTAGAGTGAGACAGCATCAGACGGGCCCAGAAAAGGGTTTCCCAAGATACAGGGGGAGGGTAGCCCGCACCCCTCACAAAAAAAAAACCCCCACACCGGGGGATAAAAAAAAGGCATGAAAAGGGGTTACCACAAAAAAAATCCTAACCTAAATAAAAAATATTATTAGACTCAAAGATAAAGAGTCTCCAAACAATTTTCTTTGCCGGCAAAATATTTAATAAAAATATTGTGGGGGCTGCAGCCTTAGCGCCCCGCCATAACCCTTTGTTTTTTTTTGGTTCTTCATGCTTGGAGATTACAAAGGGGAAAGGAAAACACGGGTAGACGTGACCACCTGCGATGTCTGGCCCACAAAAAACTCAAATGCTCCAAACCAGTCCCAGCGCAGGGCTTTTTTTTTTTCCAATTTTAAAATAACCCCTGATGCGGCTGGAAACTTGGCTAAAAAAGTATGCTCCCGGGCCTGCAACTCCTTGTTCCCGATTTGTAATATACTCCCCCCAACCCCCAAAGACTCACAACAAAACCGTAAAAAAAAAGGGTTTTGGAGAAGTTTTGGAACAAGAAATGGGGGGCAGTACCAAAAATTTTTTTTGGCTTTATTAAAAGCGGGTGTTACAATCTGACGCCCAAATTTAAAAAGGGAATTTTTTATGACTGGTAAGGGGAAGGTAAGAGGGGCTACAATATCTGAAAAATTCTTACAAATTTTTCTGTAAAATCCTATCACCCTAGGAAACTTTTAAGAGATTTCATACATGAGGAACGGGATAATCTTTAATAGAAAAACTTTAGCAAGTTAGGTCAAACTTTACCACTACCTAATTCAGGGCCCCTAGAAAAGTGACAGGGCCCCTGGCCAAAGGAAGTTTTAGAAAAATTTAAAACTGTTAAATGGGAACTTTTAAAGGCCCAAAACAACCCTTTAAGCCCTAAGTAGGTGTTAAACCCCAATATCAAAACCCCCACAAAAAAATATCATCAGAAATGCTCCCTTTCCCCCTTAAAGCCCTTTTAATACCCGATGGTAAGTTTTTTTGGAATAAAAGGGGGGGAATTTTTCATTCCAAGGGTGTAACTGTTTTAATTGATAATGCCCTCCGGGAAAATTTGAAGGCAAAAATTTCCTTCCCTTATCGTCCGGGGGTACCTTATAACCTTTGAGGGGGAACAAATTTTGGACAAAAAAAGTACCCCTTACCCAAAAAAGCCCAATTACGCCCATCCAGACGGGGAAAAGGGGGGAAAAAAAAAAAAAGGGCCATTCGTAATTGTGACCTCGTTCATTTAGGGAAGTTTTGTACACATACGAAAACCCTCCACCCCCCCTTTCCCTTCACAAGGATGCACGGTGAAGCCCATACTAAAACGACCCCTTTCCACTAAACATGCTTTAACAAAAATTCTATTTCCTGCTGAAGAGCCTTTGCTTTTCGGGATTACTCTGTGGGGGGAGATTTTTAATTTGGGTTTTAGATTTTCCCACATTAAATCATGGAAACCAAAACGTACTTTTTTGGGCCACACCCGAAAAAATATTGGGATATGACTGTAAAGCTCATTTAAAATTTTTTTTGTTTTCTTTTTCGATAATTTTCTCCTTTAAAAGGGGCTGGGACCCTTTGAGGGGGACAAATTTGAAAGTTTAATATTAATTTAAAGAGATATTTTTCAAAGAGCCCAGAGTTTTTCCTCAGGGGTAGAGGACAGAGTCTTCTGGGACTTTACCCTGGTTTTGGGGAAAGAACTTTAACTGATTAATGTGGTAATTTTTAAAATTTTTTGAGGTCTTTTCAATGGGAGCTACCACAAAATTTTACATCAGTTTAATCTACTTACAATCTGCATGGGTCCCCGTAAATCTAGTTTTCCCAAGGTGTGGCCAGTATGGGTTTTCCTGAAACCAACACCTTGCCCTCCTGGATGGAAGGAGGGGAAAAATTTGTCACTTCTGTCATACCTCTGTTTCATTTTTCTTTGAGCTGTCTTTGGGTTTTACCCTTTGGGCTAACTGACGTGCCACCTGCAACCTTAAAGACGGATTGAAAGTTTTTGGGGCTAATTTCTTCTCCCATCCATCCTTCTTTGAGCCCCCCCGAAGGGGAACCCCGTAAAAGGGCCCCAAAAGATCAGCTAAAAAAGGACTATACCCTGTAGACTCTTGAAACCTTTTTCCTGGGTACTGAGAACAGCAAAAAAGGGTTTAGTGATTCATCCCAGTCGGGGGAAGTGAAAGCAAAAATTTCTCATCATTGTTTTTAATGCCCTGGGGGAAATTTTTCCCAAAGGGCCCCTTTGGGACTGGGGGTTTAAAAGGCAGTGGATAAGTTTTGGTTACCCCCTAACCTTT
This sequence comes from Cherax quadricarinatus, assembly GCF_026875155.1. Classification (NCBI taxonomy): domain Eukaryota; kingdom Metazoa; phylum Arthropoda; class Malacostraca; order Decapoda; family Parastacidae; genus Cherax; species Cherax quadricarinatus. Next base: position 819,172 of record NC_069406.1, on the reverse strand, counting down.
AAAATTTTTCCCCCTAAATGTTTTGGGGCAGTGAATTTTATACCTTGATCACTTTGAATATTTTGGGAATGCCAAAACAAAAAATAAATTTTTGTTAAATTTTGGAATAGCTTTAGTATTAATACTACGCATGGGAAATTTCCCTTTAGAATCTTTTTACTTTTTCCCTAAACGTAAAAAAAATATTGATTTTCCCGACTTTGACCAAAGGGAGTGGACCTACACAATCTATAATTAAATCTGCAAAAAAGGGTTCCCCCATCAAACAATATAGGTTGGAGGGGGTGCAGGTTTAATGGAATGTCCAGGTTTTCCAACTTCTGGGCCCTTTTCTCGGCAACACCTAAAATTTCTTCACATCTTTTTTTTAAATTTTTTGGGCCCAAAAAAAATTCTTTTTTGATTCTATACAAGGTTTTTGTAATTCCTAAGTGACCCTCCTAATGAAGTATTATGACTATATTTAAAAATTTTTAGGGCTAAAACTTCGTTGGAACCAAAAAAACCTGCATACTTGCCGGCCCTCTAACTCCTTACCCGTCTCAGTGCAGATCAAAAAATTTGTTTTTAACTTCATACTTGACCGGAAAACCCCAAAAGGATTTTCCCATTTGGGTGCCTCAAAAAAAGGGTTTTAAAGAAGGGTCCTTTCGTTTTTCCCCCCCCGGGAAGGGCAGTCCCACGGGCATGGAAACGAGACATCTGGCAAACCTGCAACCTGGGAAAAAGGAAGGGCTTGATCGGGTCGTATCCTTGATTTTACAAGGGTCTGGCCATTTTCCCGTAAAACAATTTGCTAAAATTTTTTAGAACGGAGTCGTCCAAGGGTAGTCAACATTCTCTCCAGACAACCCTTGGGGTGTTGGGCCCCAGTTATGGCCCCCCCACCGGAAAAAGAATTAAACATTTTAGGTTCCCGGACAAGAACAAAAATTTGTAATGTTTTTTACCCAGTAATAACACTGCCCTCTTTTATGGGGAAAACCCCTTTTTAGAAAACCAAAAGTCAATATTTTTTAAAATTTCACTGTACATAAAAATTTTTTGCAAAAGGAAAAGAATTATAGGGTCCTCCATATGCTTCCAATAAAAAAAAAAGAGGAAATTTAAAAAAAGTATTCTCTGAAAGGGGGAAAATTCCCCCCTCTTTCAAAGGGCAAAATTCTCCAGTACTCTAAAGGCTTTACCTTAGTTGTTTCTGATTTTCCTGGGAAGGGAAAAAAGACTTTTGGGGAATAATAAGGGGGGATACCTTTTTTTACTTCTCTAGGGGGCCTGGGGTACAGGGGTATTAAGAAATTTTCCCCCCAGGGTTTGGGGGTTTTTGGGGGCAGTTGGAACTGATGTGGGCCTACTTTTTTTGCAACCTAAAGGGAGACGACAGGGTTGCCCTTTACTCCCTGTTTTTTCCCTTTTCAAAAGATTTTCGTTCTGGCTGGGGTTTTTCCCCTTGATACTGTTTTTCGAATGCCCCATGATGTTTGGGCCCCCCGCAGGTTTTACCCCTATTTAAAAACCCTGGGTCAACCCCGGTTTACCCTTTGGTTTTGGGTGACGTAGAAAGTTCTCCCCTCCGGGTTGGGGACTTCAAACCCCCCAAGGTTGATGATCTCTGCTTATGCCAAACTGTTTAAAAGAAACGGGACCCCCTCGGACAAGGGCGGTAGTTTCGAAAGGGATCAAACCAACCTGCTGCCCCTCCCAAAGCAGTGGTTAAGTCACGTTTCCCGCAGAAAGCCCCCAAAACCCCTGGGCCCCAGACTTTCCCCCCGGGTTTTCAAACAAATAAGGGTGCACCAGATCCCCCAAGGTAGAGACACCCCCTTTGCTTTATACCAGCTGTAAAAAAATTTGGTTTGCTGTCCCCCACAAAGCACTAGGGATTGAAACCAAACTGTCCCTCTGCCCCCAAATTTTTAAACTCTTTTCGGTAATTTTTTTGGGATACACGTAATGCTCCCCCAACACGGGGGTCTTCACTACTTGAAAAATCAGAAAATTCAGCGTCATTTAAAAACTGACGGGAAATTTTCCCGTGCCTTACCCCTAAAGCGATGAACCAAAATGCCCAAAAGCTGTTCCGGGCCCCCTCCCAAAGGCTCAGCCTGTTTTCGAAGATTTTGAAAAATTTTCTCGGTTTGGCCTTTTATTGGGAAGGGGAACAAACGGGACTGCTTTCCCGTAAACTAAAATTAATTTTCAGAAAGCCAAAAAAGCCTCCCTTTTTCCCCTCTAACAAAATTTTTCCCTTGCAAATGCCCTGTTTCCCTAGTTTCTCAAATTTTAAATTTTTTTCCCGCTCAATGCCCAAAGACCTGAAATTTACCCTGAACAACCCAGCTTCACTATACGACCATTTTGCACCGTAGGGTATCACTTCCTCCTGCGAGAACATAGTAGTTTTTTGCCCCACTCCCGAGAGGGAGGAGTTTTGATTTTCCCATCTCTTCTTCTAAAAAGTTTGGGCACAATCATGAACGCAATTTTCGGGAGCTGTGAAGTGCGTTTGTAATTTTAATGCCCCAATGGAAAAGAGCAATTTTCCAACAACGCTGAAAGGGGCAATTTAGGGAGGTTTAGGCCCAAAATAAAAAGTCGACACCGAAGTCTGACCGTCAAAGGGGGCATAAGGGTTAAAACGCTATGCAACCAGTTTCGAAATTTCAGAATACCCCAACGTAACACGTTAATTTTCAGAACACGCAGCAGTACAATAAAGATTGCAGAAAAACCCCAAACAACAAAGCTTGAAATGCAAAATTCTCCACACCGAACAGGGAAAAAACAACGACAAAGCAAAATTTGTAAAACAATGCCAACACAAGCTTCACAAAGTTCCCTGGGTTTCGAGCTTCAAACCCTAAGCTCAAACCCTTTTTTTTAAGTCCACTCAAATCCCGGACAGGCCCACCCCCTATTACAAACCCCGGATTCAAATGGCCGTTTCCCCGGTGTTTAAGGGGGCCCAAAAAAACACAGTAAAAAATTAGACTTATATTATCCTTTACCAATTTTAAAAAAACAGCAATATGTAAAACTATGTACATGATAAATATAGTTCACTCCCCCCGGTAAGCAAAGCAGAAATGAAGCCACAAGAAAGCAGAAACCCTGCTTCCAAACAGCCCCAAAAATGGGAATGACAAGGGGCCCGACAGGAAGCGGTACCCCCCATAAATCTGCGAAATTTCCAAAAACCTCTCTTTTTGGGTAGAAAACCCGGGCACTAGTTTTTAACGACGGGGGCCCCCTCATCAAATCTTAGCAACCTGGTTCGCGGTTTGGGGGGGATAGCCTGTAAATGAGGGGTGTTTCGTGCGGGCCCAATAAAGGTTACGTTTCTCTTTCATGCCCCAAGAACCTTCAAAACTAGGGATGCCAAGCCCATGATGACACTCTTCAGTTTGCTTGTTCTATCTAGGCTGGAATATTGATGCACACTAACAGCACCTTTCAAGGCAGGTGAAATTGCTGACCTAGAAAATGTACAGAGAACCTTCACAGCATGCACAACGGAGATATAACACCTCAATTACTGGGAGCGCTTGAAGTTCCTGAACCTATACTCCCTGGAATGCAGGCAAAAGAGATACATTATTATATACACCTGGAAAATCCTAGAGGGACTAGTGCCAAACTTGCACACATAAATCACTCATTACGAAAGCAAAAGACTCGGCATACGATGCAACATCCCCCCAATGAAAAGCAGAGGTGCCAATAGCATATTAACCCTTTGACTGTTTTGGTCGTATATGTACATCTTACAAGCCACCATTTTGACGTATTTATTTATTTATTTATTTATTTATTTATTTAAAAATTTGTGCACACATACAGAGGTACAAAAAATACAGAAAAGAGCAGTATGCCAAAGCCACTTATACTATGCATAGCATTACGGGCTGGCTTAAAATTAACTTAAGATGAACTAAGCAATGATGACATCGGTGATAAAACTTTAATGTAAACAGATTACTATAAAGCACAAGTGAGTATTACAAAGACAGGTCATATGATTGTATGCATTGTTGTACATTCAGTAGAATGGAGTATTCTGTTAGGTAGTGTATTTAAAAAATAATAAAGTTAGATTGGGTTTTAGGTTTAAATTTATGTGATATAATTGTGAGAAACATTTAAGATATACAATTTATAAGGTTCAGTTATTCAGTATTTATTTGGTTTTGGGTGAGTAAGTGATCTTTGAGAAGAGACTTGAATTTATAAACAGGTGGAGTGTTTCTTTTATATTTACAGGTAATGAGTTCCAGATTTTAGGGCCTTTTATGTGCATTGAGTTTTTGCAAAGTGTGAGATGGACACGAGGAACATCAAAGAGTGATCTGTGCCTTGTGTTATGGTCATGTGTTCTGTTGAGGTTGGCAAGGAGATGTTTGAGGGGAGGGTTAATATCAGAGTTAAGTGTTCTATGTATGTAATAGGTGCAGTAATAAGTATGAATGTTTTGTATGGTGAATAGGTTTAGTGTATTGAATATTGGTGGAGTGTGCTGCCTATAGTGAGAATTTGTTATCATTCTAACTGCAGCCTTTTGTTGGGTAATTAGTGGTCTGAGATGGTTACTTGTTGTTGAGCCCCATGCACAAATTCATACATACATACTCATACATACTCATAAATTCTAGCGGCTTCAAATCAAGCAGGAGAAGACTGGTAGGCCCACATGTGAGAGAATGGGTGTGTGTGGTCAGTGTGCACTATATAAAAAAAATGCTGCAGCACGCAGTGCTTAGAAAAAAAACTGACCGTTCTTTTAATTAAAATGCTGACTTTGTGGTCTATTTTTGTATAATATTTATGGTTGTATTCTCGTTTTCTTGGTCTCATTTGATAGAATGGAAAACATATTATAGACATTTAGGTGATTTTGATTAGTTTTACTAAGAAAGATCCTTGAATATGGAGCTCAAAGTAGGGAAAATG
>NC_069406.1:703347-813725 GCF_026875155.1 Cherax quadricarinatus | reverse complement strand
TGTTCCGGGATTGTGGATGTTGCATCCGGAGGCTTGTAGACTACCACAATGACTGGGTTTTGGTTCTCGACCTTTACTGCTAAAACTTCCACTACATCATTGAGGCATGTAGCAGTTCTGTGCAAACAAGTGACTCTGCAATGTACAGGCCAACCCCCCCTTTTGCCTGTTCACTCTGTCCCCATCTGTATAGGTTGTAACCTGGGATCCATATTTCGTTGTCCAAGTGATCCTTTATGTGGGTCTCAGTGAAAGCCGCGAACATTGCCTTTGCCTCTGCAAGCAGTCCACGGATGAAAGGTATTTTGTTGTTTGTTGCTGGCTTTAGACCCTGTATATTTGCAAAGAAGAATGTTATCGGACTGGTGGTATTGTTGGTACTGGGGGGGATTTTTTTTCCGGCATTAGTATCTGTATCTGTTGGTTTGGAGTGGAGGCCATCGACTGTGGTTCCACTCCAGGAATGACTGGATTTGGTGTATGATTTCTGCCATTTCCTGCCAGTTTTTTTTCCTTCCTGGCACTAAAAAACCTCTCCCTCTTGAGTGGCTGTGGCTACCCAGGTTTTCCCATGGCCTGGATGTTTTGTATCTTTTTGTCCCCTTTAGATGGTATGCCTGGCAATTTAAGTTATAGCACAGTCTTTCCTGTCCTTTCCGGTCCTACCATTATTCACCCATTTTACCACTTTATTCCGGTGGTCCCGTAAATCACGTTCCCTCACTCTTCACCAGGAACAGTTATGACAATTCCTATTATGAAGTGAGGCCTATATTAATCCTTAGGCCACCATGAATGCCAATTTCCTGGCCCCATGCTTTCCCAGCCTCTTAACTCCATTCAAAACACTCCCGCTCGTGATGCCCCATCTCGACCTCTCCCCTGCCCATCAGCGCAGGCGCAGAGCTTCCCTGTTGGTTCTAGTCCATTTTCAAATACATTTCTTGGCCCACATCAACACATTAAACACCTATTAGGCACTATAGCTTCGGAAATTAAATAATTTCCACAATGGGATTGACGAGCAAGAAGCTCTCACCCCCAATCACATGCTGTTTGAGAGGAGGATTGAGACCTTCCCCTCAATCTTGAGCCAGTCTTCCAAGAAGCAGGATTATTATGGGCCAGATGGCCCCTCCCCCACCATCAATGAAGAATTACACAAGAGTCACAATAGACTGGTGAATGCTCTGGACAAATGGAACCAGGTGTGGAACAATAATTATTTGATAGCTCTGCGAGAACATTTCTATGGGGCTGACCCCAAGGGAAATGAGGTGATGCTGAGTCAAGAGGCACCCAGGGTGTGGCATGCAAAGAGTACATAACCTTTATTTGGCGCATGTACACATCCTCATTGAAAGGCTGTCTCCCCCAACCAGTGAACCAGGTGCTAAGGGTTGATGATGGGACCCCATCGTTCAATCAGTACTCAGGTTCCAGCCAATGAGAAGATGGTTTTGGCAATTGCAGAGGTGTTCTGGGTACCACACACCTGTCTGCCCTTGTCATTCCCATTCTAGAGCTGGTTGAAGCACGGTCTGCTTTCTAGTGGCTTCTCTTCTGCCTTACCAAGGAGTACACTAATACCTATTGTTGTACATAGTGTATATAGTGTACACACTTCTGTTATTACTTGGTGAAGGATAATATAAGTCAAAAGTTTTTCTGCTGTGTTTATTTTGCTCCCTTAACACCCAGGATAACAGGCCTTTGGATTCCTGGGTTGCAATATGGGTAGCCTGTCCAGGAGCTGGAGCTGGACTTAGAGCATGTGTTGAGCCTAGGGTGATGCTGGAAGCAGGAACATTGTGTAGCTTGCTGTCTGGCATTGTATTAGCTTTGCCAACGCTTCACAAACTTTGTGTGTCAATTGCCTTGCTATGGCCAGCCTTGCTATGCATAATCCTTGACAGCTCGCTACTAGCTTGTTTGGTGTGCTCGCTTCACTACGGTCATTCTTGCTGGTGTGTGAAGATTTTGCAGTCAGCTTTGCTATTGTGTATTGTGATCTAGACCCAGCAGCTACCTTCACCAGCGGGAGGATGTTGGAACTTATTCGGTCCTAAGTTCCACAAGGTAAATAAGCTGTATGAAGGCCCTAACATTTCACGGATAGACTGTCTGAGTTTTGCGGGCCCTTACAACTAACCAAAAAACATACGCCCAGGTTGGCAAAGGTGATTGGGAAGTACATCTTAATTGATAGATTTTGCCTTCAAGGAATGTGTAGGTAGTTTATACTGATAGAAAACTAATACTATTAGGACTATTGAGGCAACTGTAGGTATTAATAATGTAGACCTAAGACCTTAACGTAGGTAGGAATAGGCGTCAAACACTAGGTTATATTAGCTAGGGAGAACTGGCAGCCCAATCTTGAACGACGAGGCGTGGGGTTTTGAGATGCAAGTGCCTCCTAAGATGGGACACCAAGCTAGCAACACTGCCATGAACAGCAGGGCAGCATCCCCACGTGTCTACACATACTAGACCTGGGGAAATCTGGTGGAGGCACCTCGAAGCACTGTAGATGCCCTCCTCCGTCAGGCCCATTGCAGTAAGACAAGACCTCTATTTCTCAGTATTCTGGCCAGTTTCTGGGGAAAATTGCTAGTGAGTTGAACTGTGGGTCTTTGTGCAGTCGTACGCCCGTAGACCAGTACGTACCGGCGTCCCCTCTTCACTTAAGCTTAGAGGCTAGTGTCACTTCCTGCATAGTTACACTAGGGGATACACACCCCCTTGGAATCACCAATTTCTGAGGTGCAGACAGGTCACTAATACTGACTGAATATTGCAGGAATTAGGTTCCCGGCTGCATGTGATTTGAAGGGAAAGTTCAGAGGGGCTAAGAGTTAGGGAAGCTGAAGACTGGGTGATATTTTCTCCAACACCAAGTAAGTTAGTTCTCTTCGTGCATGAAGGCGAGATTTCTTGCAACATCATTTATTTTGGAAATGTGTCATATAAGTCACTTGTGAGGCTGAGGTACCAACTCAGAGCTCGGTGTCAACAGAGTTTGCTAAGGTAGACAACTCACACAAAGGCAGTCCAGACAAATTTCCACAGTTGGTATCAGGATCAATGCCTGTAATCATAAGATTTATAGTGACTCTATAATTAGACTTAAGTATAAGACAATGTTAATATTCTAAAGCTAAAAATTAGCACCTTAATTATTTTAACAAATGTGAATATATGAACTAAGGTAGTCATTTAAAGCTAAAATAAAGGAGAAAATATAAAAGGGACTAAAATAAGTAGTGGTAAACCAAGTTAAATGGACAGATAGTAACTATGATATAATATTAATTTAGGAGTAAGATCTGACTTGTAATATGAAGTTTGAGCAATTAATAGCACTAAAAAAATGTGAAAAATATATGAGGTAGCTGGTACTAGCTAGTAATAATCTCTGAGTCTTATTAAATGTCGTATATTACGTTAATATACACATTTTCATTTATCCATTTATGATACTTTTTCAAAATTATATAATAAACACGATACACAACATATAAAGATGATAAATACACCCCACAGTAGAATAAATAAACATAAATATGAGATGTGGGAGCCAGACAACTTGTACAAGTGACGGCAAAAATAACGTTTTCTCTAGTCCAACATAAGAGAAAATGTGTTACTCAGCATAATGTAGAAAATTTTTTCCTTTCGTATCCTTCACCAGAGTGTTTTCTTCAAAAAAGGGTGTTACAGGGAAAAGGAACTTTTTCTTCTTTATTTATTCTAACGTATCAACTAGGAAATTTGTACACAATGAAATTTTACAAAAACCAGATGTGTTTTCCCTGGTTTTTTTAAAAACCCCACGAGTGGCCCTCTCCATGTCCATTCTCTCTCTCTCTCCTCTCTCTCATTTATTCTTTTTTTTATATCGTTTACCCCTGGCGTAATTAAGATTTCAAATTTTTTAAGGGTAAGAAATAGGAAGGTAAGCATTTTATTGCTCTGGGGTACTTAAATGTCATAAAATATTGTGGGGGGGTGGGTGCCTGGTATGGTACCCCTGGCTGGTACCATACTACCACACTTGATTTTTTACAAAAATACTTATCTCACCCTAGATTAAGACACAAATATTTTAAGGTAAGAAATATGTAGTATTTATTTTACTTTTTTTTTTTTTTTTAAGGCCAGTTCTATTGCTAACTTAATATAGCTAGCGTAAATTTATCTAAATAGTATGTCCCTAAACCCTTACTTTCTACAAGTAATTAATTGGGGACAATAACCATTTTTGATTACAGTTTACACCGTTAGACATGTGAGAAAACTTAGCCACCCCTGGTCACTGCGGGTGGTCCTTCGCCTCACAATCTTCCCAAAGAAAGAAAAGATTTTTTTTCGGATTTTTAACCCCGGAGGGTTACCACCCAGGATAACCCAAGAAGTCAGTGCTATCGGGACGTCTAACTTATTTCCATGGGGGTCCAAATCTTGTCCCCGGGAGCGCCCACACCATCGACTAAACCCCCTGGTACCTATTTGCTGCTATGAACAGGACAACAGGTGTAAGGAAAGTGTCGAAATGTTTCCACCCCCGGGGGAAACGAACCCGGGGCCCCCCGTGGGAAGCGGGGGCTTTAGCCACCAGGCCCCCGGATAGAACCCCAAAACGGCGCTACTAATTTAAATGTGGCTGCATAGATTTTATGGTTGACTGAAGGAAAGGGGGGGTTAATTTTAAAACAAAAAAATTATCCATCAAGGGAAAAACCTTGTATATAATATACCCTTTTTCCCTTTTTCTCGGTGGTCACTTGATGTAGTTGGACCCCCCACAAACCCTTCCCAATTTTCAACTACCTAAAAATGGGCCGGGATCATTTGCTATAATAAAGGTAATTTTTTTTTTCTTGGGTAGATGCCCTTTTTTCCTCCCTTCACCCTTCATTTTGAGGTCCTGCTACCCACTATTTCGAGTCCCGCTATTTCAGCGGACGGGAAACCGTTGGTTTTCCCCGGGTTTTGAAGTCGTGACCCCTAAAAAATTTACTATCCCCGGTCAGAGACCACAATTTAAAATTTTCACTCGGGGAACGGGGAATTATTTCAAAGTCACCCCTTTTTCTCAACTTAGTGTTTTTATCACCGTTAATTCGTTACAAAAGATTTAACGCCCTAAATTTTACACAATTAGAGGGCGACAAATTAAGATTTGAGAACCCATGAAAGATATTAAACACGGGTATTTTTTCCCCTGAACACTCCATGGGATTACCCTTATTCACCATTTTTCCTTTATTCAGCGGGCCGTAAATCATGTTCCCCACTCTTCCCAGGTAGTTACGACACTTTCCCATTATGAAGTGAGGCCTATATAAAACCTTAGGCCACCGTAATTTCCAATTTGGGCCCCTGCTTTCCCCCGCCCCTTAACTTCATTCAAAACACTCCCGCCCTGGATCCCCGTCTCCATCTCCCTCGCCCCTCAGTGTAGCGCGAGGTTCTCTTCTTTTAAAAAAAAGTTTAATGACATATGGTTTAATCAGTATATTTCATTATAAAAAATACAGTATAAATTTTGGGGAAAATTTTTTTCCACCTAGATTAAAACTACAAATATTTAAGGTAAGTAATGAGTGTACTTTGTGATTTGCTTTTTTTGTTTTTTAATGCCTAGTTCTATTATGGGAAAATTTTCTGGGGCGTTACCTGTACGTACCTCAACATTCATCATACGAGTAAACTCATTGGGAGAAAACAGCATATTTTTTACCCAGTCGCCCCGTGTAAAGTGAGAAAACTTAACCACCCCGGTCACTGAGGTGGCCCCCTTTGACCTCACAACTTATCCATACATCCCAAAACCAGTAAAATTGGATAGCACCCACAAGTACGGTGCTAAATTTTTGGGGACTGATAATTTTATTAGTTTTAAATGAAGAAGGGGGGGGGGGGGGGGTTTCTACCAGATATTCTCTGGTGGTCACTTGATGTAGCTGGATCACCCATAACCTATCCAATTACAACATACCTAACTGGCCAGTATCAGTCTGCTATAACTAGAAAGGTTACTTAACTGTGGGTGACTGATGCTCCTTATTTCCTCCATTCACCATCTTATTTCGATGTCCTGTTACACCGACACGGTTCTTATTCCAGCAGGACGAGGTATCCGTTGGTTTGTCCCGGTTTAGAAGTCGCAACTCCATAAAAACTTCATTATCCTCGAGACAGGAACACTAGATAAACAGATGCTCACTCTGAGAACGGCGACTCATTTCACTTCACACATTCTCTTAACTTTTCAAATTCAAAGTTTATTCTCTATAAAGATTACAATGTTGAATTTACAGAATTTGGTTGTTGTGTGGTTTACATGTAGTTAAATAATGATTACAGAGTGTACCACTAGAATGCCTAGCATGGCTAGGCATTTCGGGCAGACTTAGTTTAATTCTTTATTTTAAAATATTACAAATTATGAGGTATGTTGGTATTATGGCTAAGTGACTAAATACTAGTTTGTGAGTTTAGCAATGTGAATGCTTTTGTTTTGGCACAGTACATAGTTTCAGTATTGGAGTATCATAGGATTCATTATTTTAAGATTGAGATTAATATTTCTGTTTATGGTCAAATGGGTGAGTGAGTGTAAGTGTGAACCACCAGGTGGTATTCGTGTAGTTAGTTGATGGGGTGTATCAGGGAGATAAGATGTTTTCTAATGGTAGTTTTGAAGGTGATGAATGTGTCTGCAGTTCTAGAGTTCTCAGGTAGGGTGTTCCAGACTTTAGGGCCTTTGACATACATTGAATTTTTGTAAAGGTTTAGTCGGACACGGGGAATGTCGTAGAGATGTTTGTGTCTGGTGTTATGCCTGTGGGTTCTGTCACAACTATCAAGAAAGCATTTTAGGTCAAGGTTGATATTGGAGTTTAAGGTCCTGTAGATGTAGATTGCACAGTAGTAAGTGTGGATGTACTGAACAGGGAGTAAGTTTAGATGTATGAAGAGTGGGGGGGTGTGTTGCCAGGGATGGGATTTAGTGATTATTCTTACTGCAGCTTTTTGTTGGGTTATTATTGGCTTTAGGTGTGTTGCTGCAGTTGATCCCCAAGCACAAATAGCATAGGTGAGGTATGGATAAATAAGTGAGTGGTATAGTGTGAGAAGGGCATTTTGCGGCACGTAGTATCGTATCTTGGAGAGGATCCCAACCGTTTGGATACTTTTTTTGTTATGTATTGGATATGGGTGCTGAAATTCAGGTTGTTGTCAAGGTATAGGCCTAGGAATTTGCCCTCATTATGTCTGGTAATTAGAGTGTTGTCGATCTTAATGTTAATTTGTGCATCTCCTGCTCTGCTACCAAACATAATATAGTAGGTTTTGTCAGTGTTAAGCGTAAGTTTATTGGCTGTCATCCAAGTCGATATTTTGATCAGCTCCTCATTAACAATGGTGTTGAGGGTGGCAAGATTAGGGTGAGAGATGACATAAGTCGTGTCGTCAGCAAAGAGAATGGGTTTCAGGTGTTGGGATATGTTTGGAAGATCATTGATGTATATGAGGAAGAGCAGGGGACCAAGGACACTTCCCTGCGGAACTCCAGTATCAAGTGGCCATGTTGTTGATGCTGTGTCTTTAATGGTGACATACTGATACCTATTAGTAAGGTAAGATTTGAAATAAGCAAGCGCATAGCCTCTTATACCATAATGGTCAAGTTTGTGGAGTAGGATGTCGTGGTCTACTGTGTCAAAAGCTTTTCTTAGGTCAATAAAAATTCCTAGTGGATATTCCTTATTTTCCAATGGTGTGTAAAGCAGATCTAGCATTTTTATGATTGCATCATTAGTGCTTTTATTTTTCCTGAATCCAAATTGGCAGGGGTTGAGTATGTTTTGTGTTGTTATAAATGAATATAGTCTCCTGTGTATGAGTTTCTCAAAGATTTTGGATAGCAATGGTAAGTTTGATATTGGCCTATAGTTGTTTAAGTCTGTAGGGTCACCACCTTTATGTATTGGTGTAACCCTTGCCATCTTGAGTAGTTTTGGGAAGGTGCTAGTTTCTAGTGACTTGTTAAAAAGTAATGAAATAGCATGCGAAAGGACATGGGCCGCTCGCTTGTACAGTAATGGTGGGACATTAGACAGATTCCCTGAGTTGTTTTTAAGTGACTTTATAATCTCGGTGATTTCCGAGGGCTCAGTTGGTGCAAGATAGAAGGAATTTGGGAAATTCCCATCTAGGTAGTACCAGGCATGGGCATTGGTATGTGGGATTTTATTGGCGAGATTAGATCCTATGGTTGAGAAGAAGTCGTTTATCTTGTTAGCTGTGTCAGTGGGATGTAGTGGTGTTTCATTAGGTTTAGTTAGGACAATATTCTTGTTTTTTTCAGTTTGTGGGTCCCTAGAATCTGAGAGAGTGTTTTCCAGGTCTCTTTTATATCTCCTCTAGTGTCTGTGAATCTACTGGAGTAGTATAGTTGTTTGGCTTTCTTTATTACTTTGGTGAGAACTGATGAATAGTGTTTAAGAATATCTTTGTGTATTAAGCCCTGTCTATATTGCTTTTCATATTGGTGTTTCTTGACAATGGATTTCAGAATGGTACTGGTTAGCCATGAGCAACTAAGCTGTTTGTTTGTAATCTCTTTCGTTTTTATAGGACAATGTTTGTTGTATAGTCTAAGTAATTTGTTAAGAAAAATGTCTGTCCAGTCATCAATACCATTGGCCTTGGAGAATTCTGTAGGCCAGTCAACAATCTCTAGGTCAGCTGTGAACTTCCTTATTGAGGCCTCGTCATGGAGTCTAAATGAGACTTTGTTGAATTCAAGTGGTGGTTTACTAATGTTTGTCAGGAGGAAGGTAGGGTAGTGGTCTGTAGTGCTATCTGTGATTATCCCTGATTTAAGGGGGGCTAGTATATTGGTCCATATGTGGTCTATTATGGTTGTACTTGTCTCAGTGATCCTGGTTGGTTTAGTTATTGTTGGTATGAGAAGTGTGTTGTTCATATTGTTGATGAAATCAGTTACAGGCTGATCATCTAGTAAGCCAAGGTTGATGTTGAAGTCTCCAGCTAAGAGAAGGTGGTGCTTATTCATTTGTCTGTTTGTTATTAGTGACTTTAATTTCTCACTGAAATTTGGGATGTTTGTGTAAGGTATTTGGTAAATGGCACCGATTGTTATAGGTGTCTTAAGGTTTTTTAAAGTAAAATTAGCAAAAATGTATTCCCCATATTCATCACGAAAGCAAGTGGTGCTAATACAAGATAACTGGTTAGAGTAATAGATTGCAATACCACCCCCAACTTGGTTTGGTCTGCAGTTGTGAATTGCTGTGTATCCTGGTAGAGGGTAGATATCTACTGTGTCCTGCTTAAGCCAGGTCTCAGTAAGAATAATGCAGGAGAAGGGTGTCTTTAGTGATTCAAGGAGTGCCAGGAGGTCATCATAGTGTTTGTTTAAGGACCTGATGTTGTAGTTAAGTACTGATAGACTTTTAGCATTGTTTAGGATAGTGCTGGCTTGTGTTGCTGTGTAATAAAGGCAGTTACTTTCCAATAGGTTTTGATTGGGTGTCAGATTATGGAGGTTTAGATCAGGGTCAACGTGATCAATCATCTTCTAGGTTTAAATTATGGTTATTTATATCCTGAGTTGTGTTTACCTGGAGTTTACCTGGAGAGAGTTCCGGGGGTCAACGCCCCCGCGGCCCAGTCTGTGACCAGGCCTCCTGGTGGATCAGAGCCTGATCAACCAGGCTGTTGCTGCTGGCTGCACGCAAACCAACGTATGAGCCACAGCCCGGTTGATCAGGAACTGACTTTAGGTGCTTGTCCAGTGCCAGCTTGAAGACTGCCAGGGGTCTGTTGGTAATCCCCCTTATGTATGCTGGGAGGCAGTTGAACAGTCTCGGGCCCCTGACACTTATTCTATGGTCTCTTAACGTGCTAGTGACACCCCTAGAGTCATATTGGGACTTGAGTAGCTCACTCATTTCCTTGCTGTCATCTGTGTAGGACCCATCTTGTTTAAGTAGGGGCCCAATACTGGATGTTGTTCTCGACTTTGATTTGGCATAGGAGAAGAAATACTTTGGGTTTCTTTTGATTTCATTATGGCTTTTAGTTCTTCCCGCGATTCCTGACTCCTATAAGATTCCTTTAGCTTGAGCTCGATGCTTGCTATTTCTCTGGCCAGTGTCTCCTTACGCATTTCAGATATATTGACCTCTTTTAGCTGCTCTGTTATTCTTTTCCGTCGCCTGTAAAGGGAGTGCCTGTCTCTTTCTATTTTACATCTACTCCTCCTTTTTCTTAGAGGAATAAGCTTTGTGCATACATCGAGTGCCACCAGGTTAATCTGTTCTAGGCATACGTTGGGGTCTGTGTTGCTTACCTGGAGTTTACCTGGAGAGAGTTCCGGGGGTCAATGCCTCCGCGGCCCGGTCTGTGACCAGGCCTCCTGGTGGATCAGAGCCTGATCAACCAGGCTGTTGCTGCTGGCTGCACGCAAACCAACGCACGAGCCACAGCCCGGCTGATCAGGAACTGACTTTAGGTGCTTGTCCAGTGCCAGCTTGAAGACTGCCAGGGGTCTGTTGGTAATCCCCCTTATGTGTGCTGTTAGGCAGTTGAACAGTCTTGGGCCCCTGACACTTATTGTATGGTCTCTTAACGTGCTAGTGACACCCCTGCTTTTCATTGGGGGGATGGTGCATCGTCTGCCAAGTCTTTTGCTTTCGTAGTGAGTGATTTTCATGTGCAAGTTCGGTACTAGTCCCTCTAGGATTTTCCAAAGGGGTTATAAAACATGTATCTCTCCCTCCTGCGTTCCAGGGAATACAGGTTTAGGAACCCTCAAGCGCTCCCAATAATTGAGGTGTTTTATCTCCGTTATGCGCGCCGTGAAAGTTCTCTGTACATTTTTTTAGGTCGGCAATTTCACCTGCCTTGAAAGGTGCTGTTTAGTGTGCAGCAATATTCCAGCCTAGATAGAACAAGTGACCTGAAGAGTGTCATCATGGGCTTGGCCTCCCTAGTTTTGAAGGTTCTCATTATCCATCCTGTCATTTTTCTAGCAGATGCGATTGATACAATGTTATGGTCCTTGAAGGTGAGATCCTCTGACATGATCACTCCAGGTCTTTGACGTTGGTGTTTCGCTCTATTTTGTGGCCAGAATTTGTTTTGTACTCTGATGAAGATTTAATTTCCTCATGTTTACCATATCTGAGTAATTGAAATTTCTCATCGTTGAACTTCATATTGTTTTCTGCAGCCCACTGAAAGATTTGGTTGATGTCCGCCTGGAGCTTTGCAGTGTCTGCAATGGAAGACACTGTCCTGCAGATTCGGGTGTCATCTGCAAAGGAAGACACGGTGCTGTGGCTGACATCCTTGTCTATGTCGGATATGAGGATAAGGAACAAGATGGAGGGAGTACTGTGCCTTGTGGAACAGAGCTTTTCACCGTAGCTGCCTCGGACTTTACTCTGTTGACGACTACTCTCTGTGTTCTGTTAGTGAGGAAATTATAGATCCATCGACCGACTTTTCCTGTTATTCCTTTAGCACGCATTTTGTGCGCTATTACGCCATGGTCACACTTGTCGAAGGCTTTTGCAAAGTCTGTATATATTACATCTGCATTCTTTTTGTCTTCTAGTGCATTTAGGACCTTGTCGTAGTGATCCAATAGTTGAGACAGACAGGAGCGACCTGTTCTAAACCCATGTTGCCCTGGGTTGTGTAACTGATGGGTTTCTAGATGGGTGGTGATCTTGCTTCTTAGGACCCTTTCAAAGATTTTTATGATATGGGATGTTAGTGCTATTGGTCTGTAGTTCTTTGCTGTTGCTTTACTGCCCCCTTTGTGGAGTGGGGCTATGTCTGTTGTTTTTAGTAACTGTGGGACGACCCCGTGTCCATGCTCCCTCTCCATAGGATGGAAAAGGCTCGTGATAGGGGCTTCTTGCAGTTTTTGATGAACACAGAGTTCCATGAGTCTGGCCCTGGGGCAGAGTGCATGGGCATGTCATTTATCGCCTGTTCGAAGTCATTTGGCGTCAGGGTAACATCGGATAGGCTTGTATTAATCAAATTTTGTGGCTCTCTCATAAAAAATTCATTTTGATCTTCGACTCTCAGTCTGGTTAGCGGCTTGCTTAAAACTGAGTCATATTGGGACTTGAGTAGCTCACTCATTTCCTTGCTGTCATCTGTGTAGGACCCATCTTGTTTAAGTAGGGGCTCAATACTGGACGTTGTTCTCGATTTTGATTTGGCATAGGAGAAGAAATACTTTGGGTTTCTTTCGATTTCATTTATGGCTTTTAGTTCTTCCCGCGATTCCTGACTCCTAAAGGAGTCTTTTAGCTTAAGTTCGATGCTTGCTATTTCTCTGACCAGTGTCTCCCTACGCATTTCAGATATATTGACCTCTTTTAGCCGCTGTTATTCTTTTCCGTCGCCTGTAAAGGGAGCGCCTGTCTCTTTCTATTTTACATCTACTCCTCCTTTTTCTTAGAGGAATAATCTTTGTGCATACATCGAGTGCCACCGAGTTAATCTGTTCTAGGCATAAGTTGGGGTCTGTGTTGCTTAGTATATCTTCCCAGCTTATATCGGTTAGGACTTGGTTTACTTGGTCCCACTTTATGTTTTTGTTATTGAAGTTGAATTTGGTGAATGCTCCCTCGTGACTAATCTCATTATGTCGGTCTGGGGCTCTGCGCATACATGACTGAACCTCAATTATGTTGTGATCTGAGTATATTGTTTTTGATATGGTGACATTTCTTATCAGATCATCATTGTTAGTGAAGATGAGGTCTAGTGTATTCTCCAGTCTAGTAGGCTCTATTATTTGCTGGTTTAAATTGAATTTTGTGCAGAGATTTAAAAGCTCGCGTGAGTGTGAGTTTTCATCAGAGCTGCCTCCTGGTGTTATTACTGCAACAATATTATTTGCTATATTCCTCCAATTTAGGTGCCTTAAGCTGAAATCCCCCAGGAGCAAGATGTTGGGTGCAGGAGCTGGAAGATTTTCCAGACAGTGGTCAATTTTTAACAGCTGTTCCTGGAATTGCTGGGATGTTGCATCCGGAGGCTTGTAGACTACCACAATGACTAGGTTTTGGTTCTCGACCTTTACTGCTAAAACTTCCACTTTATCATTTGAGGCATTTAGCAGTTCTGTGCAAACAAGTGACTCTGCAATGTACAGGCCAACCCCCCCTTTTGCCTGTTCACTCTGTCACATCTGTATAGGTTGTAACCTGGGATCCATATTTCGTTGTCCAAGTGATCCTTTATGTGGGTCTCGGTGAAAGCCGCGAACATTGGCTTTGCCTCTGCAAGCAGTCCACGGATGAAAGGTATTTTGTTGTTTGTTGCTGGCTTTAGACCCTGTATATTTGCAAAGAAGAATGTCATTGGACTGGTGGTATTGTTGGTACTGGGGGGGGATTTTTTTTCCGGCATTAGTATCTGTATCTGTTGGTTTGGAGTGGAGGCCATCGACTGTGGTTCCACTCCAGGAATGACTGGATTTGGTGTACGATTTCTGCCATTTCCTGCCAGTTTTTTTTCCTTCCTGGCACTAAAAAACCTCTCCCTCTTGAGTGGCTGTGGCTACCCAGGTTTTCCCATGGCCTGGATGTTTTTTATCTTTTTGTCCCCTTTAGATGGTATGCCTGGCAATTTAAGTTATAGCACAGTCTTTCCTGTACTGAAGAGGTACACATTTCAATGTGAAAAAGCTTACAGGAAGGGAGTTTGCATTTTCCTGTTGTCATATGGGCATGGCATTTTCTAGGGTGGTCATAGTTGCACGTCCCGTCTGTTTTTCCAGATTTCCCATGTCTGCAGATACCAAGTGCATAGTATGTGCACAGGCTTGGTTTCCGTTTGCCTTGGGTTTCTGTGACTGTATTCCTTGTTGGTGCATGTTTCCCTGTCTTATTCCTATCCTCCCTAGCACCAACAATGGAGCTCCCACCAGTTGTTTTTGGTAATATATCCTCACTATAGCTAGTGGAGTCCTCTTGTTTGCTATTTCCTGTGGTATTTCTAGTTTGCAATATTGGTTTTATCTTATCTTTGACTACACTTGTTTCCCCACTACGGCTCCTGTCCCCTATGAGGTCATTTATATGTATTCCTTCCTGCGTATAATTCCCGACAACCTGGACAAAATCTCCAGCTTCACCATTACTGTCTCCCAGGACAGCACCTCCAGCTTCACCATTACTGTCTCCCAGGACAGCACCTCCAGCTTCACCATTACTGTCTCCCAGGACAGCACTATCAGCCCCACATTTACTGACTACCAGGACATCACCTCCAGCCTTACAGTTTCTGACTACATGGCCAGTATCAAGGGCAGTACCATTCAGCCCAGACTTTTTATGTTCCCATCTGTTGTAGAAAGCTTCCAGGTTGTCTATGAAAGCAGCTTTGATGTTATCCTCTTTTAATACCCTTGTGATTTTAGTCCACAGATTTTCCTCATTTGGGCATACCTAAAAACACTTCCCCGTTTTAATACTGCTTGTAGCTAGTTCTTGGATATCTGCACAAGGGGCGTGACACCAATTTCCACAAAAATGACAATTTATCCATGTGGAAGCCCGTTTGTTTGATTGACTGCAGACTATACAGAGCTTCATAATGATTTGAGTGGTTGATTTACTGTAATTCTACTAGCAACCTCTTGAATACTCTATTAATGACCTCCTTAAATGAAGCTCTAGCTATTTGTATTTCTATTTCTAACTAATTGGACAGCTTACCGTGTACGTTCCTGATTTATATTTATTGTTTGTGTTTGATAAGGGCGCCTACAACCCCATCCGTTTACAGTCTGCTTTATTGTCCAACGAATCCGTTTGAAACCAGTCAAGGGTTCGGACCATCAAGTACTGATATCTATAGTGGTGGGAAGTTTGGATAAGTATATAGCTAGAGTATTTTGGTCATATAGAGTATAGTCACTACTACACATAATGAAGTTGATGTTGTCTATGTGTTGTGCTCTAATGAACTAAAGTACAACTAGGTATAACTAGTAATATAAAAATACAAATTTAAAATAGAACAAGACTCACTTGTAATTGCACTAAGGTCTAATATAATGACTTTTGTGGAGTCTATGTTTTGAGCTAGAATGAGCTATAGTACAACTAGGTTTAATCTAATAATATAAAAATACAAATTAAAAATAGCACCAGTCTCTCACTAGTAATTGCACTATTGTCTAATATAATGAATTTGGTATTGACTATAGTACAACTGTGTTTAACCCTTTGACTGTCGCAAGCCCCAATCCTGAGGTGTCTCCTGGTGTCGCAAAATTTAAAAAAAAAAAAAAAATTATTTTTTCTTATGAAATGATAGAGAATCTTTTCCCGATTGTAATGACACCAAAAAAACGAAATTTGATGGGAAACTTACGGAATTATGCTCTCGCGAAGTTAGCGACCTCAGCGCTGTTTACAAATCGGCGATTTCGCCCACTTTGAGCCCTATTTTCGGCTAATTCCATTGTTCCAGTCGCCCAAACTCATAGCTATTTCTTTAGAACTTTATTTTTTCTATCGATTGAATACAAGAAACTGCCCATTTACTGATTTCAACTACCTAATAATGTGGTCAGAAATTTGCAATTTGGCCAATTTCACGAATACTAAAAAAATATGACAATTTCAAAATAAGGTCCAGAATGAACAATGCAGACATTCCTGGCTCTAAAATAACGTTTTCTTTGTTCATCAGTCACGTCTCCAGGCCCTTCTGATATTACTCTTGCTTTCTATTTTGAATAAATTTTATTCAAACAAAACATATTAGACTTACTATTATGCAGACTACTGCAATGCTGTAACAACTGTATAAATAACATCAACCCATTCATGACTACATATTAGAATGGCTAGTTGGACATTTATTGGACAATGGCATCATTTGTTTACTTTTGAACATTGGCAAAAATCAAACATTTCCCCTACTTTGAGCTCCATTTCTAGGTTCTTTTTATGGTAAAATCAATCAAAATCACCTCTATTTCTGTAATATGTTTTCCATTCTATCAAATGGTGGCTAAAGCTCCCGCTTCACACACGGAGGGCCCGGGTTCGATTCCCGGCGGGTGGAAATTCCGATACGTTTCCTTACACCTATTGTCCTGTTCACCTAGCAGCAAATAGGTACCTGGGTGTTAGTCGACTGGTGTGGGTCGCATCCTGGGGGACAAGATTAAGGACCCCAATGGAAGTAAGTTAGACAGTCCTCGATGACGCACTGACTTTCTTGGGTTATCCTGGGTGGCTAACCCTCCGGGGTTAAAAATCCGAACGAAATCTTATCTTATCTTAATACAACCATAAATACTATACGAAAATAGACCACAAAGTCGGCATTTTAATTAAAAAAAAACGGTCGGAGTTTTTTTTTCTCATTATGCACTGCGTGCTCCAGGATTTTTTTTATATGGTGCACACTGACCACACAGACCCATTCTCTCACATGTGGGCCTACCAGCTTTCTCCTGCTTGATTTGAAGCCGCTAGAATTTATGAGTATATATACGTCAAACACGGCACCTCGTAAAACGTATATATACGGCCGCGACAGTCAAAGGGTTAATCTAATAATATAAAAAAGGCACAAGACTCTCAATTGTAATTGCACTAAGGTCTTATATAAGTTGTTTACAAGAATTAGAGTATAACTAGATTTAAATTGACAGGATAAAATACACAAGTTAAGGTAGCAAAAGAATAGTAATAAAAAAAATGATAAAAATAAAAATGGCAATGACTTCATTATAATATGCTAGTAAGATAGTAGACAGGATAATATAAAAGTTGTAGTTGAAAATACTAGTTTAAAAAAGTATAGAATAAAATGGTCAATAAAAGAAGTTTACAATAAGTTTGATCAATATAGTTTAAAGCAAAATTGGGCAATAATAGGGATTTTAGAATAAAATTGGGTAATTGAGTATTTCTTAAAGTGAGGTAGAATTATTGAGGACAAGTTATGGCTAGTTTATAATAAAATAAAATGGAACAGTGATGCGGTACTACAGCAGACGGTACTACAGCAGCAGCAGCAGCAGCAGCTGTACCACCAATAGTAGCGATGGTTGATTGGGGTTTATTATACAACCTGGCCAGCTCGGAGACACGCACTCCACTTTCATACTTATCAATGATCCTTTTCTTCATCTCTATAGTAAGTCTCACCCTTATTGTTGTAGGGTTGGCACT
Source organism: Cherax quadricarinatus (assembly GCF_026875155.1). Lineage (NCBI taxonomy): Eukaryota > Metazoa > Arthropoda > Malacostraca > Decapoda > Parastacidae > Cherax > Cherax quadricarinatus. The sequence goes on along the minus strand of NC_069406.1, from coordinate 796,461 downwards.
AGAAGCTTTCTTGGGGCCCATGGTCACTTATTTTGCAGATAAAATCACCAAAAACACTGTAATAATACGAAATGTTCCGATTGTATGCTTGGATGTTACCGCGGAGGCTGGCTGGTAAACAATGCCACCGGCGGCACATGTGAGGCTGGCTAAGGGCGCACATTGGACGCGTCTCGGACGAAGAGCGGTGAGCGGGTTTTTGAGCGGTATGCGAGGCAAAATTTTTGCGATAAAAGCGAGCGGTATGCGGATTGAACGTTATGTGATGCGTACGGTATGCGGGGGTCCACTGTAATATTATTATTATTATTATTATTATTATAAAAAGCACTAAACCCACAAGGGTCGTGAATTGCTATACATAGAGTAAAGGAATACGAAAAGAATATTTTTCTACAGTTATCCCCCAGTTTGACTAGAGAAAACGTAATTCTTCCAACACTACCTACACAGCTGCTTTGTAAACAAATCTCATATTTACATCAATATTTATTCTGAGTGTATGTATCATGTTTATGTGTTATGTAATGGGTTTCATATATAATTGTGAGGAAACTATCATAGATGGATTAATGAAAATGCATATATTGATGTAAAATAAGACATTTAGTGTGCCCAAGAGTGATTATTATTACGTAGTATTGGCGTCATGAGTAGAGAGAGACTTAGCGATTTTAATGTGTACCTGCACACCAGCACAGTGTGTAAGTATATTTAGGTACAGGTACACATAAGTATAATTATCAGAGTACATATAAAATATGCAGTAACTTTAAAACACTTGAAATTTTGGAAAGTTTCCTGACATAATAGATGTGGTCACGGAAAATGTAAACAAACCGGGTGGGGGGCGCCGTATTGAAAGACTGCTTGCCGTATAGCAAATTTTGGTCATAATTTGACATCGCCATATTAGCGGAACGCCGTAAGGCAAAACGCCATAAAGCGGGGCCTTACTGTACTCTAACTAGCCCATCTCTCTTCCAATAGCTGTTTATATCTTACCATAACTGCCTCCTCCTTTAGTTTATAAACCTTCATCTCACTCTTACTTGTGATGCCATTTTTCTAGTATCCCATCTACCTTTTACTCTCACTGTAGCTACAACTAAAAACTGATCTGATATATCTGTAATTAATATGTATATATATACATATATAAATTTTTAAAGAGGGGGACTGGTAAGCCAGTGGAAGGCCTAGGTCACATGACCAAATGCTGCAGTGGTGGGTCATCATGTAACTAAGAACCATGTCAGGAAACACTTGGCCTGTTTCCTGATCAATCTTACCTAATTTAACTTAACTTCACTTAAGAACATAATTTAAGCACTCAGTAGGATTAAAGGTCCATGTTTGGTAGGTTCAACACCCAACTTCTCCCACTTGTGTACTTTTCTGACATTATTGTCATTTTAACCCTTTGACTGTCGCGGCTGTACATATACGTCTTACGAGGTACCATGTTTGACGTATATATACTCATAAATTCTAGCGGCTTCAAATCAAGGAGGAGAAAGCTGGTAGGCCCACATGTGAGAGAATGGGTCTGTGTGGTCAGTGTGCACCACATAAAATCCCGGAGCACGCAGTGCATAATGAGAAAAAAAACTCTGACCGTTTTTTTTTAATTAAAATGCCAACTTTGTGGTCTATTTTCGTATAGTATTTATGGTTGTATTCTCGTTTTCTTGGTCTCATTTGATAGAATGGAAAACATATTATAGAAAAAGAGATGATTTTGATTGATTTTACTATGTAAAGAACCTGGAAATGGAGCTCAAAGTAGGGGAAATGTTTGATTTTTGCAGATGTTCAAAAGTAAACAAATGACATCATTGTCCAATATATGTCCAACTAGCCATTCTAATATGCAGTCATGAATGGGTTGATGTTATTTATACAATTATTACAGTATTGGAGTAGTCTGCATAATAGTAAATCATCTATTTTTTGTTTGAATAAAAATTCAAAATAGAAAGCAAGAGTAATATCAGAGGGGCCTGGAGACACGACTGATGAACAAAGAAAATGTTATTTTAGAGCCAGAAATGTCTGCATTGTTCATTCTGGACCTTATTTTGAAATTGTCATATTTTTTAATTTTCGTGAAATTGGCCAAATTGCAAATTTCTGACCACGTTATTGGGTAGTTGGAATTGATAAATGGGCAGTTTCTTGTACTCAGTTGATAGAAAAATGGAGTTCTAAAGAAATAGCTATGAGTTTGGTTGACTGGAACAATGGAATTAGCCGAAAATGGAGCTCAAAGTGGGCGAAATCGCCAATTTGTAAATTTTGCCAAGCTCGCTAGCTTTGCGAGAGTGTAATTCCGTCAGTTTTCCATCAAGTTTCGTTTTTTTGGTGTCATTACAATCGGGAAAAGATTCTCTATCATTTCATAAGAAAAAATAATTTTTTTTTTTAAATTTTGCGACACCAGGAGACACCTCAGGATTGGGGGTTACAACAGTCAAGGGGTTAATGACAATAATGTCACTTTAATGATAATAATGTCAAGTTGTGGATGAATAGAATGAACTCCATTCATCCACAACTTAACTGCCAAACCAGATCTTTCCTACATACTTTATAAATCTATATTTGTCCAACTTGAACTCATTATCATGTGTTGACTGCTGTGCAGGAAACAACTAATTTTGTTTCTTCTATTAAATAGATCTGTGAACCCCATAAAGACAAAAAAATTGTAAATATTATCATAAATAAGCAAGAGAGAACTCAGATTTAGAACTGATATACGAAAGTACGGCGGACCCCTGGTTAACGATATTTTTTCATTCCAGAAGTATGTTCAGGTGCCAGTACTGACCGAATTTGTTCCCATAAGGAATATTGTGAAGTAGATTAGTCCATTTCAGACCCCCGAACATACACGTACAAACGCACTTACATAAATACACTTACATAATTGGTCGCATTGGGAGGTGATCGTTAAGCGGGGGTCCACTGTATTGGTTTGGCACTAATTGTAGGTTAGTGGCACTCACTCTACTCAACAGCCAATGAAACTCACTCCCTGAGAAGTTTTAAAACAGGTTGAACACATATATTAGTAAGAAGGGTTAGATATGAGAAGAACCTACCTAGCATGGTCTAGTAAGATTACTGCAGTGCTTTTTAATTCTTAAGTTATCTCAAAGGATATGAAAATGCTGCATGTATTGCCTGCTGTTGCATGCAACATAAAACTTTACTCCTATCTGGGAGTCCTGAAAATATACCCCTTCCCTTCCCAACTTTTGTCTGGGCTTATGCAAAAATCTTATTACAGTAGACCCTTATATTACACGGATTTATTTGACACATTTTGGTTATTGCACTATTGAAAAATTGTGGCACAATTACATACAACACTTTGTAAAATTAACTTAACATGGTTCCGCTTGCAGGCAGGGAAAAAATTTCCCCAGTTATTCAGTTTACCTAACATGGCATTTTTAGGAACGTAACTACCATGTAATATAAGGGTCTACTGTACTTGGGAAAAGTATTTTCATCCCCATCCCTCGCCTTATGACCAGTAATATACAGTACTATTACTATCACTTCCTTCTTTCCCTCCCTCTTCCCAATTTGTCATCTGGTGTTCTCTGGTTTTTCTCGCTTATCTGTGCCTTGACAATGGTCGAGGATGAATCAAAACATCGTCATAAGTTTTCTCACTTAAGTACAGGTTACATGTAAGTACATTCCATCCTTATATTTTATACAATCTTTGTATAATTACAGTGGTAGCACTGCTTCTTTATTAATAATTTGACACTAATATATTAATGTAATAGTCACCATTCCTGGGAATTAACAAAAGTGTGTATTAAATGAGCTGAACAATGGAGACCTCATTCACCTTGTAATTCCTCCATTATGGATTGTGTAGAGCTCTCCTTGTATGAAGAAAAAATTCCTGACACTCTACCACATAACTGGTGAGCCCAAGAAGAACTACACAGCACAGGTGAGCCTCAGAAGAACTACACAACACTGGTGAGCCCTGGAAGAACTATACAGCGCAGGCGAGCCCCAGAAGCAGTACACAGCACTGGTGAGCCCCAGAAGAACTACAAACAACCGGTGAGCCCCAGAAGCACTACACAGCACTGGTGAGCCCCAGAAGTACTATGCAGAACTGGTGAGCCCCATAAGCACTACACAGAACTGGTGAGCCCCAGAAAAACTACACAGTGGGGCCAGGAGCTGTGTCTCGACCCCTGCAACCACAATTAGGTGAGCACAGCACTGGTAACCCCTGGAAGCACTACAAAGGACTGGTGAGCCTCAGAAGAACTGCACAGCACTGGTGAGCCCTAGAAGCACTACACAGTACTGGTGAGCCTCAGAAGAACTACACAGCACTGGTGAGCCCTGGAAGCACTACACAGCACTAGTGAGCCCTGGAAGCACTACACAGCGCTGGCGAGCCGTGGGAGCACTACACACCTGTCTGCAATATAAGCATAACTTTACCTTCTCACAACTGCATGAACTCTCATATGTTTCGTTAAATTTGATTTTTGTGAAAAATCTTTTTGACACTGTGAACACTTGAATGGTTTTTCTCCTGAATGAACTTTCAAGTGTTGTATTAGATTTGTTTTTTGTGTGAAGTGTTTAAGACACTCTGAACACTGATATTGACTTATTCCTGAATGACCTTTCATATGCTGTATTAAATTTGGTTTTCTTTTAAAATCTTTTTGACACTCTGAACACCGATATGGTTTTTCTCCAGAATGAACTCCAACATGGTATATTAAATTTGATTTACTTGAAAAGTTCTTTAGACACACTGAACACTGATATGGTTTTTCTCCAGAATGAGATCTCATGTGTTTTATTAGATGTGTGTTTTGTGCAAAAACTTTCAGACACTCTGAACACTTGTATGGTTTTTCCCCAGTATGAACTCTCAAATGTTTTATCAGAGTGGTTTTATTTGAAAAGTCTTTAAGACACTCTAAACACTGATAAGGTTTTTCTAGTGAATGAGTTCTCATATGTTGTACCAGATGTGTTTTTCTTCTAAAATCTTTCAAACACTCTGAACACTGAAATGGTTTTATGCCGGAATGAACTTTCATGTGTTGTATTAGATTTCCTTTCTGTGAAAAGTCTTTCAGACACTCTGAACACTGAAATGGTTTTTCTCCAGAATGAACTCTCATGTGTTGTATTAGCTTAGATTTTTTTGGAAAATCTTTTAGACACTCTAAGCACTGATTTTTTCTTTTTTCTGAATGAATTCTTGTGTGCTGTATTAGACTTAATTTATATTTTAAGTGTTTTTGACACACAGAACACTGATAAAGTTTTTCTTCTTTACGAATGGCCATGTGTTGCATGATGTGATCCATCTGGCAGGTCATATAAACACCTAAGTCCGCTTATAGTGTTCCCCCTGAATCAACTCTAACATGAAGTATTAGACTGTACTTCAGTTTCAAGAACTTCAGACACATTGAAAAATTGATGTTTCTGTCCTGAAGTAACTCCCATGTGTTCCATGGTGTGATTCCCCTGAAAATTCATTTAGACTAATTATTATGTTTTTTACATGATTAATCTGTATTTAATAACCTGTATTCCTAAAATGCTTACCTAAAGAATTTTCATGTGAGAAGCTATTGAGACACTGATAACACATGATCTCATGATAAAACTCTATGTACAGAATAAATAATTTTAAAACCTTACAAAATATACACTTATATTATTCCTTAAAGGAAACTATTGTTTCGTACATAAAGAATATTACAGCACAGAAGAAGAGTTTGGTAAAGAAGAAATGTGATGAAAGTTCAAACTATACCTGGTATTGGGCACTTTAGTAGTACAGTGGTACCTCAAAGTGTATTTATGTAAGTGCTTTTGTAAGTGTATTTTTGGAGGTCTGAAACGGATTAATCTAATTTACATTATTCCTTATGGGAACAAATTTGTTCGGTATCAGCACTCAAACAGCCTTCTGGAATGAATTAAAGTTCGTATCCCAAGGTACCACTGTACTTATATATAAATAATTCACTAAAGTAATTTAGTGGCTGGAGTTGTTATTTTCAACTTTTTGCATAAACAAATTAATAAGTCATCAACATTTTCCTTCCAAAGTAATATTACATTATGGTTAAAAAAGCACATAGCACAAACATAAATTCATACATCTACCAACAGCCCTTTATGTCAGCAGCCATACATAGAGAAGAAGAATGACAGTAAAAAGCAATACTGAAATACACCCTCTCCTCACTTAACGACAGAGTTCCATTCCTAAGACCACATCAGTCAATGAATTTGTCTTAAAGTGAGGAGCTTATCATAATGGTAGTGTGTGTGTGTCGGCCAACTTTGATATTGTTTTGTTGTCACCTTTGTAACATTTATAACATTTTTAGTACATTTTTAAATGTTTATACAGAAGTGTACTGTTTATTTATTTATTTATTTATTAATTTGAACATGATACAGTGAAGTACAAAGTTATTACAGTGCAACATGCCAAAGTCCCTTGTATGCAGAGCATTATGAGCAGGCTTAAAATTAACCTAAGATTAACTAAGCAATGATATATTCAGTGGTAAATACATTATTGTAAACAGATAACAATTTAGCACAAATGAGTATTACAAAGACAGGTCATATGGTCATTTACTGTGTTGCTGAGCATTCAGTAGATTGGAGTACAGTGGACCCCCAGTTCACGTTATTAATCCGTTCCTGAGAGCTCATCGTAAAGCAAAATTATCGGAAAGCGAATCAATTTTCCCCATAAGAAATAATGGAAATGAAATTAATCCGTGCAAGACACCCAAAAGTATGAAAAAAAAAACTTTTACAACATGAAATATTAAGTTTAATGCAATAGAATAATTACAATAACAATAAAAAGAATAGAATAAACATAATAGAATAATTGACAATTACCTTTAATGAAGATCTGGTGATGATTGATGAGATGGGAGGAGGGGAGAGTGTCGAAGCTTTTAATGTTTAGAAGGGGAATCCCCCTCCATTAGGACTTGAGGTAGCAAGTCCTTTTCTGGGATTACTTCCCTTCTTCTTTTAATGCCACTAGGACCAGCTTGAGAGTCACTGGACTTCTGTCGCACAACATGTCTGTCCATAGAGACCTGTACCTCTCGTTCCTTTATGACTTTCCTAAAGTGGTTCACAACATTGTCAGTGTACAGGTTGTCAACACGGCTTGCAGTAGCTATGTCAGGGTGATTTTCATCAAAAAAGGTTTGCACTTCAAGCCACTTTGCACAGATTTCGTTAATCTTTGAAGTAGGCAACTTCCTCAATTTCTCTATCCGCTCCTCTGAAGCAGTTTCCTCAGGTCTGGCCTCTTGCTGTTGAAGATGATCTAGCAGCTCATCAGTGGTTAGTTGGTCATTGTCCTCCTCCACCAACTCTTCCACATCCTCCCCACTAACCTCCAACCCCAAGGACTTTCCCAATGCCAAAATGGATTCCTCAACTGGCATAGGATTCCCAGGGTTAGCCTCGAACCCTTCAAAATCCCTTTTGTCTACACATTCTGGCCACAGTTTCTTCCAAGCCGAGTTCAAGGTCCTCTTAGTCACTCCATCCCAAGCCTTACCTATAAGGTTTACACAATTGAGGATATTAAAGTGATCCTTCCAAAACTCCTTTAGAGCCAATAGAGTTTCTGAGGGCACTTCAAAGCACCTTTCAAACATAGCTTTTGTGTACAGTTTCTTGAAGTTGGAAATGACCTGCTGGTCCATGGGCTGCAGGAGAGAAGTGGTATTAGGAGGCAAAAACTTGACCTTAATGAAGCTCATGTCCCCACAAAGTCGCTCTGACAAGTCTGTAGGATGACCAGGTGCATTGTCTAACACCAGGAGGCACTTAAGGTCTAATTTCTTTTCAATTAGGTAATTTTTCACAGTGGGGGCAAATGCATGGTGTAACCAGTCATAGAAAAAGTCCCTAGTGACCCATGCCTTACTGTTTGCCCTCCACAGCACACACAAATTAGCCTTGAGGATATTCTTTTGCCTGAATGCTCTGGGAGTTTCTGAGTGATACACCAATAAAGGCTTCACTTTGCAATCACCACTAGCATTGGCACACATCAACAGAGTAAGCCTATCTTTCATAGGCTTATGTCCTGGGAGTGCCTTTTCCTCCTGAGTAATGTAAGTCCTGCTTGGCAATTTCTTCCAAAACAGGCCTGTTTCGTCACAATTAAACACTTGTTCAGATTTCAATCCTTCAGGCTCTATGTACTCCTTGAATTCATGCACATATTTTTCAGCTGCTTTGTGGTCTGAACTGGCAGCCTCACCATGCCTAATCATACTATGTATGCCACTACGGTTCTTAAATCTTTCAAACCAACCTTTGCTGGCCTTAAATTCACTCACATCACCACTAGTTGCAGGCATTTTTCTAATTAAATCCTCATGCAACTGCCTAGCCTTTTCACAAATGATCGCTTGAAAGATGCTATCTCCAGCTATCTGTTTTTCATTTATCCACACCAGTAACAGTCTCTCAACATTTTCTAGCACTTGCGATCGCTGTTTTGTAATCACAGTTGCGCCTTTTGCAAGAACAGCTTCCTTGATTGCTGTTTTCCTGCTCACTATAGTAGAGATGGTTGATTGGGATTTACTATACAACTTGGCCAGGTCCGACACATGCACTCCACTTTCATATTTTGCAATTATCTCTTTCTTCATTTTAATAGTCATTAGCACCTTGGGGACCACTGTATTCTGTTAGGTAATGTAATTAAAAAATAAAGTTTGATTGGGTCACAGGTTAGACATTTATGAGATATAATAATGAGAAACATTTACGAGATACAATTTATGAGATACACTTATTCAGTATTTATTTAGTTGTAGGTAAGTGATTTTTGAGAAGAGACTTGAATTTATAAACAGACAGTGTTTCTTTTATATTCACAGGTAATGAATTCCAGATTTTAGGGCCTTTTATGTGCACTGAGTTTTTGCACAGCATGAGAGGGACTCGAGGAACATCAAAGAGTGATCTGTGCCTTGTGTTATGGTTGTGTGTTCTGTTGAGGTTGGTAAGGAGACATTTGAGGGGAGGGTTTATATCAGAATTAAGTATTCTATGAATGTAGTAGGTGCAGTAATAAGTATGGATGTTATGAATGGTGAGTAGGTTTAGAGTTTTGAATATCGGTGGAGTGTGCTGCCTGTACTGGGAATTTGTTATCATTCTGACTGCAGCCTTTTGTTGGGTAATTAATGGTCTGAGATGGTTTATTGTTGTGAGCCCCATGCACAAATTCCATAGGTGAGATAGGGGTAAATAAGTGAGTGATATAGGGCCAGGAGGGCTGACTGTGGAACATAGTACCGTATCTTCGATAGTATGCCTACGTTGTTGGAATTTTTTTTGGAAATTTGTTGTATATGTGTTTGAAATTTGAGTCTATTATCAAGGTGGATTCCTAAGAATTTTCCCTCTGTGAGTTTTGTGATAGGTGATCCATTTATCTTTATGTTAAGAGGGACATCTGTAGCTCTGTTACCAAACTGAATGAAGTAGGTTTTGTCAATGTTTAGAGTAAGTTTGTTAGTACTCATCCAGGTAGATATTTTCTGTAATTCGGTATTTACAGTATTGGCTAGCGTGACTGGGCTCGGGTGAGAGAAGACGTATGTAGTGTCATCTGCAAATAGTGTGGGTTTGAGTAGTTGCGATGCATTTGGTAGGTCATTTATGTATATGAGAAAGAGAAGAGGGCCTAGGACACTTCCCTGTGGGACACCAATTGTAATTGGCTGTGCTGAAGAGTTTGCCCCGTTTGTGTACACATATTGGCTTCTGTTACTGAGGTAAGACTTCAGGTAGTTGAGGGAGTGCCCTCTTATACCATTGTGCGACAATTTTATATGGAGCAAGTCATGGTCAACTGTATCAAAAGCTTTACGCAAGTCTATGAAGATCCCCAGTAGGACTTCTTTTTTCTCTATTGCAGTGTATATGTGTTCTAGCATGTGTATAATAGCATCATTAGTATTTGTATATTAGTATTTGTATATTGTAATAAACAGAAAAGAGGAAATCAGCTCTAATATACATTATTTAGGTATGCATAATGGTCAGAGAACCCATCAAAAGTTCGAGTCGTCGGTAAATGAGTACGTTGCTAGGTGAGGAGGTTCTGTATATTAAGGAGAAATAGTATTAATATGCAATACAGCCTCTGCTCACTTAGTCACGTACTCGTTTACTGACAACTCAGAGTTACGACAGGCTCTCTGACAAGTCGGTATTGTATGCTCTACAAGAACTTGGGTCATGGAAATGGCAGTACGGCGTCTCATTGTCAAGGATCTAAATCTCTTTCCTACAGTCACTCAGTACACTAGCTTTCACAGTCTCCAAGACTATATATTTGTATAAATTTGTGCTTTATTGTGCACCCCTTAGTACAAAAATAAAGCTAGAAGTGCAGCAGCACTAGGAAGAGGAAAATGGAAGTACAAAAGAAGTTCACTGTAAAGGGGTTAGCTGGTGTGTTCTTCTGTGTGTTTACATTCTCGGCATCTCTTGTGGCATCTAAGAAAAGATTAAACTCTGTGAACAAGGAATATCAATGGAAATAATAATACAGCCTCTCCTCACTTAGTGACATACTCGTTTACCGACGACTCGGACTTACGGCAGGCTCTCTGACTAATATGCATACCAAATTAATGTATATTAGAGCTGATTTCCTCTATTTTCTTTATTACAATATACAGTACACTACTGTATAAATATTTAAAAAAATACCTGAAATGTTATAAATAATGCAAAGGTGACATTAAAACAATATCAAAGATGGATGACACAAACAACCTACCATTATAGTATGCTCCTCACTTAGCGACGAATTCATTTAAGAACATAAGAAAGAAAGAACACTGCAGCAGGCCTACTGACCCATGCGAAGTAGATCCATATCACCCTCCGGCTCATCCCAATGACCCACCTAGTCAGGTCACTTCCACTTAAGGAAGGAGCACGGTATCAGACCTAGTAGCACAAGCTAGTCAGGTTCAGCTCACACCCACCTACACCCACTCATGTATTTATCTAACCTATTTTTAAAACTACACAACGTTTTAGCCTCTATAACTGTACTCAGGAGTTTGTTCCACTCATCCACCAATGAGGTCTTAGGAACAGAACTCCGTCATTAAGTGAAGAGTGGCTGTAATAATAATATTAATGCTAGAGTAAGAGAGGGTGAGGTAGGAAATTTTGGGATGCCAGGTGCCCTTTGATTGAACTTTGTATAGAAAGGGGATTGATTATAGGTAATACATATTATAAGAAACAGAGGATAAATAAGTAGTATACAAGATATGATGTAGGGCGTAATGACGATAGTTTGTTTGACTACGTACTGGTAGACAGAAGACTGTTGGGTAAACTCCAGGATGTACATGTTTATAGAGGGGCCACAGATATATCGGATCACTTTTTAGTTGTAGCTACAGTGAGAGTAAAAAGTAGATGGGATATAAGGAAAATAGACACAGCAAGTAAGAGAGAGGTGAAGGTTTACAAACTAAAGGAGGAAGAAGTTAGGGTAAGATATAAACAAATACAGTGGACCCCCGCTTAACGATCACCTCCCAATGCGACCAATTATGTAAGTGTATTTATGTAAGTGCGTTTGTACGTGTATGTTTGGGGGTCTGAAATGGACTAATCTACTTCACAATATTCCTTATGGGAACAAATTCGGTCAGTACTGGCACCTGAACATACTTCTGGAATGAAAAAATATAGTTAACCGGGGGTCCACTGTACTGGAGGATAGATGGGCCAGTGAGAGTATAGGCAATTGGGTCGAAGATGTGTGGGGTAGGTTTATGAATGTAGTGTTAGTGTGTTCAGCAGACGTTTGTGGTTACAGGAAAGTGGGTGCGGGAGGGAAGAAGAGAAATTGGTGGATTGATGTAAAGAGAGTAGAAGGGGAGAAAAAGTTAGCATATGAGAGGTTTTTACAAAGTAGACGTGATGCAAGGAGGGAGGAGTATATGGAGAGAAAAAGAGAGGTTAAGAGAGTGGTGAAGCAATGTAAAAAGAGAGCAAATGAGAGAGTGGTAGAGATGTTATCAAAAAATTTTGTTGAAAATAAGAAAAAGTTTTGGAGTGAGATTAATAAGCTGAGGAAGCCTAGGGAACGAATGGATCTGATAGTTAAAAATAAGAGAGGAGAGTTATTAAAAGGAGAGTTAGAAGTATCGGGAAGATGGAGGGAACATTTGAGAAATTGTTAAATGTTTATGAAGATAGGGAAGCTGTGATTTCATGTATAGGGCAAGGAGGAATAACATCTTGTAGGAGTGAGGAAGAGCCAGTGTGGGGAAAGTTTGTGAGGCAGTGGGTAGAATGAAAGGGGGTAAGGCAACTGGGATTGATGGGATAAAGACAGAAATGTTAAAAGCAGGTAGTGATATAATTTTGGAGTGGTTGGTGCTTTTATTAAATAAATGTGTGGAAGAGGGTGAGGTACCTAGGGATTGGCAGAGAGCATACATAGTTCCTTTGTATAAAAGCAAAAGGGAGAAAAGAGAGTGTAAAAATTATAGGGGAATAAGTCAGATGAGTATACCTGGTAAAGTGTATGGTAGAATTATTATTGAAAGAATTAAGAGTAAGATGGAGAGTAGGACAGCAGATGAGCAAGGAGTCTTTAGGAAAGGTAGGGGGTGTGTAGACCAAGTGTTTACAGTGAAACATTTAGGTGAACAGTATATAGATAAGGGTAAAGAGGTTTTTGTGGCATTTTTGGATTTGGAAAAGGTGTATGACAGGGTGGATAGCTGGGTAATGTGGCAGGTGTTGCAAATGTATGGAACAGGAGGTAGGTTACTGAAAGGAGAGAAGAGTTTTTATGAGGATAACGAGGCTCAGGTTAAAGTATTGAGGAGAGAGGGAGATTATTTCCCAGTAGAATTAGGCCTTAGACAAGGATATGTGATGTCACCATGGTTATTCAATACATTTATAGATGGGGTAGTATGAGAAGTGAATGCTTGGCTGTTGGCAAGAAGTGTGGGTTTAAAAGATAAAGAATCTAACACCAAGTGGGAGTTGTCACAGATGCTCTTTGCTGATGTCACCGTGCTTTTGGGAGATTCTGAAGAGAAGTTGCAGAGGTTAGAGTTTACCTGGACCTGGAGTTTACCTAGAGAGAGTTCCGGGGGTCAACGCCCCCGTGGCCTGGTCTGTGACCAGGCCTCATGGTGGATCAGGGCCTGATCAACCAGGCTGTTACTGCTGGCTGCACACAATCCAACGTATGAGCCACAGCCCAGCTGGTCAGATACCGACTTTAGGTGCTTGTCCAGTGCCTGCTTGAAGACAGCCAGGGGTCTATTGGTAAGCCCCCTTATATATGCTGGGAGGCAGATGAACAGTCTTAGACCCCTGATGCTTATTGTGTTGTCTCTTAACCCCTTGACTGTCACAACCCCAAATCCTGAGGTGTCTCCTGGTGGTGTAAAATTTAAAAAAAAAAAAAAAAAAAAAAAAAAAAAAAAAAAAAAAAAAAAAAAAAAAAATATTTTTTCTTATGAAATGATAGAGAATCTTTTCCCGATTGTAATGACACCAAAAGAACAAAATTTGATGGAAAACTGATGAAATTACGCTCTTGCAAAGTTAGCGACCTCAGCGATATTTACGAATCAGCGATTTTGCCCACTTTGAGCCCTATTTTCGGCTAATTCCATTGTTCCTGTTGACCAAACTCATAGCTATTTCTTTAGAACTCCACTTTTTCCATCAATTGAGTACAAGAAACTGCCCATTTACCAATTTCACATACCCAATAAAGTGGTCAGAAATTTGCAATTTGGCCAATTTCACGAAAATTAAAAAATATGACAATTTCAAAATAGGGTCCACAATGAACAATGCAGACATTCCTGGCTCTAAAATAACATTTTCTTTGTTCATCAGTCACATCTCCAGGCTCCTCTGATATTACTCTTGCTTTCAATTTTGAATTATTATTCAAACAAAAAATTAGAAGAATTACTGTTATGCAGACTACTGCAATATTGTAATAATTGTATAAATAATGTCAACCCATTCATGACTGCATATTAGAATTTCTACTTGGACATTTATTGGAAAATGAAATAATTTGTTTACTTTTGAACATTGGCAAAAATCAAACATTTTCCCTACTTTGAGCTCCATTTCAAGGATCTTTTCTTAGTAAAACTAATCAAAATCACCTAAATGTCTATAATATGTTTTCCATTCTATCAAATGAGACCAAGAAAACGAGAATACAACCATAAATATTATACAAAAATAGACCACAAAGTCAGCATTTTAATTAAAAGAACGGTCAGTTTTTTTTTCTAAGCACTGCGTGCTGCAGCATTTTTTTTATATAGTGCACACTGACCACACACACCCATTCTCTCACATGTGGGCCTACCATTTCTTCTCCTGCTTGATTTGAAGCCGCTAGAATTTATGAGTATGTTTGAGTTTGTATGTATGAATTTGTGCATGGGGCTCAAAAAACAAGTAACCATCTCAGACCACTAATTACCCAACAAAAGGTGCAGTTAGAATGATAACAAATTCTCACTATAGGCAGCACACTCCACCAATATTCAATTCACTAAACCTATTCACCATACAAAAATTCATACTTATTACTGCACCTATTACATACATAGAAAAACTTAACTCTGATTTTAAAACCCTCCCTCAAAATCTCCTTGCCAACCTCAAAGAACACATGACCATAACACAAGGCACAGATCACTCTTTGATGTTCCTCGTGTCCATCTCACACTTTGAAAAAAACTCAATGCACATAAAAGGCCCTAAAATCTGGAATCATTACCTGTAAATATAAAGAAACACTACCTGTTTATAAATTCAAGTCTTTCTCAAAGATTCACTACTCACCCAAAACCAAATAAATACTGAAAAAACTGAACCTTATAAATTGTATATCTTAAATGTTTCTCACATTTATATCACATAAATGTTAAACCTAAAACCCAATCTAATTTATTATTTTTTAAATACACTACCTAACAGAATACCCCATTTACTGAATGTAAAACAATGCTACAATCATATGACCTGTCTTTGTAATACTCACTTGTGTTTTTATAGTAATCTGTTTACATTAAAGTTTTATCACCGTTTGTCATCATTGCTTAGTTCATCTTAATTTAATTTTAAGCCAGCCCGTAATGCTATGCATGTATAAGTGGCTTTGGCATACTGCTCTTTTTGTATTTTTTGTCCCTCTGTATGTGTGCACAAATTTTTAAATAAATAAATAAAAAAATAAATAAATAAATACGTCAAAATGGTGGCTTGTAAGATTTTACTATTACGACCCAAAACAGTCAAAGGGTTATTGCTATTGGCACCCCTTTGTTTTCATTGGGGGGATGTTGCATCGTATGCCGGGGCTTTTGCTTTCGTAATGAGTGATTTATGTGTGCAAGTTTGGCACTAGTCCCTCTAGGATTTTCCAGGTGTATATAATAATGTATCTCTTTTGCCTGCATTCCAGGGAGTATAGGTTCAGGAACTTCAAGCGCTCCCAGTAATTGAGGTGTTATATCTCCGTTGTGCATGCTGTGAAGGTTCTCTGTACATTTTCTAGGTCAGCAATTTCACCTGCCTTGAAAGGTGCTGTTAGTGTGCATCAATATTCCAGCCTAGATAGAACAAGCAAACTGAAGAGTGTCATCATGGGCTTGGCATCCCTAGTTTTGAAGGTTCTTGTGGCATGCAAAGAGTACGTAACCTTTATTCGGCGCACGTACACACCCTCATTTACAGGCTATCTCCCCCAACCAGCGAACCAGGTTGCTAAGAGTTGATGATGGGGCCCCGTCGTTCAACTAGTGACCAGGTTCTAGCCAATAAGAAGATGGTTTTGGCAATCGCAGAGGTTATGTGGGTACCGCTCTCCTGTCTGCCCTTGTCATTCCCATTCTAGAGCTGGTTGAAGCACGGTCTGCTATCTTGTGGCTTCTATTTCTGCTTTGCTTACCGTGGAGTGCACTATACTTATCACTGTACATAGTGTACATATTGCTGTTATAAATTGGTGAAGGATAATATAAGTCTAAACTTTTTCTACTGTGTTTATTTGCTCCCATTACACCCGGGGTAACAGGCCATTTGAATCCGGGGTTTTTAATAGGGGTTGCCTGTCCGGGAGTTGAGCTGGACTTAGAGAAACGGTTGAGTTAGGGTGAAGCTCGTAGCAGGAACATTGTGCAGCTTGCTGTCTGGCATTGCTTTACAATTTTGCGTGTCAGTTGTTATACCCTGTTCGGTTGTGGAGAATTTTGCAGTCAGCTTTGCTTGTATGCTTTATTCTGCAATGTATTGTGCATAGCTAAGCGTTTCTGCAAATTAACGTGTTACGTTGGGGTATTCTGCAATCGTACTGTGCATAGCGAATAACTTATGCCACCTAGACGAGTCAGACATCTGGTGTCGACATATACTTTGCATAACCTACCAAAATTGTCCCTACAGCGTTGTTGGCAAATTGCTCGTTCCATTGGCATTACTTTACAAACGCACTCTCACAGGCGAAACTGCGTTCACTGATTGTGAAAAAACTTATAGAAGAAGAGATGGACATCAGACTCCTCCCTCTACGGGAGCTGGGGCAAAAAACTACTATGTTCTCGCAGGAGGAAGATGATACCCCTACGGAGCAAAATGGTCAGTATAGTGCAGCTGGGTTGTCTCGGGGTGAATCAGCGTCGTGGCACTTGAGCTGGCAAAAATCAATCTTGAGCAAACTAGGGAACAGAGAGCATTTGCAAGGGAAGAATTTATAGAGAAAGAGAAAGGAGGCAGTTTTGCATTCTGTAAAAAATTTTTTAGTTTACAGAAGCAGTACGTTTGTTCCCCGCTTCAATGAGGCCGAACCAGAGCAATTTTTGAAAGCTTCGAAAATCAGGCTCGAGCCTTGAGGGGGGCGGAACAGCATTGGGCATCGTTGGTTCATACAGCATTATCGGGTAAGGCACAGGAATTTAGGGTCAGTATTAAATGACGCTGAATTTTCTGATTATCAAGTAGTGAAGCCACAGTGTTGGGAGCTATACGTGTATCCCAGCCAATACCGCAAGGTTTCAAATTGGGCAGACGACAGCTTGGTCAATCCTAGTCGACTTTGTGAGACAGCAAACCAAAGCTTTTACCAGCGGGGTTAAAGCAAGTGGTGTCTTACCTTTGAGGATTGGTGCAGCTTATTCTGATTTGATAACTGCTGGAGTTGTGGGACCAGAGGTTCGAGTCTTTCTGCAGGATCGTGATTAACCACTGCATTGGAGGCAGCCGGGTTTGGTGATACCTTCGAAACAACCGCTCTTGTCCGAGCGGCCCGGGCTCTCTTTCAACAGCCTGGCATCAGCGGATCATCAACCTTGGAGAATGAAGTGCACCCGGAGGGAACGTCTACGGTCAGCCAACCAAGTCACGGGTGAGCCACGCTTCTCAACATATGGTCCACCTGCGGAGAGGAAAAACTATCATGGTGCATCTCGACACAACAGTATCCAGAGAGAACAAAAGCCAGAACGACATCATTTGCACGTCAACAGGGAGTAAAGGGCAAGCCTGTGTCTGCTTCAGGTGCAATTAAAGTAGGTCACATCATTTCCCAAACTGCCCCCATAAACCCAACCTATTGGGAAAATCTCTAATTCCCCTAGTAACATGCCCCCTAGAGAAGTAGAAAAAGGTATGGCCCCTTTTTATTGCAAAAGTCTTATTTCCCTCAGGAAAACTCGAAAAAACTAAGGTAAAGACCTTTAGAGATACTGGAGCATATTGTCATTGTAAGAGAGGGAAAATTACCCCCTTTTAGAGAATACTTCTTTGAATTCCTCTGTTTTATTGGAAGCATATGGAGGAGCTTTATATTCTGTTCCTTTGCATAAAATTTATGTACGTGCAAATATTACAAATATTGACTGTAGGTGTCTCAAAAGGATTCCCATGAAAGATGCAGTGTTATTACTGGGTAATAAACATTACTACTTTAGTTCGTGTCCTGACCTATAATGATTAATTTTCTCCGGTGTTGGCCATAACTCGGGCAACTTCCCCAAAGGGTTGTCTGGAGAGAATGTTGGGCCTATCCCTTGGACGACTCCCATCTCGGAATAGCCCCATTGTTTTACGAGGAAACTGGCCAGAGCCTCGTAGATCAAGTGAAAAAGACCCCGATCCCAAACCTTCCTATTCCCAGGTTGCAGGATTGCCAGATGTCTCTGTTTCATGCCGTGGGACTGTCCCTTTCCGGGGGGAACAACGAAAGGACCCTTCTTTAAAATTCGCTTTTGAGGAGCCATGGGTAAATCCTCTTTGGGTCATCCGGGCAAGTATGAAGTTAAAAAGATTATTTGATCTGCACTGAGACTGGTAAGGAGATAGAGGGCCGGCAATTGTATGAAGGTTAGTGGTTCCAAGAAGTATGACCTCAAATTTTTAAATATAGCTCATAATACGTCATTAGGAGGTCACTTAGGAATTACAAAAAACCCTTTTATAGAATCACAAAAGAATTTTATTGGCCAAAATTAAAGAAAGATGTGAAGAATCTATTAGGTGTTGCCGAGAATGTCAGCAAGTTGGAAAAACTGGACATTCCCTTAAACCTGCACCCCTTTCCCAAATTTTATCTGCTGATGGAGAACCTTTTGCAGTTTAATTATAGATTGTGTAGGTCCACTACCTAGGTCAAAGTCTGGAAATCAAAATTTATTTACGATTTTGGAAAAAAGTAACCAGATATCCTGAAGCAATTCCATGCGTAGTATTAATACTAAAGCTATTCTCAAAGCTTTACAAAATTCATTTTTGTTTTGGCATTCCTAAAACTATTCAAAGTGATCAGGTACTAACTTCACTGCCAAAAGCATTTAGGGGAAATATTAACTAGGTTAGGGGTAATCCACAACTTATCCCCTGCCTATCACCTCAGTCCCCAAAGGCGCCTTGGAAAGATTCCACCAGACATTAAAAACAATGATGAGAAGTTTTTGCATGCACTTCCTACAGACTGGGATGAATTACTACCTTTGTTGCTGTTCTCAGTACGAGAACGGTGCAAGAGTCTACAGGGTATAGTCCTTTTGAGCTGATCTTTGGGCACAATGTACGAGGTCCTTTCGGGTGCTCAAAGAAGGATGGATGGGAGAAGACATTAGCTCAACACTCTACAATCCGTCTTCAAGGTTGCAGGTGGCACGTCAGTTAGCCAGGCTAACCTAAAGACAGCTCAAAGCAAGATGAAACAGAGGTTGACAGAAGTGCACAATTCCGCTCCTTCCCTCCAGGAGACAAGGTGTTGGTGCAGGAACCTATACCTGGCCACACCTTGAAAGCTAGATTTACGGGACCTATGCAGATTTTAAGTAGATTTCTGATGTAAATTATGTGGTAGCTCCCCTTGATAAGACCTCAAATTTAAAACTTACCACATTAATCAGTTAAAGTACTTCCATAACCAGATAAAGTCCAGTAATGACTCTGTCCTCTACCTCTGAGGACAACTCTGACTCTTTGCACTCTATTTTCTGAAATTAAAATTAAAAATTTCAAATTCTGTCCCCCTCAAGGTCCTAGCCCTTTAATGGAGAGATTATCTGAAACGCAAGCAAAAAATTTAAGTGAGCTTCTACAGTCATATCCTAATATTTTTTCGGATGTGCCCAAAAAATGATACGTTAGGTTACCATGATGTAGATGTGGGAAACTCTAAACCAAATTATACTCTCCCCCTACAGAGCTAATCCTGAAAAGCAAAAGGGTACTTCAGCAGGAAGTAGAAATTTTTGTTTTAAAACATGGTTTAGTGGAGGAGTCGTCTAGTCCATGGGCTTCACCGTGCATCCTTGTGAAGAAGGTGTGGAGGGTTTCGTATGTGTACAGACTACCGTAAAGTGAAAGAGGTCACAATTACAGATGCTTACCTCTTCCCCCGTTGGTGAGTAATTGACTTTGTGGGTAAAGGGTACTTTTTTTTGTCCAAATTAGATCTCCTCAAAGGCTACTATCAGGTACCTTTGACAGATAAGGCGAAGGAAATCTCTGCCTTCGTAATTCAGGAGGTCATTATCAATTTCACAGTTACACCCTTTGGAATGAAAAATTTTCCCCCCCTTCATTCCAGAAATTATCCATCAGGCTATTAAAAGGGCTTGAAGGCACGGCAGCATACCTAGATGATATTGTTGTGGTGTTGATACTTGGGATCACACCTACTTAGACTTAAGGCTCTGTTTGAGACCCTTTAAGAGTTCCCATTTAACAGTTAATTTATCTAAATCTTCCTTTGGCCCGGCACTGTCACTTTTCTAGGCCATGAAGTAGGTAGTGGTAAAGTTGCCACCCAACTTGCTAAAGTTTTTCTATTAAAGATTATCAGTTCCTCATGATATGAAATCTCTTCAACGTTTCCTAGGCATGATAGGATTTTACAGAAAATTCTGTAAGAATTTCTCAGATATTGTAGCCCCTCTTACCTCTCTTACCAGTCATAAAGTTCCCTTTAATTGGAGTCAGATTGTAACACTGCTTTTAATAAAGCAAAAGATTATTGTGTACTGCACCCATTCTCCTTGTCTCCAGACTTCTCCAAACCTTTTTCATTACAGGTTGATGCTTGTGAGTCTGGGGTTGGGGCCCGTACTTTACAAAAACGGGAAAAGGAGTTGCAGCCTGTAGCATACTTTTCAGCCAAGTTCCAGCCGCATCAGAGGGCTTATTTACCATTGAAAAAGAAGCCTCGCGCTGGGGACTGGCTTTGGAGCATTTCGATGTTTATGTGGGCCAGACATCGCAGGTGGTCACAGTCTACAGTGATCACAATCCTCTAGTTTATCTCCAAGCCATTTAAGAACCACAACACAAAGGGTTTTTGCGCTGGACGCTAAGGCTGCAGCCCTACAATATTTTTATTAAATATATTGCCCGGCAAAGAAAATATGTTGGCAGACTCTTTATCTAGAGTCTAATAATATTATTATTTAGGTTAGGATGTTATTTGTGGTAACCCCTTTTCATGCTCTTTTTTTTTTCCCTGGTGTGGGGGTTTTTT
This sequence comes from Cherax quadricarinatus, assembly GCF_026875155.1. Lineage (NCBI taxonomy): Eukaryota > Metazoa > Arthropoda > Malacostraca > Decapoda > Parastacidae > Cherax > Cherax quadricarinatus. The sequence goes on along the minus strand of NC_069406.1, from coordinate 775,313 downwards.
TTTAGTGAGGGGGGTGCGGGCTACCGTCCGCCTGTATCTTGGACCTATGCTAGCCTGTTGATGCTGTCTCACTCTAAGTTTAGGGTTTGGCTTTTGGTCACGAGGAAAAACTGAGCTCTATCAAAGAGTTGGATGGTGGAGAGGAAAGGCGGTTTTCCCATTATTTTGTGCCATGGCGGCCCGGGTTTCCACTGGGAGGTGGCAGCCTAATCCTGAGCCTTCTCGGGGTGGGGGTGTGGCATGCAAAGAGTAGTAACCTTTATTCGGCGCAGTACACCCTCATTTACAGGCTATCTCCCCCAACCAGCGAACCAGGTTGCTAAGAGTTGATGATGGGGCCCCATCGTTAACTAGTGACCAGGTTCTAGCCAATAAGAAGATGGTTTTGGCAATCGCAGAGGTTATGTGGGTACGCTCTCTGTCTGCCCTTGTCATTCCATTTAGAGCTGGTTGAAGCACGGTCTGCTATCTTGTGGGGTTCTATTTTTGCTTTGCTTACCGTGGAGTGCACTATACTTATCACTGTAATAGTGTACATATTGCTGTTATTAAATTGGTGAAGGATAATTAAGTCTAAACTTTTTCTACTGTTTTTTATTTGCTCCCATTACACCCGGGGTAACAGGCCATTTGAATCCCGGGTTGTAATAGTTTCATTATCCATCCCGTCATTTTTCTAGCAGATGCAATTTTTACATGTTATGGTCCGTGAAGGTGAGATCCTCCGACTTGATCACTCCCAGTCTTTGACATTAGGTTTTCGCTATTTTTGTGGCTGGAATTTGTTTTCATACTTTCCGACAAGTTTTAATTTCCTCATGTTTACCATATCGGAGTAATTGAAATTTTTCATCATTGAACTTCATATTGTTTTCTGCAGCCCACAGAAAGATTTGGTTGATGTCCGCCTGGAGCCTTGCAGTGTCTGCAATGGAAGACACTGTCCTGAAGATTCGGGTGTCATCTGCAAAGGAAGACACGATGCTGTGGCTGACATCCTTGTCTACGTCAGATATGAGGATGAGAAACAAGATGGGAGTGAGTACTGTGCCTTGTGGAACAGAGCTTTTCACCATAGCTGCCTCAGACTTGACTCTGCTGACTACTACTCTTTGTGTTCTGTTTGTGAGGAAATTATAGATACATCTGCCAACTTTTCCTGTTATTCCTTTAGCACGCATTTTGTGTGCTATTACACCATGGTCACATTTGTCGAAGGCTTTTGCAAAGTCTGTGTATATTACATCTGCATTCTTTTTGTCTTCTAGTGCATCTAGGACCTTGCCGTAGTGATCCAGTAGTTGGAGCAGACAGGAGCGACCTGTTCTAAACCCATGTTGCCCTGGGTTGTGTAATTGATGAGTATGTAGATGGGTGGCAATCTTGCTTCTTAGAACCCTTTCCAAGATTTTTACGATATGGGATGTTTGTGGAGTGCGGCTATGTCTGTTGTTTTTAGTAACTGTGGGACAACCCCAGTGTCCATGCTCCCTCTCCATAGGATGTTAAAAGCACGTGATAGGGGCTTCTTGCAGTTCTTGATGAACACAGAGTTCCATGAGTCTGGCCCTGGGGCAGAGTGCATGGGCATGTCAGTTATTGCATGTTCAAAGTCATTTGGCAACAGGATAACATCAGATAGGCTTGTGTTTACCAAATTCTGTGGCTCTATCATAAAAAATTCATACAGATCTTCGTCTCTCAGTCTGGTTAGCGGCTTGCTAAAAACTGAATCATATTGGGACTTGAGTAGCTCACTCATTTCCTTGCTGTCATCTGTGTAGGACCCATCTTGTTTAACCCTTTTAGGGTTTCGGACATACTAGTACGGCTTATGCACCAGGGTTTTTGACATACTAGTATGCCTAAATTCTAGCGCCCTCAAATCTAGTAAGAGAAAGCTGGTAGGCCTACACATGAAAGAATGGGTCTAAGTGGTCAGTGTGCGCAGTATGAAAAAAATCCTGCAGCACACAGTGCGCAATGAGAAAAAAAACTTTGACTGTGTTTTTGGATTAAAACAGCGACTTTGCACTGTATTTTCGTATGGTATTTATTGTTGTACGTATTCTAGTTTTAATGGTCTCATTTTATAGAATGGCAGACATATTAAAGAAATTGAGATGATTTTGAATGGTTTTACAATAAAAAGTACCTTGAAATTGAGCTCAAAGAAGCAGAAATGTTCGATTTTTACCAAAGTTCAAAAGTAAACAAATGATGCTAAGCGTCCAATACACGTCAACTGGTTCATCTAATATTCTTTCACAAGTGCGCCAATATTATTTATACCATTTCTACACTAATGCAGTAGTCTGCATAACAGTAAATCTTCTATTTTTTGTGAGAATAAAAATTCAAAGTGGAAAGCAAAAGAATGTAAGTGGGGCCTGGGGACGTGACTAATGAACAGAGGAAATGTTATTTTAGTGCCAGGAATGTCTTTCTTGTTTATTCCGGACTCCATTTGGAAATTGGCATCTTTTGAAATTTGTGTGAAATTGGCAAAATTGCTAAATTCTGACCACTGTACTGGATAGTTAAAATCGGTAAATGGGTGGTTTCTTGTACTCATCCGATAGAAAAAATGGAGTTCTAGTGAAATACAGTGGTCCCTCAATAATCATCCGGCCTGAAAGTCATCCATTTCGGAAATACAGTAGTCCCATTATTTCGTCTAAACATTGGCTCACAAATGGTCCGTTAACTCGCTAATTGTCCTGCGTCCGGGACGCGTACTCACGGTCTGAGCCGCCTGGGTCTGCCTTCCCAGCCAGTGTGCCATTGCTTACCAGTGAATGACGGTCCCCTCACTTGCTCCTACAAAATATTTCATAATATTCCATTGATTTTAGTGCTTGCAAGTGCTAAATAAGCTACCATGGCTCCAAAGAAAGCTTCTAGTGCCAGCCCTTTGGTAAAGAATGTGAGGAACACACATAATTTATGAAAAAGTTTGTAGAAAAATACAAAGGTGGTGGTGGTAGAGTGGAAGCAGTTGTGATAGTGGTTGATGGTGGTAGAGGGTGGTAGTAATGGTGGTAGAAGGTAGTAGTGATGGTGGTAACAGTTGTAATAGTGGTAGAAGGCAGTAGTGATGGTGGTAGAGGGTGCCTTCTTTAGTGATTCAGTGATTCTACCAACTCCTCCAATGTTGTTGGAGTTATATAGGACTACAGAAAACCCCGTCGCATCAGCTGCTGCTTCACCACCATTATGGATGGCTTACTCTCAGTGGCCCTTATATACCCAACAACAACACAACACCTCTCGTGACATACATAATGACTTATTTTATTCATTCTAGAGTACATTCCATGTTTCTATGTTATTAATATTGTTTATTATGTCATATTAGTTGAATTGTGATAGATAAATAAGCCTTAGAGTTGATATTGGTGTCATATTCTCCAACAATAAACTTACCATCCCTCCCTCACACAAACAAGTCTTCAATAAGAACATAAGAAATGAGGAACTCTGCAATAGGCCTGCTGGCCCATACTAGGCCGGTCCTTCACAAATCCAGCCCACTAACAGAACAAATGCTACCCAAGCAATAAGCTCAGGTGCAAGACCGACTCAAATCCAACCCCTCTCACTCGTGTATTTATCTAACCTAAATTTGAAACTACCCAATGTTTTAGCTTCAATCACCCTACTAGGCAGACCGTTCCACTCATCAACTACCCCTATTACCAATGTTCATTTATACATTTTATTAGTGCTTTACATTTATTTGGCATTCTTTTCTGCATGTAAATCTATATTTATGCTAGGGAAGTGACCCCTGAAGTGACCTAGAGTCCTTATGGAGGGGGATTCCCCCTCCAAACAATAACCTCTCTTCCCTCTCTCCTCCTCCCTATCTTCCATTCATCAACAACAGCCTTCAATAAAGGTAACTGGCATGCTGAATGTTCATTCTTTTATGCATGTAAATCTATCTTTTAGGTAAAAAAAAAATTGTCGTTGATACTTCTCGGTGTCTGGAACGAATTAATTGGATTTACATTATTTCTTATGGGGAAAATTGATTCAAAAATTGTCTATTTCGATAATAGCTCCACTTCCAGAAACGGATTGAGGACGATGATTGAGGGGCCACTGTAGTTATGATTTCTGTCGATTAGTACACTGAAATTGGCAGAAAATAGGGCTCAGAGTAGACAAAATCGCCGATGCATAAACATCGTCGAGACCGCTAACTTCGTGAGAGCATAATTCCCTAAGTTTTCCATCAAATTTCATATTTTTAGTGTCATTATGATCAGGAAAAGATTCTCTATCTTTTCATAAGAAAAATTTTTTTTTTTTTTTTAAATTTAGGAGACCCTGAGAACAAGTCTGGGAGAAGGCCTGAGGACCCTGAAAGGGTTAAGTAGGGGCCCAATACTGGATGTTGTTCTCGACTTTGGTATGGCATAAGAAAAGAAATACTTTGGGTTTCTTTCAATTTCATTTATGGCTTTTAGTTCTTCCCACGATTCCTGACTCCTATAAGATTTCTTTAGCTTTAGTTCGATGTTTGCTATTTCTCTGACCAGTGTCTCCCTACGCATTTCAGATATACTGGCCTCTTTTAGCCGCTCTGTTATTCTTTTCCGTCACCTGTAAAGGGAGTGCCTGTCTCTTCCTATTTTACATCTACTCCTCCTTTTTCTTAAAGGAATATGCCTTGGGCCTACATCGAGTGCCACAGAGTTAAACTGTTCTGTTGGGGTCTGTGTTGCTTAGTCTATCTTCCTAGCTTATATCGTTTAGGACTTGGTTTACTTGGTCCCACTTTATGTTCTTGTTATTGAAGTTGAATTTGGTGAAGGCTCCCTCGTGACTGATCTCATTTTGTCGGTCTGGGGATCGGCTCATACATATCTGAACCTCGATTATGCTATGATCCTAGTATATTGTTTTTGATGTGGTGATATTTCTTATCAGATCATCATTGTTAGTGAAGATGAGGTCCAGTGCATTCTCCAGTGTAGTAGGCTCTATTATTTGAAGGTTTAAGCTGAATTTTGTGCAGAGATTTAAAAGCCCGTGTGTGTGTGAGTTGTTGTCTGAGCTGCCTCCTGGTGTTATCATTGCAACAACATTATTTGCTATATTCCTCCATTTAGGTGCCTTAAGTTGAAATCCCCCAGGAGCAAGATGTTGGGGGCAGGAGCTGGAATATTTTCCAGACATTGGTCAATTTTCAAGAGCTGTTCCTGGAATTGTTGGGACGTTGCATCCAGAGGCTTGTAGACTACTACAATGACTAGATTTTGGTTCTCGATCTTTACTGCTAAAACTTCAACTACATCATTTGAAGCATTAAGCAGTTCTGTGCAAATAAGTGACTCCGCGATATACAGGCCAACCTTCCCCTTTTGCCTGTTCACTCTGTCGCATCTGTATAGGTTGTAACCTGGGATCCATATTTCGTTGTCCAAGTGATCCTTTATGTGGGTCTCTGTGAAAGCCGCGAACGTTGCATTTGCCTCTGCAAGCAGTCCACGGACGAAAGGTATTTTGTTGTTCGTTGCTGGCTTTAGACCCTGCATATTTGCAAAGAAAAATGTCATTGGATTGGTGGTATTGGTGATACTGAGGGGACGACTTTTTTTTTCCGGCACTAATATCTGTATCTGTTGGTTTGGAGTGGAGTGGAGTTTTGGAGAGGACGAATTTGGTAGGGTATGTAAGAGAAAAAATTTTGAAGTGAATATAAGAAAGATTAAGGTGATGAGGATAACAAAAAGATTAGGATATCAGACTGGAGGGAGAAAGTATGGAGGAGGTGAATGTATTCAGAGATTTAGGAATGGACGTGTCAGCAGATGGGTCTATGAAAGATGAAGTGAATCACAGAATTGATGAGGGGAAAAAGGTGAGTATAGTTATACCAATACTCTTATATGGGTGTGAAGCATGGGTGGTGAATGCTGCAACAAGGAGAATGCTGGAGGCAGTAGAGATGTCATGTCGCAGGGCAATGTGTGGTGTGAATATAATGCAGGGAATTCATAGTTTGGAAATTAGGAGTAAGTGTGGGATTACTAAAATTATTATCCAGAGAGCTGAGGAGGGGTTGTTGAGGTGGTTCACACATGCAGAGAGGATAGAACAAAACAGAATGACTTCAAGAGTGTATAAGTCTGTAGTGGAGGGAAGGTGGGGTGGGGGTCAGCCAAGTAGAGGCTGGAGAGGGTAAAGGAGGTTTAGTGCGAGGAGGGTTTGGACTTCCAGCAAGCATGCGTGAGCGTGTTAGATAGGAGTGAATGGAGGCAAACGGTTTTTAGGACTTATGTGCTGTTGGAGTGTGAGCAAGGTAACATTTTTTGAAGGGATTCAGGGAAACCGGCAGGCCGGACTTGAGTACTGGAGATGGGAAATACAGTGCCTGCGCTCTGAAGGAGGGGTGTTAATGTTGCAGTTTTATAACTGTAGTGTAAGTGCCATAATCCGTTCCAAAAGGGCAGTCTAAATTCAAAACAACCTAAATTCGAAGCAATATTTCCCATAAGAATTAATGTAAATACAGTAGGACCTCGCTTTATGGCGTTTTTGCTTTACGGTGTTCCGCTAATACGGTCATTTCAAATTATGACCAAAACTCACTATACGGCTCCCCCACCTGACTTTCTAATACGGTCACTGTGTCCCACCCAGTTTGTTTACATTCTCTGTGAGATCCGTAAGCACTCTCTCCACTATGTCTGGAAACTCCAAAATTTCAAGTGTTTTTAAAAGTTATTTCATATTTTATATATACTCTGATAATTATACTTATGTATACCTGTACCTTAAAAACTTACATACTGTGGTGGCATGCAGGTACACATTAAAATCAGTAAGAGTGTCTTATATCTCGAGACGTCATATTAGTAATAATAATAATAATAATCACCGAGTCTCATTAAATGTCGTATATTACGTTGATATACACACTTTCATTAATCCATCCATGATATTTTTTCAAAATTATATAATAAACACGATACATAACATATAAAGATGATAAATACATCCCGCAGTAGAATAAATAAACATAAATATGAGATGTGGTAGCCAGACGACTTGCACAAGTGACGCCATATTAGAAATAATAATAATAATAATAATAATAATAATAACATTAACCCTTTGACTGTCGCAACCCCCAATCCTGAGGTGTCTCCTGGCGACGCAAAATTTCCCAAAAAAAAAAAAAACTATTTTTTCTTATGAAATGATAGAGAATCTTTTCCCGATTGTAATGACACCAAAAAAACGAAATTTGATGGAAAACTGACGGAATTATGCTCTCGCGAAGTTAGCGACCTCGGCGATATTTACAAATCGGCGATTTTGCCCACTTTGAGCCCTATTTTCGGCTACTTCTGTTGTTCCAGTCGACCAAACTCATAGCTATTTCTTTAGAACTCCACTTTCTCTATCGACTGAGTACAAGAAACTGCCCAGTAATGTGGTCAGAAATTTGCAATTTGGCCAATTTCATGAAAATTTAAAAAAATATGACAATTTCAAAATAAGGTCCAGAATGAACAATGCAGACATTCCTGGCTCTAAAATAACATTTTCTTCGTTCATCAGTCATGTCTCCAGGCCCCTCTGATATTGCTCTTGCTTTCTATTTTGAATTTTTATTCAAACAAAAAATAGAAGACTTACTATTATGCAGACTACTGCAATACAGTGGACCCCCGCATAACGATGGCATCACATAGCGATTATTTCGCATACCGCTTACTTTAATCGCAAAATTTTTTGCCGCGCATACCGATTAAAAACCCGCTCACCGATTTTCGTCCGAGACGCGTCCAATGTGCGCCCTCAGCCAGCCTCACATGTGCCGCCCATGCCATTGTTTACCAGCCAGCCTCCGCGCTAACATCCAAGCATACACTCGAATATTTCGTATTATTACAGTGTTTTCGGTGCTGTTTCTGGAAAATAAGTGACCATGGCCCCAAGAAAGCTTCTAGTGCCAACCGTACACCAATAAGGGTAAGAATTCCCATTGAAATGAAGAAAGAGATCATTGATAAGTATGAAAGTGGAGTGCGTATCGCCGACCTAGTCAAGTTGTACAAGAAACCCCAATCAACCATCGCTACTATTGTGGGCACCAAAAAGACAATCAAGGAAGCTGTTCTTGCCAAAGGTTTAACTGTGTTTTCGAAACAAAGATCGCAAGTGATGGAAGATGTTGAGAGACTCTTATTGGTGTGGATAAATGAAAAACAGCTAGCAGGAGATAGCGTCTCTCAAGTGATCATATGTGAAAAGGCTAGGAAGTTGCATGACGATTTAATTAAAAAAATGCCTGCAACTAGTGATGATGTGAGTGAATTTAAGGCCAGCAAAGGTTGGTTTGAGAGATTTAAGAAGCGTAGTGGCATCCATAGTGTGATAAGGCATGGTGAGGCTGCCAGTTCGGACCACAAAGCGGCTGAAAAATATGTGCAGGAATTCAAGGAGTACATAGAAACTGAAGGACTGAAACCTGAACAAGTGTTTAATTGTGATGAAACAGGCCTGTTCTGGAAGAAAATGCCAAGCAGGACCTACATTACTCAGGAGGAAAAGGCACTCCCAGGACATAAGCCTATGAAAGACAGGCTTACTCTTCTCATGTGTGCCAATGCTACTGGTGATTGCAAAGTGAAGCCTTTATTAGTGTATCACTGAAACTCCCAGAGCGTTCAGGCAAAAGAATGTCCTCAAGGATAATTTGTGTGTGCTGTGGAGGGCAAACAGTAAGGCATGGGTCACTAGGGAATTTTTCTATAACTGGTTACACCATGCATTTTGCCCCCAATGTGAAAGATTACCTAACTGAAAAGAAATTAGAACTTAAGTGCCTCCTGGTGTTAGACAATGCCCCTGGTCATCCTACAGACGTGGCAGAGCGACTTTATGGGGACATGAGCTTCATTAAGGTGAAGTTTTTGCCTCCTAATACCACTCCTCTCCTGCAGCCCATGGACCAGCAGGTTATTTCCAACTTCAAGAAACTGTACACAAAAGCTCTGTTTGAAAGGTGCTTTGTAATGACCTCAGAAACTCAACTGACTCTAAGAGTTTTGGAGAGATCACTTTAATATCCTCAATTGTGTAAACCTTATAGGTAAGGCTTGGGAGGAAGTGACTAAGAGGACCTTGAACTCTGCTTGGAAGAAACTGTGGCCAGAATGTGTAGACAAAAGGGATTTTGAAGGGTTTGAGGCTAACCCTGAGAGGATTATGCCAGTTGAGGAATCCATTGTGGCATTGGGAAAGTCCTTGGGGTTGGAGGTTAGTGGGGAGGATGTGGAAGAGTTGGTGGAGGAGGACAATGAAGAACCAACCACTGATGAGCTGATAGATCAACTTCAAGAGCAAGAGGCCAGACCTGGGGAAACTGGTTCAGAGGAGGGGAGAGAGAAATTGAAGAAGTTGCCTACTACAAAGATAAAGGAAATCTGTGCAAAGTGGCTTGAAGTGCAAACCTTCATGGATGAAAATCACCCTCACACAGCTATTGCAAGCCGTGTTGGCAACCTGTACACTGACAATGTTGTGAAACACTTTAGGAAGTGATAAAGGAACGAGAGTACAGGCCACTATGGACAGATATCTTGTGCGAAAGAAGTCCAGTGACTCTGAAGCTGGCCCTAGTGGCATTAAAAGAAGAAGGGAAGTAACCCCAGAAAAGGACTTGCTACCTCAAGTCCTAATGGAAGGGGATTCCCCTTCTAAACAGTAAGAAGATAATGCTCTCCCCTCCTCCCATCCCATCAATCATCACCAGATCTTCAATAAAAGTAAGTGTCATGTAAGTGTGCATGCCTTTTTCAGTTTGTGTGTATTAAAATTAATATTTCATGTGGTAAAAAAATTTTTTTTTCATACTTTTGGGTGTCTTGCACGGATTAATTTTATTTCCATTATTTCTTATGGGGAAAATTCATTCACATAACGATTATTTCGCATAACAATTACCCCTCTTGCACGGATTAAAATCGTTAACCGGGGGTCCACTGTACTGTAATAATTGTATAAATAACATCAACCTATTCATGACTGCATATTAGAATGGCTAGTTGGACATTTATTGGACAATGACATCATTTGTTTACTTTTGAACATTGGCAAAAATCAAACATTTCCCCTACTTTGAGCTCCTTTTCCAGGTTCTTTTTATAGTAAAATCAATCAAAATCACCTCTATTTCTATAATATGTTTTCCATTCTATGAAATGAGACCAAGAAAACGAGAATACAACTATAAATGCTATACGAAAATAGACCACAAAGTCGGCATTTTAATTAAAAAAAACGGTCTCATTATGTACTGCGTGCTCCAGGATTTTTTTTATACGGTGCACACTGACCACACAGGCCAATTCTCTCACATGTGGGCCTACCAGCTTTCTCCTGCTTGATTTGAAGCCGCTAGAATTTATGAGTATATATACGTCAAACACGGTACCTCGTAAGACGTATATATACAGCCGCGACAGTCAAAGGGTTAATAATCACTGAGTCTCATTAAATGTCGTATATTATGTTAATATACACATTTTCATTAATCCATCCATGATATTTTTTCAAAATTATATAATAAACACGATACATAACATATAAAGATGATAAATACACCCCACAACAGAATAAATAAACATAAATATGAGATGTGGTAGCCAGATAACTTGTACAAGTGACGGCAAGAATAACATTTTCTCTAGTCCAACATAGAAAATGTGTTACTGGGGTAACTGTAGAAAATTATTCCTTTCGTATGTATGTAAGTTTATTCAGGAATACACAAATACAGTTACATAGATTATCATACATAACAGCATATGTGTAAAGTATCTAGGATAACCCAAAGAAGTCAGACAGAGTGACTTATATCCATTGCCTTCACTCAGAGCGTAATTTCTTCTAAAAATGGTGTTACATGAGAACGGGAGTGTTCTTCTTCATTTATTCTACCGTATCAATGTAAAGACAACTTGTACACAATGTAACTTGTACACAAACCAGACGTGTACACTTTGTTTGTTTACAAAACTTACGTTCGCCTGGTTTGTTTACATAACTCTGCACCTGTCCTCCTTCACGTACTCTTTCTCTCTCTCTCTCATTTACAGTGGACCCCCGCATAGCGACCTTAATCCGTGCAAGAGGGCTGGCTGTTATGCGAAATGTTCGGTATGCGAATGAATTTTCCCCATAAGAAATAATGGAAATCAAATTAATCCGTGCAAGACACCCAAAAGTATGAAAAAATTTTTTTTACCACATGAAATGTTAATTTTAATACACACAAACTGAAAAAGGCATGCACAATTACATGACACTTACTTTTATTGAAGATCTGGTGATGATTGATGGGATGGGAGGAGGGGAGAGAGAGTGTTAGTGTTTAGAAGGGGAATCCCCTTCCATTAAGACTTGAGGTGTCGAGTCCTTTTCTGGGGTTACTTCCCTTCTTCTTTTAATGCCACTAGGACCAGCTTCAGAGTCACTGGACTTCTGTCGCACAACATATCTGTCCATAGTGGCCTGTACCTCTCGTTCCTTTATGACTTCCCTAAAGTGTTTCACAACATTGTCAGTGTAATAGTCACCAGCACGGCTTGCAATAGCTGTGTGAGGGTGATTTTCATCCATAAAGGTTTGCACTTTCAGCCACATTGCACAGATTTCCTTAATCTTTGTAGTAGGCAATTTCTTCAATTTCTCTCTCCCCACTACGACAAGGTCCTAAATGCACTAGAAGACAAAAAGAATGCAGATGTAATATATACAGACTTTGCAAAAGCCTTCGACAAGTGTGACCATGGCGTAATAGCGCACAAAATGCGTGCTAAAGGAATAACAGGAAAAGTCGGTCGATGGATCTATAATTTCCTCACTAACAGAACACAGAGAGTAGTCGTCAACAGAGTAAAGTCCGAGGCAGCTACGGTGAAAAGCTCTGTTCCACAAGGCACAGTACTCGCTCCCATCTTGTTCCTCATCCTTATATCCGACATAGACAAGGATGTCAGCCACAGCACCGTGTCTTCCTTTGCAGATGACACCCGAATCTGCATGACAGTGTCTTCCATTGCAGACACTGCAAAGCTCCAGGCAGACATCAACCAAATCTTTCAGTGGGCTGCAGAAAACAATATGAAGTTCAACGATGAGAAATTTCAATTACTCAGATATGGTAAACATGAGGAAATTAAATCTTCATCAGAGTACAAAACAAATTCTGGCCACAAAATAGAGCGAAACACCAACGTCAAAGACCTGGGAGTGATCATGTCGGAGGATCTCACCTTCAAGGACCATAACATTGTATCAATCGCATCTGCTAGAAAAATGACAGGATGGATAATGAGAACCTTCAAAACTAGGGAGGCCAAGCCCATGATGACACTCTTCAGGTCACTTGTTCTATCTAGGCTGGAATATTGCTGCACACTAACAGCACCTTTCAAGGCAGGTGAAATTGCCGACCTAGAAAATGTACAGAGAACTTTCACGGCGCGCATAACGGAGATAAAACACCTCAATTATTGGGAGCGCTTGAGGTTCCTAAACCTGTATTCCCTGGAACGCAGGAGGGAGAGATACATGATTATATACACCTGGAAAATCCTAGAGGGACTAGTACCGAACTTGCACACGAAAATCACTCATTACGAAAGCAAAAGACTTGGCAGACGATGCACCATCCCCCCAATGAAAAGCAGGGGTGTCACTAGCACGTTAAGAGACCATACAATAAGTGTCAGGGGCCCGAGACTGTTCAACTGCCTCCCAGCACACATAAGGGGGATTACCAACAGACCCCTGGCAGTCTTCAAGCTGGCACTGGACAAGCACCTAAAGTCAGTTCCGGATCAGCCGGGCTGTGGCTCGCATGTTGGTTTGCGTGCAGCCAGCAGCAACAGCCTGGTTGATCAGGCTCTGATCCACCAGGAGGCCTGGTCTCAGACCGGGCCGCGGGGGCGTTGACCCCCGGAACTCTCTCCAGGTAAACTCCAGGTAAACTACTCCTTTGAACCAGTTTCCTCAGGTCTGGCCTCTTAGTGTTGAAGTTGATCTATCAGCTCATCAGTGGTTAGTTCTTCATTGTCCTCCTCCACCAACTCTTCCACATCATCCCCACTAACCTCCAACCCTAAGGACTTTCCCAATGCCACAATGGATTCCTCAACTGGCATAATCCTCTCAGGGTTAGCCTCAAACCCTTCAAAATCCCTTTTGTCTACACATTCTGGCCACAGTTTCTTCCAAGCAGAGTTCAAGGTCTTCTTAGTCACTCCCTCCCAAGCCTTACCTATAAGGTTTATACAATTGAGGATATTAAAGTGATCTCTCCAAAAGTCTCTTAGAGTCAGTTGAGTTTCTGAGGTCACTACAAAGCACCTTTCAAACTGAGCTTTTGTGTACAGTTTTTTGAAGTTTGCAATAACCTGCTGGTCCATAGGCTGCAGGAGAGGAGTGGTATTAGGAGGCAAAAACTTCACCTTAATGAATTTCATGTCCCCATAAAGTCGCTCTGCCACGTCTGTAGGATGACCACGGGCATTGTCTAACACCAGGAGGCACTTAAGTTCTGATTTCTTTTCAGTTAGGTAATCTTTCACATTGGGGGCAAATGCATGGTGTAACCAGTCATAGAAAAAGTCCCTAGTGACCCATGCCTTACTGTTTGCCCTCCACAGCACACACAAATTTTCCTTGAGGACATTCTTTTGCCTGAACGGTCTGGGAGTTTCAGAGTGATACACTAATAAAGGCTTCACTTTGCAATCACCAGTAGCATTGGAACACATCAACAAAGTAAGCCTGTCTTTCATAGGCTTATGTCCTGGGAGTGCCTTTTCCTCCTGAGTAATGTAGGTCCTGCTTGGCATTTTCTTCCAAAACAGGCCTGTTTCATCACAATTAAACACTTGTTCAGGTTTCAGTCCTTCAGTCTCTATGTACTCCTTGAATTCCTGCACATATTTTTCAGCCGCTTTGTGGTCCGAACTGGCAGCCTCACCATGCCTTATCACACTATGTATGCCACTACGCTTCTTAAATCTCTCAAACCAACCTTTGCTGGCCTTAAATTCACTCACATCATCACTAGTTGCAGGCCTTTTTTTAATTAAATCCTCATGCAACTTCCTAGCCTTTTCGCTTATGATCGCTTGAGAAATGCTATCTCCTGCTAGCTGTTTTTCATTTATCCACACCAATAAGAGTCTCTCAACATCTTCCATCACTTGCGATCTCTGTTTCGAAAACACAGTTAAACCTTTGGCTAGAACAGCTTCCTTGATTGCCTTTCTGTTGCCCACAATAGTAGAGATGGTTGATTTGGGTTTCTTGTACAACCTGACCAGGTCGGCGATACGCACTCCACTTTCATACTTATCAATGATCTCTTTCTTCATCTCTATTGGAATTCTAACCCTTATTGCTGTAGGGTTGGAACTAGAAGCTTTCTTGGGGCCCATGGTCACTTATTTTCCAGATAAAGCACCGAAAACACTGTAATAATACGAAATATTCCGATTGTATGCTTGGATGTTACTGCGGAGGCTGGCTGGTAAACAATGCCACCGGCAGAACACATGAGGCTGGCTCAGGCCGCACACTGGACGTGTCTCGGACGAAGGGCGGTGAGCGGGTTTTTGGGCAGTATGCGAGGCAAAATTTTAGCGATCAAAGCGTCCGGTATGCGGATTGTACGTTATGCAATGCGTACAGTATGCGGGGGTCCACTGTATTCGTTTTATCTTGTTTACTCACCCCTGACCCTACATTAAGACTACAAATATTTTAAGGTAAGTAATGGGTGAACTGTATATGCATTTTATTGCTCTGGGATGCTTAAATATCATAGAATAGTATGTGTGGGTGGAATGGCCTGGTATGGTAGCCCAGCTGACTACCATACATACCACACTTGATTTCTTACAATAAATACTACTCATCTCACCCTAAATTAAGACTACAAATATTTTAAGGTAAGTAATGAGTAAACTGTATATGCATTTAATCGGTCTGGGATGCTTAACCCTTGAACAGTCCAAACGTATATATACGTTCACTCGCGTAGCACCCCAAATTTTTTAAGAAAAAAAAAAAATCTGTTTTTTTAAAAGGAAAAAAAGAGCATATGGTACCCAGGCATCCCCAATTATTTTAATATGGTGCACAGTGAGTGCGCACACCCATTCTCTCATGTCTAGGTGACTCAGGCTTACTGTGGCAATGTTGAATGAATGACAAAGAAAACGTATATATACGTTTGGACCGTTTAAGGGTTAAATGTAATAGAATATTATGTGTAGGTGGGGTGGCCTGGTATGGTAGCCAGGCTAACTACCATACATACCACACTTGATTTCTTACAATGAATATTACTAGTCCCCCTCTAGATTAAGACCATAAATATTTTAAGGTAAGTAATGAGTGCACTATGTGCGTATTGTACTTTTTTATTGTTTTTTGATGCCTAGTTCTATTGCTAACTTAATATATGTTAGTGTAAACTTGTTATCTAGTATTTGTATGCATTTATAAGGGGAAAAAAAGGGTGTTCCACTTTACGCCGATTTCCACTTTATGGCGGTAGCCTGGAATCTAACCTGCCGTATAAGTGGGGCCCTACTGTACAATTAATTTGTTCCAGACACCCAAAAATATTCACAAAAAAATAAATTTCTTAAAGATTAATTATAGTTTTACAAACAAAAAACAATGAGAAATAAATCAAATAATTAAATAAACATGTAAATCAATATTACATACCTTTACTGAAGATTCTTGTTGGCTTATGGAGAGAGGGAGGACTGATTATTGTTTGGAAGGGGAATCCCCCTCCATAAGGACTTTAAGTATCAAAGCTCTCTCTGGGGTTACTTCCCTTCCTGCCTGCTACACTCACTGCATGCCTGCTACACACCCTGCCTGCCTGCTACACACCCTGCCTGCCTGCTACACACCCTGCCTCCCTTCCACACTACCTGTTTCCCTGCATGCCTGCTAGACTCCCTGCATGCCTGCTACACTCCCTGCATGCCTGCTACACTCCCTGCCTCCATTCCAAACTCCGTTTCCCTGCTACACTCCCTGCATGTCTGCTACACTCCGTGACTGCCTGCTAAACTCCCTACGTGCCTGCTACATTCTCTGACTCCCTTCCACATTCCCTGTTTCCCTGCTACACTCCGTGCATGCCTGCTACATTCTCTACCTGCCTTGTACTGCTATATACTACTCAGACCAACTAGAATGTATCACTAATACTTGCACAAGGGATGAACATGGGGAATATATAATAGCTAAATTCAAATCCAAATACCTACAAAAACCTCTCACAGTGATAAACATCTACAGAGTTCCACAATCAAACATTAGCCAATTTAGTCAAAACCTAGGAAGTATGATAACTGATGCACGCATGAACAAAGATCACTTACTACTCTCAGGTGACTTCAATATAAATCTCCTGCAAGACCAGGACCCAAACGTTACTGAATTCACAAACACAATGAGTAACTGCATGTTGCTACCAATAGTAACAAAACCTACAAGAGTTACAGAGACTAGTGTTTCCCTACTTGACCACATCTGGACCAACACCATATCCCCTTTAAAATCAGGCATAATTACAGATAATACCACAGACCACTACCCTACTTTCCTCATAACAACTCTTGGTAAAATACCCCAAGACACTACTAAAGTCACCTTCAGACTTCACAATGAGGCAGCCATTAATAACTTCACGACAGCAGTAACAAACATTGACTGGCACACTGAGCTAGAAATCTATACAGATATTGACGAATGTTTTAATAATTTTCTAAAAAAGACCCAATACCTTTATAACAAGCACTGCCCTAAAACACTAAACAGATGACAGCTAAGAGACTGAACAGTCCCTGGCTAACACCCAGCATTCTCAAATCCATAAATACAAAACACTGATATGAAAAATAGTACAGAATGGGTCACATAACCAGAGACCAAACAAAACGTTACTCGTCAATCCTAACCAGCCTGATAAGAAGGGCAAAAAAATTGTATTATGAGAACAGATTATCCAACTTACGAGGTGATATAAAAAAGACCTGGAAGACCCTATCAGAAATTCTGGGAAAAAAAAAAAGATATCACAACATAGCGAAATAAAATTAGCAAAATCAGATGAACCCCAACTCCTACCAACAGAAACAGCAAACAGACTCAATGATTTCTTCTCCACTATAGGTCAAAACCTTGCCAATAAAATCCCAAGCTCAGATACCCCACCAAATGACTACCTCACTGGCAACTACCCGAACACACTGTTCCTAGCTCCGACTAACCCATACGAAGTCTCCCTTATTATCAACGCACTGAAAAACAAGGCAGGAGATTTAAATACCTTACCACCCTTTATATACAAAAAAGCATCACAAGTACTATCACCAATCATTGCAACACTCTTTAACAAATCCATTGAATCCTCCACCTTCCCTACAGTTCTCAAAATAGCAAGGGTCACCCCGATCCATAAAGGAGGAGACCAAACAGAGTTGAATAACTATAGGCCAATATCCAATTTACACCCTCTCTCAAAAATCTTCGAAAAATTAATTCATAAACGAATCTACTCCTACCTCATCTCCCAAAACATTCTCAACCCCTGCCAATTTGGATTCAGGCCTAATAAAAATACTAATGATGCAATTATACACATGCTAGAACATATATACACTACAATAGAGAAAAAAGAAGTCCCACTGGGGATCTTCATTGACTTACGTAAAGCTTTTGATACAGTTGACCATGACTTGCTCCACGTAAAATTGTCACACTATGGTATTAGAGGGCACTCCCTCAACTACCTCAAGTCTTACCTCAGCAACAGAAGCCAATATGTGTACGCAAATGGGGCAAGCTCTTCCCCACAACCAATTACAGTTGGTGTCCCACAGGGAAGTGTCCTTGGCCCTCTTCTCTTTCTCCTATACATAAATGACCTACCAAATGCTTCACAATTACTCAAACCCACACTTTTTGCAGATGACACTACATACGTCTTCTCTCACCCGAGCCCAGTCACGCTAGCCAATACTGTAAACACCGAATTACAGAAAATATCTACCTGGATGAGGACTAACAAACTTACACTAAACATTGACAAAACCTACTTCATTGAGTTTGGTAACAGAGCTACAGATGTACCTCTTAACATAACGATAAACGGATCACCTATCACAAAGCTAACAGAGGGAAAATTCTTAGGAATCCACCTCGATAATAGACTCAAATTTCATACACATATACAACAAATTTCTAAGAAAATTTCCAAGACTGTAGGCATACTATCGAAGATACGGTACTATCGAAGATACGGTACTATGTTCCACAGTCAGCCCTCCTAGCCCTTTATCACTCTCTTATTTACCCCTATCTCACCTATGGAATTTGTGCATGGGGCTCAACAACAATTAACCATCTCAGACCACTAATTACCCAACAAAAGGCTGCAGTTAGAATGATAACAAATTCTCACTACAGGCAACACACTCCACCAATATTCAAAACACTCAACCTACTCACCATACAAAACATCCATACTTATTATTGCACCTATTACATACATAGAACACTTAACTCTGATATTAACCCTCCCCTCAAACATCTCCTTGCCAACCTCAACAGAACACATGACCATAACACAAGGCACAGATCACTCTTTGATGTTCCTCGTGTCCATCTCACGCTATGCAAAAACTCAATGCACATAAAAGCCCTAAAATCTGGAATTCATTACCTGTAAATATAAAAGAAACACTACCTGTTTATAAATTCAAGTCTCTTCTCAAAGTTCACTTACTCACTCAAAACCAAATAAATACTGAATAACTGAACCTTATAAATTGTATATCCAAAATGTTACTCACAATTATATCACATAAATGTTAAACCTAGGACCCAATCTAACTTTATTTTTTTAAATACACTACCTAACAGAATACTCCATTCTACTGAATGAACAGCAATGCATGCAACCATATGACCTGTCTTTGTAATACTCATTTGTGCTTTATAGTAATCTGTTTACAATAATGTCTTATCACTGATTTCACCATTGCTTAGTTAATCTTAAGTTAATTTTAAGCCAGCCCTTAATACTATGCATATAAGTGGCTTTGGCATGCTGCTCTTACCTGTATTTTTTTTTGTACCTCTGTATGTATGCTAAAATTTCTAAATAATTAAATAAATAAATACAGTCCCTGCCTGCCTGCTACACTCCCTACATGCCTTCCACACTCCCTCTTTCCCTGCTACACTCCTTGCCTGCCTGGTACACTCCCTACCTGCCTGCTACATTCTCTGCTTCCCTTCCACATTCCCTGTTTCCCTGCTACACTCCGTGCATGCCTGCTACATTCTCTACCTGCCTTGTACAGTCCCTGCCTGCCTGCTACACTCCCTACATGCCTTCCACACTCCCTCTTTCCCTGCTACACTCCTTGCCTGCCTGGTACACTCCCTACCTGCCTGCTACATTCTCTGCTTCCCTTCCACATTCCCTGTTTCCCTGCTACACTCCGTGCATGCCTGCTACATTCTCTACCTGCCTTGTACAGTCCCTGCCTGCCTGCTACACTCCCTACATGCCTTCCACACTCCCTCTTTCCCTGCTACACTCCTTGCCTGCCTGGTACACTCCCTACCTGCCTGCTACATTCTCTGCTTCCCTTCCACATTCCCTGTTTCCCTGCAACACTCCCTGCCTGCCTGCTACACTCCCTACATGTCTTCCACACTTCCTCTTTCCCTGCTACACTCAGTGCCTGCCTGCTACACTCCCTGCCTACCTGCTACAGTCCCTGCATGCCTGCTACACTCCATGCCTGCCTGCTACACTCCATGCCTGCCTGCTACACTCCCTGCCTCCCTTCTATACTCCCTGCCTGCCTGCTATACTCCCTGCCTCCCTTCCATACTCCCTGCCCACTTGTTACACTCCCTGCCTGCCTGCTACATTACCTGCTTCTCTGCTACACTCTCTGCATGCCTGCTACACTCCCTGCCTGCCTGCTACACTCCCTGCATTCTGCTACACTCCCTGCCTGCCTGCTACACTCCCTGCCTCCCTTCCATACTCCCTGCCTGCTTGTTACACTCCCTGCCTGCGTGCTACATTACCTGCTTCCCTGCTACACTCCCTGCATGTCTGCTACACTCCCTGCCTGCCTGCTACACTCCCTGCCTCCATGCTACAGTCCCTACATGCCTGCTTCACTCCCTGCATGTCTGCTACACTCCCTGCCTGCCTGCCTGCCTGCTACACCCTGCCTCTCTTCCACACTCCATGTTTCCCTGCTACACTCCCTGCATTCCTGCTACACTCCCTGCATGCCTGCTACACTCCATGCCTGCCTGCTACACTCCCTCCATGCTACACTCCCTGCCAGCCTGCTACACTCCCTGCCTCCCTTCCATACTCCCTGCCTGCTTGTTACACTCCCTGCCTGCCTGCTACATTACCTGCTTCCATGCTACACTCCCTGCATGCCTGCTATACTCCCTACCTGCCTGCTACACTCCCTGCCTCCAGAAAAAGAAAGAGAAGATGCAAAGTAGAAAGAGAGAGATGCTCCCTATAGAGACGAAGGCGAAGAGTCACAGAGCTGCTGAGTGGGACCAATATATCGGAAATGCGAAGGGATTCACTAGTCAATGAAATTGCAAAGATCAAACTAAAGCTGAAGGAATCTTACATGAGACAAGAATCACAAGAAGAACTAAAAGCCATAAAGGAAATTGAAAAAAAAAATACTGCTTCTCTTATGCAAAATCTAAGGGAAAAAAACATCCAGTATTGTGCCGCTGCTTAGGCGGGATGGGACATACACAGATGACAGCCTAGAAATGAGTGAGATATTAAAGTCCCAGTATGACTCAGTGTTCAGTGAGCCACTGTCCAGACTAAGGGTCAACAACCCAAATGAAGTCTTTATGAACGAAGCCCAAAATTTGGACATCTCAAAAATCTCGGATATTATTCGTGTTCATCAAGAATTGCAAGAAGCCCCTATCACGTGCCTTCATCATTTTATGGAGAGGGAGCATAGACACAGGGGTCATCCCACACACACGAAAAACAAAATACATAACCCCACTTCACAAAGGTGGCAGTAAAACAATTGCAAAGAACTACAGACCAATAGCACTAACATCCCAGATCATAAAAATATTTGACAGGGTTCTAAGAAGCAAGATAGCCAACCACCTAGATACCCATCAGTTACACAACCCAGGGCAACACAGGTTTAGAGCAGGTCACTCCTGCCTGTCCCAGCTACTGAACCACTATGACAAGGTCCTGGATGCTGTAGAGGATAAACAAAATACAGATGTAGTATACACAGACTTTGCAAAAGCTTTCAACAAGTGTGACCATGGTGTAATAGCGCACAAAATGTGTGATAAAGGAATAACAGGAAACGTTGGTAGATGGATCTATAACTTCCTGACAAATAGAACACAAAGAGTAATAGTCAACAGAGTAAAGTCCCAGGTAGCCATGGTAAAAAGCTCTGTTACACAAGGCACAGTACTCACTCCCATTCTATTTATCATCCTCATTTCTGACATAGACAGAGATGTAAGCCATAGCTCCATGTCTTCCTTTGCAGATGACACCCAGATTACCATGGCAGTGGCCTCCATCAAAGACACTGCGAGACTCCAAGAGGACATCAACCAAATCTTCGAATGGGCCACTTAAAACAATATGAAGTTCAACGAGGAGAAATTTCAACTACTCAGACATAGGAAACTTGAGGAAATTAAAAATTTATGAGAGTATACAACAAATTCTAACCATACAACAGAGTGGAAAAGTAATGTGAAGGACCCAGGAGTGATAATGTCAGAGGACCTCGCCTTCAAAGACTACAACAATGTATCTACCTCATCTACTACTGTTGTGCACCCCATAGTACAAGATGTTGGCAAAAAAGATCTTGACTTTACTTAACCCTTTGAGGGTCCATCCCGTAGATCTACGGCTTTACGTTCAGGGTTCAAACCGTAGATCTACGTCATGAGCTCAGCTCACTCTGATAAACTGTGAGTGGTACATTTGGGCCTAGATATGAGAGAATACATCTATGTGGTATGTGTGCACCACATAAAACAGATCCTGCAGCACGCTGTGTATAATGAGAGAAAAAAATTAAAATCATGATTTTTCGATTAAAACAGCGACTTTGCAGTGTTTTTTCGTATGTTTTTTATAGCTCTATTTGCGATTTCTTGGTCTCACTTGATAGAATGGAAGTCATATTACAGAAATAGAGATGATTTTGATTGGTTTTAGCAATGGAAATGGCTTGAAACTGAGCTCAAAGTAGCAGAAATTTTAAATTTTTGCCGATATTCAAGAGTAAACAAACGACCTCACACGTCTAATACATGCCAGCTGGTGGGTCTAATATGCATTCACAAATATGGTGATGATATTTATACAATTATTACAGTATTGCATAACAGTAAATCTTCTATTTTTTGGTGTGAACAAAAATTCATTATGTGAATAAAAAATCAAAATGAAATTTATTTGTAAAGCCTCAAAATGTAACTAATGAACAGAGGAAATGTTAGTTTAGTTCCAGGAATACCTACATTGTTTATTCTGGACCCAATTTTGAAATTGGAATATTTTGAACTTTGTGTTAAATTGGCCAAATTAACAATTTCCGATCACTTTAATTTGTAGTTGAAACAGTTGACTTGGCGATTTCTTGTGCTCAATCGATAGAATATAAGTAATACTAGTGAAATAGTTAAGAATTTGGTTGACTGGAATAATGTAATTGGCCTAAAATGGGAGTCAAAGTTGGCAAAATCGCTGATTCGTAAATATCGCTGACACATCAAAATTCGCGAGAGCATAATTTCGTCAATTTTCCATCAAATTTCGTACTTTTTGCTTTATTACCTTCACAAAAAGATTCTCTACCATTTCATAAGAAAAAATAACAAATTTTTTTTTTGAAAATTCTTGGACACTGGGGCACCACTTCAGATTTGGGCCTTGGACCCTGAAGGGGTTAAAGGAAGCACCAAGAAACCAAGGAAGGCAACCGATCTTGAGGTGAAAATGGAGATTATGAATGAATATGAAGCTGGTAAGAAAGTTTCAAATGGTTGTTATAAATGCTTGAAGTATCAGTAAGTTATGGTTCCTTGCTTAGCGATGAATTCGTTTACCAACATGGTCTTAGGAGCTGAACTCCGTTAAGTGAGGAGTGTCTGTATTTCTTTCTTGTATATGTCTATGAGTTCTCTTGCAACTTTCTGGAAAGAGCATCAGAGCTGGGTTTATTAATAGTCATGAACAGTACAGCAAAGCCTCGACTGGTACAAATTTGAATAATACAAAATTCGGTTTAGAACAAATTATAAAAGATACCAGACTTTATTTAACCCTTTCAGTGTCGGTCCCATAATATTACAGTTTTGAAGCCAGTTTCGGTCCCATAATATTATGCCAAAATTCTAGCGGCTGCAAAACTTGCGGGACAAAGCTGGTAAACCTACATGTGAGAGAATGGGTCTGTGTGGTCAGTGTGTGCAGTAAAAAAAAAAAATCCTCTGCTCGCAGCGCGTAATGAGAAAAAAAAACTGCAATTGTAATTTTGGTTTAAAAAGTGACTTTGCGGTGCATTATCCTATGGTATTTATGGTCACAATTGATAGAATGGAAGATATATTATAGAAATAGAGCTGATTTTGAATGGTTTACAGACTATAAGTGGCTTGAAGTTGAGCTCAAAGCAACGGAAATGTTTGATTTTTGCCAATGTAAACAAATCATATCGCGTGTCCAATACATGTCAACTGGCTAGTCTAATATGCATTCATGAAAGTGCTGATATTATTTATACAATTACAGTGGAACCCTGAATATTGGCTGTAATCCATTTCAGGTCAGCCTAAATTCGAAGCAATATTTCTCATAATTAATCTGTTCCAGACACCCAAAAATATTAAAAAAAAAAAATACATTTTTTAAAGAATAACTATGGCTTTATATACATAAAATAATGAGAAATAAATATAAATATAAACATTACATACCTTTATTGAAGACTCTTGTTGGCTTATGGAAGATGGAGGAGGAGAGTTTGTTTGGAGGCAGGACAAGATACACCTTCAATATGATGCTAATATCAACTCTGTGGCTTATTTATTTATCACAACTGATTTAATATGACATAATAAACAATATAAATAACATAGAAACCTGACATACCCACTAGAATGAATAAAATATGTCATTACGGATGTCACGAATGGTGGTGGTGGTATTGTTGCTGGGTTATCAGGGCCACTGGTAGCATAAGCTGTATAGTGGTTGTGGTGGCAGTGGTGTTGTCAGTGGCCCTATACACCTCCAATAACATTGGAGGAGTAAGTTTCATGTCCTTTTTCTTAATCACTTAACTTACTTGCTACACTGTTAATGCTACACTTTATTGCAGGCTGGTGCTATAGCCTCTATTGATTCCTGCTGCTTTAGTATCATACATATCATTGAATCACTGAATCACTGAAGAAGGCACACTCTCCCCTCTCCCTTCCTCCTCCACTTTCATATTTTGCTACAATTTCTTTCTTCAATTCTATCATGTTTCTCACTTTCTTTACCAAAGGGCTAACACGAGGAAGTTTCTGTGGGCCCATGGTGGCTTATTTCACAGTCGCACTTAATAAACAAGCACAAAAACCAATGAATTTTAAGGAAATGTTTGGATGAATGCACGGAGTACATGCTCATTCACCAAGAGACACAGGGAGACTGACTCACCTATGCGTGGCGTCTCGGCAGGAGGTGGGCTGAGACACCGGCCAAAATACGGAGCAAAATTTCCGCCAAAAAACCGGCCTAATTACGAATCGGTGGATAAAAGCAGTGGACGATATTCGGGGTTCCACTGTATATTAGAATTATGCAGAATGAATAAAAGTAAATCTTCTATTTTTGTGTGTGAATTAAAATGAAAAATTAGAAGCAAGCGTAATATAAGAGAGACCTGGAGATATGACTAATGAACTGAGAAAATGTTCTTTTAGTGCCAGGAATGTCTGCATTATTTATTCTGGACCCTGTTTTGAAACTGGCCTTTCATGAATTTTATGTGAAATTGGCCAAATTGGTAATTTCTGTTCACTTTATTGGGTAGTTGAAATAGGTAAATGGGCAGTTTCTTGTACTAAATTGATGGAATAAAAGGAGTTCTAGTGATATAGCTATGAGTTTGGTCTACTGGAACAATGGAATTGGCCAAAAATAGGGCTCAAAGGTGGGTGAAATCGCTGATGCAGAAATATCGCAGAGACCGCTAACTTCGCAAAATTATAATTCTGTAAGTTTTCCAACAAATTTCGTACTTTTGGTTTCATTACCTTTGAAAGAAAATTATCAGTTTATAAGATAAAAACAATTTTTTTTTTAAATTCTTCGACCCTGGAAGCACGTTTGCAAGCAGGGGTTGTGACCCTTAAAGGGTTAACCCTTTAAGGGTCAAGAGGCCCTCTCCCAAACTCGTTCTCAGATTTGAAAAACTTTCGAAAAAAAAAAATTCTTATGAAATGATACTCTTTTTCTGATCACAATGTCACCAAAAGTACGAAATTTGATGGAAAACTTATGGAATTATGCTCTCACAAAGTTAGTGGTCTCGAAGATATTTCCACATTGGCGATTTCGCCCAATTTGAGCACTATTTTCAGCCAATTCCTACGTTGCAGTTGACTAAAATCATAGCTATTTCCCTAGAACTCCATTTGTTCTATCGACGGAGTACAAGAAACTGCCCATTTACCAGTTTCAACTACCCAATAAAATGGTCAGAAATTGGCAATTTGGGCAATTTCACACAAATTTCAAAAGATGCCAATTTCGAAATAGGGTCCAGAATAAACAACACAGGCATTCATGGCACTGAAATAACATTTTATCTGTTCATTAGTCATGTCTCTAGGCCCCTCTTACATTACTTTTGCTTTCCATTTTGAATTTTTATTCTCACAGGACATAGAAGGTTTTCTGTTATGTATAATACTGCATCATTGTAAAAGCAGTATAAATGGTGTGAGCGCACTTGTGAAAGAATATTACTCACCAATTGATGTGTATTGGATGCGTGGCTTGATTTGTTTACTCATGAACATCGGCAAAAATCGATCATTTTCACTACTTTGAGTTCAATTTCAAGGTATTTGTCATCATGAAACCAATCAAAATCATCTCTGTTTCTGTAACATATCTTGCATTCTATCAAATGAGATGTGGCATGCAAAGAGTACGTAACCTTTATTCAGAGCATGTGCACACCCTCATTTACAGGCTATCTCCCCCAACCAGTGAACCAGGGGACTGAGGATTGACGATGGGGCCCCGTCATTCAACCAGTACCCAGGTTCCAGCCAATGAGAAGATGGTTTTGGCAATCATAGAGGTTGTGTGGGTACCACTCTCCTGTTTGCCCTTGTCATTCCCATTCTAGAGCTGGCTGAAGCACAGTCTGCTCTCTAGTGGCTTCTATTCTGCCTTGCTTACCATGGAGTGCACTAATACCTATTGCTGTACATAGCGTATATAGTGTACACACTTCTGTTCTAATTTGTGAAGGATAATATAAGTCAAAAGTTTTTCTGCTGTGTATATTTTGCTCCCTTTACACCCAGGATAACAGGCCATTTGGACTCCTGGGTTGTAATATGAGTAGCCTGTCTGAGAGCTGGAGCTGGGCTTAGAGAATGGGTTGAGCCTAGGGTGAAGCTGGAAGCAGGAACATTGTGTAGCTTGCTGTCTGGCATTGCATTAGCTTTGCCAATGCTTTACAAGCTTTGCATGTCAGCTGCTTTGCTATGTTCAGCCTTGCTATTGCATGATCATTCAACAGCTCGCTACTAGCTTGTTCAGGTGTGCTCGCTTCGCTAAGGACACTCTTGTGAAACAGTGTGTAGCTTGCTGTCTGGCATTGCATTAGCTTTGCTAACGCTTTACAAACTTTGTGTGTCAGTTGCTTTGCTATGGTCAGCCTTGCTATTGTGTGATCGTTTAACAGCTCGCTACTAGCTTGTTCGGTGTGAAGATTTTGCAGTCAGCTTTGCTATTGCGTATCCATCTTGTAAGCGTATGCGTATTCTGCAATCGTACTATGCATAGCTTAGCGTGGTTTAGAAAGACATGTAAGCAAACACTATGACATATTTATTAGAAAACGTTTCGGTCCTGGGACCTTGATCAAGGTCCCAGGACCGAAACGTTTTCTAATAAATATGTCATAGTGTTTGCTTACGTGTCTTTCTAAACCAACTTGTTGGTATTTATTACCAAGGTTTATACCATAGCTTAGCGTGTTCTGCAAATAACGTGTTACATTGGGGTATTCTGCAATCGTACTGTGCATAGCAAATAACTTACACATTGTGGTATGCCACCTAGACGAGTCAGACGTCTGGTGTTGGCATATACCTTGTTTAACCTACCTAAATTGTCCCTACAGCATTGTTGGCAAATTGCTCGTTCCATTGGCATTGATTACGAACGCACTCTCACAGCTGCGCAACTGCGTTCAATGATCACCGACAAACTTCAAGAAAAGATGGCACATCAGACTCCTCCCTCTACGGGAGCTAGGAATAAAACTCCTATGTTCTCGCAGGAGGAAGATGATATACCAATGGAGCAAAATCGTCAGTATAGTGCAGCAGGGTTGTCTCAAGGTGAATCAGCGGCGTTGGCACTTGAGCTTGCAAAAGTCAGTCT
Source organism: Cherax quadricarinatus (assembly GCF_026875155.1). Classification (NCBI taxonomy): domain Eukaryota; kingdom Metazoa; phylum Arthropoda; class Malacostraca; order Decapoda; family Parastacidae; genus Cherax; species Cherax quadricarinatus. Next base: position 747,490 of record NC_069406.1, on the reverse strand, counting down.
TGAGCAGACTAGGGAACAGAGAGCATTTGCAAAAGAAGAATTTTATAGGGAAAAAGAAAGGAGGCAGTTTTCGCATTCTGTAAATGATTTTAGCTTACATAAAGCAGTACAGCTTGTTCCCCGCTTCAATGAGGCTGAACCAGAACAATTTTTTCGAGGCTTTCGAAAATCAGGCTCGAGCCTTGAGGTGGCTGGAATTGGGCATCATTGGTTCACACAGCATTGTGTGGTAAGGCACAGGAATTTACGTCAATGTTAAATGACACTGATTTTTCCGATTATAAAGTAGTGAAGACCACAGTGAATCCCAACTACGTATTGCAAGTTTTTTAAATTAAGCAGGCAACAGCTTGGTCAATTCCTGGTTGATTTTGTGCGACAGCAGACCAAAGCTTTTACCAGCTGGTATAAAGCAAGTGGTGTTGCTACCTTCGATGATCTAGTGCAGCTTATTCTGATTGACAACCTGCTGGAGTCCGTGGGACCAGAGGTTCGAGTCTTTCTGCAGGATCGTGACTTAACCACTGCATTGGAGGCAGCCAGGTTGGCTGATACCTTTGAAACTAACCGCTCCTTGTCAGAGCGGTCCTATCTTTCTTTTCAACAGCCTGGCATGAGCAGAGATTGTCAACCTTGGAGAATGAAGTGCCAGCCGGAGGGAGAATGTCTACGTCAGCCAACTAAGTCACCTGGTGAGCCACGCTTCTCAACTTATGCTCCACCTGGTGAGAGACAAACTACTCAACATGGTGCATCTCGACAACAGTATCAAGAGAGACACCAGTCAGAGCAACACCAGTTGCAACGTCAGCAGGGAGTAAAGGGCAAGCCTGTCGTCTGCTTCCTCTGTAACCAAGTAGGTCACATCCGTCCCAACTGCCCCCACAAACCCCAACCCATTGGGAAAATCTCTAATATCCCTAGTAACATGTCCCCGAGAGAAGTAGAAAAAGGGATGGCCCCTTATTATTGTAAGAGTCTTATTTCCCTTCAGGAAAGCTCCAAAACAACTGAAGTCAAAACCTTTAGAGATACTGGAGCATATTGCTCACTTATAAGAGAGGGAATATTACCCCTTTCAAAGAACACTTTCTTGAATTCCTCTGTTTTATTGGAAGCATTTTGAGGAGCTATATATTCTGTCTCTTTGCATAAAATTTATGTACAGTGCAAATATTACACTGGGTACTTGACTGTGGGTGTATCCAAAGGATTCCCCATGAAAGATGCCATGTTATTACTGGGTAATAGCATTACCACTGCTAGTGTATGTCCTGAACCCATAATGATTACTTCTTCTCTGGTGGTGGCCATAACTCGGGCAACATCCCAAGGGTTGTTTGGCGAGAATGTTGACCTATCCTTGGACGACTCCGATCTCGGAATAGCCACGTTGTTTTACGAGGAAAACTGGCCGGGGCCTCGTAGATCAAGTGAACAAACCCCGATCAAGCCTTCCTATTCCAAGGTTGCAGGATTGACAGATATCTCTGTTTCCATGCCCAAGGGACTGTCCTTCCGGAAGGAACAACGAAAGGACCATTCTTTAAATTTTGCTTTTCAGGCAGCTATGGGTAAATCCTCTTTGGATCATCCGGTCAAGTATGAACTTAAAAATTACTATTTGATCTGCACTGAGACTGGTAAGGAGATAGAGGGCCGGTAATTGTCTGACAGGTTAGTAGTTCCAACAAAGTTTAGACCTCAAATATTGAATACAGGTCTCCCTCAACATTCGCGAGGGTTAGGGGATCAAGAGCCTCGCGAATGTTGAAAAACCGTGAATGTTTGGTGCCCCAATATATTGTAGGGAAATATATTACAATACTGCTTCCTTAACTTGTTGAACCATGAATAATCATAAAATACATGAAAACGTCGTAAATTGTACTAAATATATACATGTTATGCTTTAATAACGTATGTTATTTAATAACATGTATGTTAATAACATGTATGTTATTAAATACCACAGACTCCATCACTGCCTCCACCACTGCGAGTCCCTACTACTCTCCCTCCAACCCCCACAACTGGCAGCCAGTCCTCCCACCACTCAGTGTGGTGAGTGTTTTGTTTGTTCATTATTTGCTATTAAACTACAGAATAAATAATGTAAACCCATTCATGACTGCGTATTGGAATGGCTATTAGGAAAGGTATTAGACGGTGACATCATGTGTTTACTCTTGAACACAGCAAAGAATCGAACATTTCTGCTATTGCTAATAATAACAATAGTAACAATAATAATAATAATAATAATAATAATAATAATAATAATAATAATAATAATAATAATAATAATAATAATAATAATACGATATAATTGAAGAAGGAAATTGTACAAAAATACGAGGGAGTGGTTGACACATCGTCAGTGTGACTTTGTTTATGCTGGAGTGAACATTAGTCTCCCTGCTCTTCCAAACATTTCACAATAATTCAGCAGTTGAGGCAGTGGTATTTAATAACATATATGTTATAAATAATAATAGTACATGTTATTATTAATAACATGTATTATTATTAACATGTATGTATTTAATAACATATGTTATAAATAATAATAGTACATATTATTAATAGCATGTATTATTATTAACATGTATGTTATTAAATACCATTGCCTCTACCACTCCAGTCACACTCAATCTACAAGCACCAAACACAATGAATTATTGTGAAATGTTTGGAAGTGCAGGGAGACTAATGTTCACTCCAGCATAAACAAAGTCACACTGACGATGTGTCAACCACTCCCTCGTATTTTTGTACAATTTTCTTCTTCAATTATATCATATTTATTATTATTATTATTATTAGCTGTAGCAGAAATGTTTAATTCTTTGCAGTGTTCAAGAGTAAACACATGATGTCACCGTCTAATACCTGTCCGAATAGCTATTCCAATATGCAGTCATGAATGGGTTTACATTATTTATACTGTAGTTTAATAGCAAATAATGAACAAACAAATCACTCACCACACTGAGTGGTGGGAGGGCTGGCTGCCAGTTGCGGGGGTCGGAGGGAGGGTAGTAGGGACTCGCAGGTGGTGGGAAACTTAAATATGATTTGGCGGCTGGGAATTTGGTGGCTGGGAATTTGGCAGTTGGGAATTCACGAATGTGTGAAGCCCGTGAAAGTTGAAAACGTGAATGTTGAGGGAGACCTGTATAGCTCATAATACTTCATTAGGAGGTCACTTAGGAATTACTAAAATTTTATAGAGAATCACAAAAGAATTTTATTGGCCAAAATTAAAGCAGGATGTGAAGAATTATATCCGGTGTTGCCGAGAATGTCAGCAAGTAGGGAAACCTGGACATTCCATTAAACCTGCACTTCTTGAACCTATACCTGCTGATGGAGAACCTTTTGCAGATTTAATTATAGATTGTGTAGGTCCACTACCTAGGTCAAAGTCGGGAAATCAGTATTTATTTACCATTATGGATAGAGTAACTAGATATCCTGAAGCAATTCCCATATGCAGTATTAATACTAAAGCCATTCTCAAAGCTTTAACAAGATTTATTTCTTGTTTTGGCATTCCTAAAACTATTCAAAGTGATCAAGGTACTAACTTCACTGCCAAAGCATTTAGGGAAGCATTAACTAGGTTAGGGATAATCCACAACTTATTCAATGCCTATCATCCTCAGTCCCAAGGCGCCTTGGAAAAATTCCATCAGACGTTAAAAACCATGATGAGAATTTTTTGCATGCATTTTCCTACAGACTGGGATGAATCATTACCTTTGTTGCTGTTCTCAGTACAAGAAACGGTGCAAGAGTCTACCAGGTATAGTCCGTTTGAGCAGATCTTTGGGCACAATGTACGAGGTCCTCTTCGGGTGCTCAAAGAAGGATGGATGGGAGAAGACGTTAGCTTAACACTCTACAACCCTTCTTCAAGGTTGCAGGTGGCACGTCAGTTAGCCAAGGCTAACCTAAAGGCAGCTCAAAATAAGATGAAACAGAGGTATGACAGAAATACACAATTCCGCTCCTTCCATCCAGGAGACAAGGTGATGGTGCAGGAACCTATACCTGGCCACACCTTGAAAGCTAGATTTACGGGACCTATGCAAATTGTAAGTAAATTATCTGATGTAAATTATGTGGTAGCTCCAATTGATAAGACATCAAAAACTAAAACTTGCCACATTAATCAATTAAAATCTTTTCATACACCAGATAAAGTCCCAGTAATGACTCTGTCCTCTTCCTCTGAGGACGACTCTGACTCTTTGCACTCTATTTCTGAAATTAATGTTAAAATTCCAAACTCTGTCCTCCTCAAGGACCCTAGCCCTTTAACCCTTTGACTGTTTCAGGCCCCTTTCTGAAACTGTCATTCTATGTCACTCAATTTTTTAAAAAAAAAAATTATTTTTTCTTATGAAATGATAGAGAATCTTTTCCCGATGGTAATGACACCAAAAGTTCGAAATTTGGTCGAAAACTCATGGAATTATGCTCCCGCAAAGTTAGCAGTCTCGGCGACATGCGTATCGGCGATTTCGCCGACTTTGAGCTTTATTTTCAGCCAATTCCATTGTTCCAGTTGACCAAACTCATAGCTATTTCTTTAGAACTCCATTTTATCTATCAGCTGAGTACAAGAAACCTCCCATTTACTAATTTGGACTACCCAATATGGTGGTCAGAAATTGGCAATTTGGCCAATTTCACGCAAACTAAAAAAGATGCCAATTTCAAAATAGGGTCCAGAATAAACAAGGTAGACATTCGTGGCACTAAAATAACATATGCTCTGTTCATTAGTCACATCTCTAAGCCCCTCTTATATTATTATTGCTTTCTATTTTGATTTTTTATTCATACAAAAAAATACAAAATTTACTGTTATGCAGACTACTGCATTATTGCAAAAATGGTATAAATAATATCAGTGCACTAGTGAAAAATATTAGACTCCCCAGTTGAGGTGTATTGGACGTGTGGTGTGATTTATTTACTCCTGAACATTGGTAAAAATCGAACATTTCCGCTACTTTGAGCTCAGTTTCAAGGTCGTTTTCATCGTCAAAGTAATGAAAATCATCTCTATTTCTGTAATGTGTTTTCCATTTTATCACCTAAGACCATGAAAACGCGAATACAACGATAAATACTATACGAAAATACACCTCAAAGTCGGCGTTTTATTCCAAAAAAACGATCATTTTTTTTTTTTCTCATTACGCAATGTGTGCTGCAGGATTTTTTTTATGTGGTGCACACTGACCACACAGACCCATTCTCTCACATGTGGGCCTACCAGCTTTCTCCCGCTTGATTTGAAGCCACTAGAATTATTGAGTATATATACATCAGAAACATTGGCTCGTAAGACGTATCTATACGTCGAAAACAGTCAAAGGGTTAATGGTGGAGTTATCTGAAACTCAAGCAACAAGTTTAACTGCGCTTCTACAGTCATAACTGGATATTTTTTCGGATGTGCCGAAAAAATGTACATTAGGTTATCATGATGTAGATGTGGGAAACTCTAAACCTATTAACCCTTTGACTGTCGAAGGGCCCAATCCTGAAGTTGCTCCTGGTGTCGCAAAATATTCAAAAAAAAAAAAAATGATTTTTTCTTATGAAATGATAGAGAATCTTTTCCCGATTGTAAAGACACCAAAAAAACGAAATTTGATGGAAAACTGACGGAATTACGCTCTCGCGAAGTTAGCGACTTCGGCGATATTTAAAAATCGGCAATTTCGCCCACTTTGAGCCTATTTTCGGCTAATTCGTTATTCCAGTCAACCAAACTCATAACTAATTCTTCAGAACTCTGTTTTTTCTATCGATTGAGCACAAGAAACTGCCCATTTACCGATTTCAACTACCCAATAACATGGTCAGAAATTTGCAATTTGGCCAATTTCACGAAAATTAAAAAAATACGACAATTTCAAAATAAGGTCCAGAATGAACAATGCAGACATTCCTGGCTCTAAAATAAGATTTTCTTTGTTCATCAGTCATGTCTCCAGGTCCCTGTGATATTACTCTTGCTTTTTATTTTGAAATTTTATTCAAACAAAAAATAGAAGATTTACTGTTATGCAGACTACTGCAATACTGTAATAATTGTAAAAATTACATCAACCATTCATGACTGCGTATTAGAATGGCTATTTGGACATTTATTGGACAATGACATCATTTGTTTACTTTTGAACATCGGCAAAAATCAAACATTTCCTGTACTTTGTGCTCCATTTCCAGGTTCTTTTTATAGTAAAATTAATCAAAATCACCTCCATTTCTATAATATAGTTTCCATTCTATCAAATGAGACCATGAAAACGAGAATACAACCACAAATACTATACGAAAATAGACCACAAAGTCGGCATTTTAATTAAAAAAAAACGGTCGGAGTTTTTTTTTTCTCATTATGCACTGCGTGCTCCAGGATTTTTTTTATGTGGTGCACACTGACCACACAGGCCCATTCTCTCACATGTGGGCCTACTAGCTTTCTCCTGCCTGATTTGAAGCCGCTAGAATTTATGAGTATATATACGTCAAACACGGTACCTCACAAACGTATATATACGGCCGCGACAGTCAAAGGGTTAAACTCTCCCCTTACAGAGCTAATCCTGAAAAGCAGAGGCTACTTCAGCAGGAAGTAGAATTTCTGTTAGAGCATGGTTTAGTGGAGGAGTCATCTAGTCCATGGGCTTCACCGTGCATCCTTGTTAAAAAAGCTGATGGAGGGTTTCGTATGTGTACAGACTACCGTAAGGTGAATGAGGTCACAATCACAGATGCTTACCCTCTTCCTTGTCTGGATGACGTAATCGACTTTGTGGGTAAGGCTACTTTTGTATCCAAGTTAGATCTCCTTAACCCTTTCAGGGTCCAAGGCCCAAATCTGGAGACACGCACCAGTGTCCAAGAATTTTCAAAAAAAAAATTTGTTATTTTTTCTTATGAAATCGTAGAGAATCTTTTTGTGAAGGTAATAAAACAAAAAGTACGAAATTTGGTGGAAAATTGACGAAATTATGCTCTCGCGAATTTTGATGTGTCAGCGATATTTACGAATCGGCGATTTTGCCGACTTTGACTCTCATTTTAGGCCAATTACATTATTCCAGTCAACCAAATTCTTAGCTATTTCATAGTATTACTTCTATTCTATCGATTGAGCACAAGAAATCGCCAAGTCAACTGTTTCAACTACAAAATAAAGTGATCGGAAATTGTTAATTTGGCCAATTTAACACAAAGTTCAAATATTCCAATTTCAAAATAGGGTCCAGAATGAACAATGTAGGCATTCCTGGCACTAAACTAACATTTCCTCTGTTCATTAGTTATGTTTTGAGGCTTTACAAATAAATTCCATTTTGATTTTTTTTCACATAATGAATTTTTATTCACACCAAAAAATAGAAGATTTACTGTTATGCAATACTGTAATAATTGTATAAATATCATCACCATATTTGTGAATGTATATTAGACCCACCAGCTGACGTGTATTAGACGTGTGAGGTCGTTTGTTTACTCTTGAATATCGGCAAAAATTTAACATTTCTGCTACTTTGAGCTCAGTTTCAAGCCATTTCCAGTGCTAAAACCAATCAAATCATCTCTATTTCTTAATATGTCTTCCATTCTATCAAATGAGACCAAGAAATCGCAAATACAACTATAAAAAAACATACGAAAAAACACTGCAAAGTTGCTGTTTTAATCGAAAAATCATTTCATTTTTTTTCTCTCATTATACACAGTGTGCTGCAGGATCTGTTTTATGTGGTGCACACATACCACATAGATGTATTCTCTCATATCTAGGCCCAAATGTACCACTCACAGTTTATCAGAGTGAGCTGAGCTCATGGCATAGATCTACGGTTTGGACCCTGAACGTAAAGCCGTAGATCTACGGGACGGACCCTGAAAGGGTTAAAGGTTACTATCAGGTACCTTTGACGGATAAGGCGAAGGAAATCTCTGCCTTCATAATTCCAGGAGGTCATTATCAATATACAGTTACCCCCTTCGGAATGAAAATCTCCCCCTCTTCATTCCAGAAACTTATCCATCAGGCTATTAAAGGACTTGAAGGCATGGCAGCGTACCTGGATGATATTGTTGTGGTGTCTGATGCTTGGGATCAACACCTATTTAGGCTTAAGGCTCTTTTTGAGACCTTTCAGAGTTCCAATTTAACTGTTAATTTATCTAAGTCTTCCTTTGGCCAGGCCACTGTTACTTTTCTAGGCCATGAAGTGGGTAGTGGTAAAGTTGCTCCTAAACTTGCTAAAGTTCTTGCCATTAAAGATTACCCAGTTCCACATGATAGGAAATCTCTTCAACGTTTCCTAGGCATGATAGGATTTTACAGAAGAATCTGAGAGAATTTCTCAGATATTGTAGCCCCTCTTACCTCTCTTACCAAGTCACAAAGTTCCCTTTAATTGGACCCCAGAATGTCAAAGTGCTTTTGATAAAGCAAAAAGATTATTGTGTACTGCACCCATTCTTTTGTCTCCAGATTTCTCCAAACCTTTCTCATTACAGGTTGATGCTTGTGAGTCTGGGGTTGGGGCAGTACTATTGCAAAACGAGGATGAGGAGTTGCAGCCTGTAGCCTACTTCTCAGCCAAGTTCCAGCCACATCAGAGGGCTTACTCTACCATTGAAAAAGAAGCCCTCACGCTGGTACTGGCTTTGGAGCACTTTGATGTATACGTGGGACAAACTTCGCAGGTGGTCACTGTCTACAGTGACCACAATCCTCTAGTATATCTCCAAACCATGAAGAACCACAACACAAGGCTCATGAGATGGACATTAAGACTGCAACCCTATTTTTTGAAAATTGTACATATTGCCAGCAAAGAAAATATGTTGGCAGACTCTTTATCAAGAGTCTAACAATATTATTTATAATAATTATATATTAGGTTAGGATGTGTTAGGTTACTTGTGGTAACCCCTTTCAAGCTTTTTTTTTTTTTTTATCCCCTGGTGTGGGGTTTTTTTTTTAGTGAGGGGATGCAGGCTACCGTCTGCCTGTGTCTTGGACCTAAGCTAGCCCGACTGTCTGCTGTCTCGCTCTGAGTTTAGGGTTTGGCTTTTTGTCATGAGAAAAGCTGAGCTCTATCTAAGAGTTGGATGGTTGAGAGGAAAGGCGGTCCCATTATTTTGTGCCATGGCGGCACGGTTACCACTGGGAGGTGGGAGCCTAATCCTGAGCCTTCTCGGGGTGGGGGTGTGGCATGCAAAGAGTATGTAACCTTTATTCGGCGCATGTACACACCCTCATTTACAGGCTATCTCCCCCAACCAGCGAACCAGGTGACTGAGGGTTGACGATGGGGCCCCGTCGTTCAACCAGTACCTAGGTTCCAGCCAATAAGAAGATATTATTTTTTTTTTTTATTATCACACTGGCCGATTCCCACCAAGGCAGGGTGGCAATTGCAGAGGTTATGTGGGTACCACTTTCCTGTCTGCCCTTGTCATTCCCATTCTAGAGCTGGTTGAAGCACGGTCTGCTCTCTAGTGGCTTCTATTCTGCCTTGCTTACCATGGAGTGCACTAATACCTATCGCTGTACATAGTGTATATAGTGTACGTATTTCTGTTCTAAATTGGTGAAGGATAATGTAAGTCAGAAGTTTTTCTGCTGTGTTTATTTTGCTCCCTTTACACCCAGGATAACAGGCCATTTGAAATCCTGTGTTGTAATAATGGGACTTACACAGATGACAACAAGGAAATGAGTGAAATACTGAAATCCCAGTACAACTCTGTGTTTAGTGAGCCACTAATCAGTCTGAGGATTGACAATCCAAATGATTTCTTCATGAATGAGCCTCAAAACCCCATTAATGTATGCCAGATTTCCGAATTACCCAAAACCCCGATAGACTTTGAGAAAAGCTTGCAATATGCCATGCACTAGCCCCAGGCCCAGACTCGTGGAACTCTGTGTTCAAAACCCCTTTGAGGGTCGACAGGCCCTCCCCGAAATCGTTGTAAGGTTGGAAAAATTTAAAAAAAAAAAAAATTATTTTTTTATAAAAAAAAATAGCTTTTTTTTTTTTTAAACATTATAGGCTAAAAAAAAATTTTTTCTGTAAATTTTTACGAGATATGGAGGTATGGTTTGCCAAATTGAGAAACATCTGGTAACATCCCCGATGCTGTCCCCCGGTTATTTTTCTTTTTAAAATTTTTTTATGTATATTTTTAATTATTTTTAAATTTTTCTTTTTCTGAGTAATTTTTATGGCCTCTGAGGCCAACATGATCGTATTTTGTAAGTTATTTTTTTTCAACACTACACAAAAAGGGCGTTAAACCTGTTGTCATTTTTTGTTTATAGAAAATTTTTACCAAACAAACGATATGAAATGTTGTTTTTTACTATTTTTCATTTTTTATATACACATTTACAGTCCAGGGAATGTTTCTAGAAGTTCTGAGCCTGGGGAAACTCTTTGAAACTGGGTCATGCACAGTGGTGTTTTACATTCCCCCACAAAAACAGGTCTTGGTTGTTGTGGGGTTTTTTTGTAGTGAACAGGTAAAACCCCTTCTGAGCCTTTTTCTTGAAAGCGTAGCAGGCACTTTTACAGGAAGTGTCCCATGCTTCAGCGAGAAGGAGTTGTTGATAATTTGGGGGCGGTCAATTGCAGGTGCTGTTCCCTTTGGGACTTGAATATATTTGTCTGTGACAGACAAAAAGAAAAGCCATACTGTGGTTTGTTTCTGGGCCCCATCTTATAATTTTTAAAGCATTGAGCATGGAAATGTCCAGAAGATGGAAAAAGAGTTTTTTTTTTTTTTTTTTTTTTTTTTTATTATTATCACACCGGCCGATTCCCACCAAGGCAGGGTGGCCCGAAAAAGAAAAACTTTCACCATCATTCACTCCATCACTGTCTTGCCAGAAGGGTGCTTTACACTACAGTTTTTAAACTGCAACATAACACCCCTCCTTCAGAGTGCAGGCACTGTACTTCCCATCTCCAGGACTCAAGTCCGGCCTGCCGGTTTCCCTGAATCCCTTCATAAATGTTACTTTGCTCACACTCCAACAGCACGTCAAGTATTAAAAACCATTTGTCTCCATTCACTCCTATCAAACACGCTCACGCATGCCTGCTGGAAGTCCAAGCCCCTCGCACACAAAACCTCCTTTACCCCCTCCCTCCAACCCTTCCTAGGCCGACCCCTACCCCGCCTTCCTTCCACTACAGACTGATACACTCTTGAAGTCATTCTGTTTCGCTCCATTCTCTCTACATGTCCGAACCACCTCAACAACCCTTCCTCAGCCCTCTGGACAACAGTTTTGGTAATCCCGCACCTCCTCCTAACTTCCAAACTACGAATTCTCTGCATTATATTCACATTATATTCATAACTCTTGCGAACACAATCAGCAAACCCAATCTGCATGTCACATTTGTCCACTGAACGCATGTTGAAGGTGTAATCAATCACAGCTGCAGGTTTTAGAATGGGTTCATTGCTCTCTCTATGCTGCCTGCCACTGTCTGCCATTTCATTAGGGTGAACTGATGACAACAGTGTGACATCTCGTTTGTCATGCCACCGAAATGCCATGATGTCATTGGCAGCAAACGCCTGCACCTCACCTCTACGAGTGCCAGCGTCAAACCTGGGCATATGTTTCTGATTTGCACGCACTGTGCCACACACATCTGTCATGTTCACTCACAAAAAATCACTGAGTGAGGGGCTTGTGTACCAGTTATCTGTATATAATATATGCCCCTTACCAAGATATGGTTCTATCATTGTGCTAACCACATCACCTGAGATGCCCAATAACTTCCTGGTATTTTGCAATGTATAACTTCCAGTGTACACAATAATATCCAATACCAGACCACTGTAACAATCACAAAGCACAAACAACTTTATACCAAAGCGTTTCCTCTTGCTTGGTATGTACTGCTTGAAAGAAAGTCTTCCTTTGAACAGAATCAAAGACTCGTCAATTACAAGCTTCCTGAAGGGATAAAAATGCGTACTGAATTTCTCTTTCAGATACACAAACACATTCCTAATCTTATATAACCTGTCGTTTCTGTCAGGCCTGGTTTTGTCTGAGAAGTGAAGCATATGTAACATTAGCACAAATCGATTCACTGGCATTATATCACTGAAACCTGGGGTTGCAATCAGGCGGTCTGTTGACCAGTATGATTTCACTTTGTGCTTATACACATGTGGCATAAGCATTATTGTGGCAAAGAAAAGATACATCTCAGCCACAGTTGCCTCCTTCCACTGGTGTAGACGTGATTTTGGTGAAAGTAATGTGTTTGCCATGGTGTACTTGTAGTATGTGTTGCTTTCCATGACAATACTTTCCATCAGTGGTTCGTCAAAGAATAACTCGAAACATTCCAGTTCAGTGGCATTGTTCCCAAGTGTACAAGATGGCTGTATTTCACTTTGGCTGTCATCAAACTGGTGGGCATTTGGAACAAAACTGACAGCTTCCTGCCAATCCCAGGTGCAGTCTGCTGGTGGGTACTGGACAATGACAGGTGGTTGTGGTTGTGGAGGTTGTGGTTGTGGAGGTTGTGGTTGTGGAGGCTGGTGTGGTGGGTGGGTGGGGGATGGTGGCCTTTGTTGTAGACCAGCTGAGGCAGCGGTGTGGGTGGCAGTGTGGGTGGCAGCATTGACCACTGCTGGTGCCTCACTGCCGGCACCACTACCACCACGCACATTTTCCATCCCAATTGCAACAGTATCATCGTCATTTTCACTCTGTGTTCCTGTTGTACAGCCACGGGATGTACTCCGAGATGCACTCCTTCCCCTTGGAATAGCATATGGCACACTACCAGAGCGCATATATCGTCGTATATACTGACACTTCACTGGGGAATATTGCACTTCACTATCACTACTGGAACTAGTTTGAAGAGCTTGTAGTTCATATTCACTATCACTATCATCACCCATGCTCTCATCTGAGTCTAGGATTTGGGAAAATAGAAGTTTCCTCTTGGATTCTGGTACAACTGAACGTGAACAAGACGGCCCAGCACCAGAGGTGGAAGGCTGAGGGTCATCTGGGTTTTCCTCACTATTACTGATATTATGGTCATTAGTTTCGGTCAAAACCTCACCAAAACCTTGAAACTCATCTTCACTGGCACTTCCATCTGTATTAGAACTGTCACTGGGGAACAAAAGTGTCCCAATTCGCCGAGGAGTGAGGAGTTTCTTACCGCGAGGCATGGTGGATATTGTTTACTAAGATGCCGTTCCCACAATGCACCACTGGGTCCCAGATTTTTTTTCTACCGCGCACACCGACCACACAGACCCATTCTCTCACATGTAGGCCTACCAGCCTTTTCCCGCGAGATTTGACGGCACTAGAATTTGTGCGTACTAGTACGTCAAAAACCCCTGCGCGTAAGACGTACTAGTACGTCTGAAACCCTCAAAGGGTTAAGAACTGAAAGAAACCCTTCTCACGTGCCCTAAGTATACTATGGAGAAGGAGCTATGACATGGGTGAAATTCCACAGTCACTTAAAACAACGGATATAGCCCCACTCCATAAAGGTGGCAGCAAAGCATTAGCTAAGAACTATTGCTGTACGAACGGCGGCAGCAGCACCCAAGCTCTGTCATTTTTCACCAGCCAGAGCCCATCAATGCTTCTATGATGGCCTAATTGCAATCATAACTGCACTAACACACGTAGAGCCCAGCATGACCCAAGATAAACAAAGTGATACCAACAAATCCAGAGATTACCGATCGAAGCGAAGACTGCCTCTCAAACCCCAAGCACAGCCCTGCTGCCAGACGACTACCTATTCCAAGCTCTTAACAAATGTAGCTTCTCCATCATACCACAGCAACTCCTGTACTACTATGAGATCAAACCATAGAAGAAGCAACACCAAGAACAGCAAAGTAGCACCTAGAAATAGACTATTCCACAAGACGACCCATCAGGACACCAGTGCCCCATCCACCCATAGCGATGCATCAACAACAACAAACGTGGCCGACTCACCCTCACCCACCATCCAAGGAGACTCATCAACAACATCAAACATAACTGACTCCCTCTCTACCTCCACTGCCTTCATAGGATTTAACCCATCTGATATGCTCCCACGAATCTAAGTTAGCCCACCTTGAAAACAAGATCAACAGCCTTGAACAATAGCTAACATCAGCTGGAATGACTGATTTTGGCAAGACCCTCCAAGCAGTCATAGCCAGCCATACAGATCAAATAACATCCCTAAATACAAAGGTTGAAGATGCAGTTAAAGACTGGAAGATCAACATGGATACCCAATTGAGTAAATATCTTGCTTACCAAGATGATAAAACAGAGCAAGACAAGCTATCTGATGCAGTAGTAATTAACAGTCCACTCTTTCCTAGTGAATTAAACCATACCAACTGCAAAGATACAACTCTTAAGATCATATATGACCACCTACAAGTTAATGTGCCAGTGTAGGAAATGAAGGAATCACGGTTACTAGGGAACCAAGGTAGAAAACAAAGTGTTATGCTCAAATTTCACACACAAAACAGAAAAAAATATCTAATAAGTTCATCAATCAAAGCAAAAAAAGATATATACATAAATGAGTGTCTCACAAGAAAACGTCAAAACCTCCTGTACAGAGTAAGAAAACTAAAACGTGAGAATAATGATAAAACTCACCAGTGTTTCAGAAGTGATGGACAAATTCTAGTAAGGAAAACAAATGTAGGCAGTGTGCACTATATTACAAATGAAAATGAACTAGCGAACTTCCTTCGAAATGTAAACCATACAGAGTCTGACTAACATTAGTGACCAAATCTTTATACTACGTTAGTTTGATAACAAATTCTCACTACAGGCAGCACACTCCACCAATATTCAATACACTAAACCTACTCACCATACAAAACATCCATACTTATTACTGCACCTATTACATACATAGAACACTTAACTCTGATATTAACCCTCCCCTCAAACATCTCCTTGCCAACCTCAACAGAACACATGACCATAACACAAGGCACAGATCACTCTTTGATGTTCCTCGTGTCCATCTCACACTATGCAAAAACTCAATGCACATAAAAGGCCCTAAAATCTGGAATTCATTACCTGTAAATATAAAAAGAAACACTACCTGTTTATAAATTCAAGTCTCTACTCAAAGATCACTTACTCACCCAAAACCAAATAAATACTGAATAACTGAACCTTATAAATTGTATATCTTAAATGTTTCTCACAATTATATCACATAAATGTTAAACCTAAAACCGAATCTAACTTTATTATTTTTTAAATACACTACCTAACAGAATCCTTCATATGACCTGTCTTTGTAATACTCACTTGTGCTTTATAGTAATCTGTTTACATTAATGTTTTATCACTGACTTCATCATTGCTTAGTTAATCTTAAGTTAATTTTAAGCCAGCCCGTAATGCTATGCATAGTATAAGTGGCTTTGGCATACTGCTCTTATCTGTATTTTTTTTTGTACCTCTGTATGTGTGCACAAATTTATAATAAATAAATAAATAAATAAATTGAACTAATCCCTGTACTATCACTTCCCGGATAGTATTTACTACCTCACTGTCTCACGTTTCTCACACAGTTCCTTGTGTGACTCAAATTGTGAAATCTTTCCAGACTCTCCATTTAGAGCTTATTATTGCTAATAAAATCTGTATTAATATCTGTATTACCAATTCCTTGAACCATCTTTTACTAGCTAGTACCAACTAACTCATATACTATTTCTTTTTCTGCTCTTAATTGCTCAAAGTTTATACTATAAGGCAAATTTTACTACCAGATTATTTTTATATCATAGTTACTATTTTTTTTTTTTTTTTATCACACTGGCCGATTCCCACCAAGGCAGGGTGGCCCGAAAAAGAAAAACTTTCACCATCATTCACTCCATCACTGTCTTGCCAGAAGGGTGCTTTACACTACAGTTTTTAAACTGCAACATTAACACCCCTCCTTCAGAGTGCAGGCACTGTACTTCCCATCTCCAGGACTCAAGTCCGGCCTGCCGGTTTCCCTGAACCCCTTCATAAATGTTACTTTGCTCACACTCCAACAGCATGTCAAGTATTAAAAACCATTTGTCTCCATTCACTCCTATCAAACACGCTCATGCATGCCTACTGGAAGTCCAAGCCCCTTGCACACAAAACCTCCTTTACCCCCTCCCTCCAACCTTTCCTAGGCCGACACCTACCCCGTCTTCCTTCCACTACAGACTGATACACTCTTGAAGTCATTCTGTTTCGCTCCATTCTCTCTACATGTCCGAACCACCTCAACAACCCTTCTTCAGCCCTCTGGACAACAGTTTTGGTAATCCCGCACCTCCTCCTAACTTCCAAACTACAAATTCTCTGCATTATATTCACACCACACATTGCCCTCAGACATGACATCTCCACTGCCTCCAGCCTTCTCCTCGCTGCAACATTCATCACCCATGCTTCACACCCATATAAGAGCGTTGGTAAAACTATACTCTCATACATTCCCCTCTTTGCCTCCAAGGACAAAGTTCTTTGTCTCCACAGACTCCTAAGTGTACCACTCACCCTTTTCCCCTCATCAATTCTATGATTCACCTCATCTTTCATAGACCCATCCGCTGACACGTCCACTCCCAAATATCTGAATACATTCACCTCCTCCATACCCTCTCCCTCCAATCTGATATCCAATCTTTCATCACCTAATCTTTTTGTTATCCTCATAACCTTACTCTTTCCTGTATTCACTTTTAATTTACTATCTATCCATTTAATTTTGTTTGCCACTACTTAATTTAGTCCCTTTATATATTTCACAATTTTCTCCTGAAATAGTTCTCTACATACCTATACCTTGTACTGCCCTTTATTCAGTTTTTACTATACTCTTAGTTTTAATATCAATTAAAGGGCAAATTCAGGTGCTAGAATATTTTTCCCCTTTATTCATATAGTCACATTCGTTGAAATAATGAAGGTGATAACTAAGGTGCTACAGTATCTTACTTTCTTCATTTGTTTTTATAATCACTAGCTGAGGTGCTACAGTATTTTACTTTCTTTCATTTATTATTATACATAGTCACTAGCTCCTATATTTTAGCCTTAAATATCTACCCTAGTTCATATACTCACATTTGTTAAAATAATTAAGGAGCTTGTTCAGGTGCTAAAGTGTATAATTTCATTGTTTTCCTATAATTTTCCCTAGATAGAATATCTACATAGTTTTATTCCTAAGTCTAGTTATAGATTCACTATAATTCTTTGATTACAAGCATTGATCTTATACAAACCTCCCATTTGTAACAATCCATTAGCCAGTAAAATAAAGTAGATTAGTATCATAATTCTTAATAACATAATACCTTATTAAAAAATCTAGTTGTAGAGTCACTCTCATTCTTATGACTACAGGCACTGATCCTGATGTAAACATTTTCTTAAATGAATTACACGAATCAAACGACAACTGAAATTATTATACAACAGACCAAGCAAAGACATTACTAGGATCAAATAATAACATAACTATCTTTAATTACAATGTCAGATCCCTGAGCAAACATTATGATGACCTCACAGCATTACTCAATTCCCTTCATTCCAGTCTGTCAATCATCACACTCACAGAAACCTGGCTAAAACTTGGTATTACAGATGTTTATACCATTCCTGGTTACACAGCCATACACAACTGTAGGACAGACCAGCTAGGGGGTGGAACGGCCATATACTACTCAAATCAACTTGAATGTATCTATAAGTCTTGCACAAGGGATGAGCATGGTGAATATATCATAGCCAAATTTAAATCAAAAGGCCTGCAAAAACCCCTCACAGTTATTAACATCTACAGAGTACCACAGTCAAACATTTACCACTTCAGTGAAAAATTAGGAAACTTGATAACTGATGCACATATGAACAAAGACCACCTGCTACTAAGAGGAGATTTCAACATAAATCTACTACATGACCAAGACTCACAAGTAAACAAATTCACAAACACTATGAGCAACTGCTTGTTGCTACCAACAATATCTAAACCTACAAGAATCTCCGAGACCAGTGTCTCTTTAATAGACCCCATCTGGACTAACACCATATCCCCTTTAAAATCAGGTATAATCACAGACAACACCAAAAACCACTACCCAACCTTTCTCATAGCCAATCTAAGTAAATTGCCCCAAGACATTACTAAAGTTACTTTCAGACTACATAACGAGACAGCTGTAAATAACTTTATACCAGCTATGAATAACATTGACTGACAAAATGCGCTCGAAACATATACAGATATGAATGAATGTATAAATAATTTTCTAAAAAAAGCCCATTATCTCTATAACAAACATTGCCCTAGGAAAACTAAACAGATCAAAGTTAAGAGACTGAATAGTCCCTGGCTAACACCCACCATCCTTAAATCTATTAACACAAAGCACCAATATGAAAAACAGTACAGAATGGGCCAAATAACTAGAGACCAGTCACTAAGTCACCAAGTCACTAAGTTATTCAGTGAAGTCATTCAGTGAGTCAATCAAGTCATTCAGTATATCAGTCAAGTCATTCAGTAAGTCAATCAAGTCATTAAGTCATTCAGTAAGTCAATCAAGTCATTAAGTCATTCAGTAAGTCATTAGCACAAACTTATGTTTACCTCGTTTTATGTGTACAAAGTAACACTTCATTACGCCACAGGTTATCTTTTGTCTAACAGTATCTTGTTTTCTTTGTTAATTCTAAGACTTAAATGCTTATACCTTTTCTTGCCACTTTCAGCAACACTGGTATGCCTACTGGGTGTCATGATTGTTTGGCAGATACAAGATATATTAATTAAAAGATCAAAACAATTCACAAACACAGCTAGCTTGTAGCAGAGAGGAAAGACTGGACATATATGAAGAATGAATGCTGGGATGGTGGGGTGGTGTCAGGGGCTAGAAGGGGATAGCGGGAGGTCTTCCCTGCTGATCCACAACAAGGTGGCTGCTTGAGGAAAAGGGAATTTTTTTCTCCTTCCCACAAACTGAACACAATTCTTCAATCGTGCTATACCCGAATCATGCCGAATAAACTCATGCCAAATTCTACTGTCTACTGCATTGTAAATTTTGATAAAATGTCATTAACAAATATGAACAAATGGAAGAATACTTATAGTGCAAATAATGCAAGCACAAAAGAGAAGAAACTTGTTATTAATTAGAACAAAACATTTGTGTAATAAAGCAACAGGCACATGGCGATAGCAACTCTAAAATAGGCCAGGATGTTGGAATGCATGAATCTACATTATGTAATGTTATAAAACAAGCAGATGGGGAGAAAAGAAAGGTACAGTTACATCAGCTTTTTGTGACTCACAAACAACTACTAAAAATAGAAGCATTACAATAATAGAAATGGAGCATCTCTTATCAATAAAAGCTTCGAGTCTCTTTATGGCAGTGAAACCAAATACAGTTCATGCAGAAACTGAAGAAGCTTTTATTTTAATGTTAAAATTTGATGATCAGTGAGAAACTTGTGTACCATTTGGTTACATTTATTCTGGAAACATTCTGCCAACCAGTGGTTTCTTCAGTCCAATGCACAGACAGGTGGAAGATGAGAAGGTGTTTGAGATAATCAGTCTCTCAGCCTGGAGTTGATCTGTCCATCAATCTTGATAAAAGTGCAACATATTCACAGAGATTTGACTTATATACTGATGACAGATGAGGTGGAGCAGTGGTAGATGGAGTCACCAGTGAACACCACTAGTGGACATAGGTCATGCCTATAGGTTAGACAAGTTATGAAGAATTCCCTGCATCAAAATTCCAAGATTTTGCTGGTTTTTGTAAACAATTAAAATTACTGGTGATTCTGCCAGTGCAGATTAAGAAGCTGTTGCAAGTGCAGCTGTTGTTGAAGAAATAATAGAGAGTGGAAGGCAGCTTGGTGTCCATGAACTGGACTCTACAGATGTCCCTTACTTGCTTGACTCACACTCACAAAAATGACTGATGGAGACCTTAATTTACATCAACAATAATATGTAATAACGTTTTCATTGAGAATAAGAAATGCATTTTTATTATCCACTGGTATTATATTAAAAATGTTCATTACATATTGCATTTTCACTGGCGTGGGACCAATTACCATACTTTATGTTAAAAGAGCTTCGAATAGTACATATTTGATTAATGTGATCACTTAGTGGGATTCATTATCTATACTAATCGAGGCTTTGCTGTACTGTATAGTATGCATAATAGTATGAATACATATTTTGTACACTGAATATGTCAAAGAAATTTTGTGTCTTGTGTTATGCCTGTGTTCCGTTGCAGCTGTCAAATAAGAGTTTCAGAGGAAGGTTTATGTTCAGATTTAATGTTCTATAAACGAGAAGGCCCCACGTTACAGCATTTCATTAATGGAGAGGTTTTCAGTTATACCCATTCTTCATTTATTCAAACTTCCTTCAATAAATACATTCATCATTCACTATAAGCTCAGGACGAAAATATTTTAAGGTAAGTAATGTGTACTGTGGTGGCCTGGTGGTTAACGCTCTCGCTTCACACGGCGAGGGCCTGGGTTCGATTCCCAGCCAGAGTAGAAACATTGGACGTGTTTCTTTCCACCTGTTGTCTATGTTCCCCATCAGTAAAATGGGTACCTGGGTGTTAGTCGACTGGTGTGGGTCGCATCCTGGGACACTGACCTAAGGAGGCCTGGTCACAGACCGGGCCGCGGGGGCGTTGACCCCCGGAACTCTCTCCATGTCTCCATGTAAGTACGCATTTTTTTAGGCCTAGCTCTATTGCTCACTTAATATATAATAGTGTAGATATTTAATGTGCACTGTATATGCATTTTTTAGGCCTAGCTCTTATACAGCTAGGCTCTCTTGTACAGCTACTGCTGTACAAGAGGGGCCTCACTTATACAGCAGGTAAGGTTCCAGGCTACTGCTGTACAGGAGGGCACCACTTATACAGCAGGTTAGCTTCCAGGCTACTGCTGTATGGGAGGGCCCTGCTTAGACAGCAGGTTAGGTTCTGGACTACTGTTGTACAGGAGGGCCCCACTGAGACAGCAGGTTAGGTCCTGGGTCACTGCTGTACAGGAGGGCCCCCACTTATACAGCAGTTTAGGTTCTGGACTATTGTTGTAAAGCAAAAACTGCTGTAAAATGAATCATAGTCTTTTTTTCACTTTCAAATGCATAAAAAAGCCTGATCATATATTAAATGAGAAATAGAGCTAGGCCTAAAAAATGCATATGTAATATAGTAGACCATTATATTAAACAGATTTATTTGCCATGTTTTGGTTATTACACTATTCAAAATTTGCAGCATAATTTTATGCAAAATTTAGTAAAATTAACTTAACACAGTCCCGTTTGTGGAAGGGGAAAAAATCTGAAGCGTTGCCCACAGGATATTTCCTCAGCTGCTTGACTGTGGGTCAGACCATTATGTCAGTAGGGAAAACCTACCATTCCCTACCACCCCTGATACCCCTGTCCCAGCCTTCCATGCATACGAGTCAAGTACCATTCTCTCCTAGGAGCTAGCTGTGTTTGTGGATTGTGTTTTGATCTTTTAATTGCTATATCTTGCATCTGCCAAGCAATCATGGCACCAAGTAGGCATATGAGTACTGCTGAAAGTGGCAAGGAAAGGTTTAGGTGTTTAAATCTTGGAGTTATGGAGAAAATCGAGATATTAAACAAACTTAACAGTGGCTCATGTGTGCTGGACATAGCGAGAGTCTATGGCCTTAATAATAAAGTAATAAAGAAAGCCAAACAACTATACTACTCCAGCAGATTCACTGACACAAGAGGAGATATAAAAAGGACCTGGAAAACACTCTCTCAGATTCTAGGGACCCACAAACTGAAAAAAACCAAGAATATTGTTCTAACTAAACCTAATGAAACACCACTACATCCCACTGACACAGCTAACAAGATAAATGACTTCTTCTCAACCATAGGACCTAATCTCGCCAATATAATCCCACGTACCAATGCCCATGCCGGGGACTACCTAGATGGGAATTTCCCAAATTCCTTCTATCTTGCACCAACTGAGCCCACGGAAGTCACCGAGATTATAAAGTCACTTAAAAATAACTCAGGGAATCTGTCTCATGTCCCACCATTATTGTACAAGCGAGCGGCCCATGTCCTTTCGCATGCTATTTCATTACTTTTTAACAAGTCACTAGAAACTAGCCCCTTCCCGAAATTACTCAAGACGGCAAGGGTTACACCAATACATAAAGGTGGTGACCCTACAGATTTAAACAACTATAGGCCAATATCAAACTTCCCATTGCAATCCAAAATCTTTGAGAAACTCGTGCACAGGAGACTATATTCATTTATAACGGCACAAAACATACTCAACCCCTGCCAATTTGGAATCAGGAAAAATAAAAGCACTAATGATGCAATCATAAAAATGCTAGATCTGCTTTACACAGCATTGGAAAATAAGGAATATCCACTAGGAATTTTTGTTGACCTAAGAAAAGCTTTTGACACAGTAGACCATGGCATCCTACTCCACAAACTTGACCATTATGGTATAAGAGGCCATGCGCTTGCATATTTCAAATCTTACCTTACTAACAGGTATCAGTATGTCACCATTAAAGACACAGCATCAACAACATGGCCACTTGATACTGGAGTTCCACAGGGAAGCGTCCTTGGTCCCCCTGCTCTTCCTCATATACATCAATGATCTTCCAAACGTATCCCAACACCTGAACCCCATTCTCTTTGCTGACAACACGACTTATGTCATCTCTCACCCTAATCTTGCCACCCTCAACACCATTGTTAATGAGGAGCTGCTCAAAATATCAACTTGGATGACAGCCAATAAACTTACGCTTAACACTGACAAAACCTACTATATTATGTTTGGTAGGAGAGCAGGTGCTGCACAACTAAACATTAAGATTGACAGCCCTCTAATTGCCAGACATAATGAGGGCAAATTCCTAGGCCTATACCTCGACAACAACCTAAATTTCAGCACCCATATCCAACACATATCAAAAAAAAAAGTATCCAAAACAGTTAGAATCCTCTCCAAGATACGATACTACGTGCCGCAAAATGCCTTTCTCACACTATACCATTCACTCATTTATCCATACCTCACCTATGCTATTTGTGCTTGGGGTTCAACTGCAGCAATACACCTAAAGCCAATAATAACTCAATAAAAGGCTGCAGTAAGAATAATCACAAAATCCCATCCCTGGCAACACCCCCCCCCCACTGTTCATAGACCTAAACTTACTCCCTGTTCAGAACATCCACGCTTACTACTGTGCAATCTACATATACAGGACCTTAAATTCCAATATTAACCTTGACCTAAAATGCTTTCTTTATAGTTGCGACAGGACCCACAAGCATAACACCAGACACAAACATCTCTACGACATTCCCCGTGTCCAACCAAATCTATACAAAAATTCAATGTATGTCAAAGGCCCTAAAATCTGGAACACCCTACCTGAAAGCTCTAGAACTGCAGACACATTCATCACCTTCAAAACTACCATTAGAAAACATCTTATCTCCCTGATACACCCCATCAACTAACTACATAAAAACCACCTGGTGGTTCACACTTACTCACTCACTCACCCATTTGACTATAAGCACAGAAATACGTTTCTTAATCTTAAAATAATGATTCCTAACTAGTCACAAGTTTGCCTGTGATACTCCAATATAGAAACTATGTATTGTGCCAAAACAAAAGCATTCACTTTGCTAAACTCACGAACTGGGTATTAGTCTTTTGTTTTAGTTTGTTTTTTGTAATTTACCCCCAAAAATTTTGAAATAATTTAGGGTTAAAGAATTAATTAAGTTTGCCCGAAAGCCTAGCTTTCTAGGTTTTAGGGGCCCCCCTCTGTAATTTTATTTTATTACAGTAAACCACACAAAACCAAATCTGTAAATCCCCATTGTAATTCCTATGGAATAAACTTTGATTTGATTTGTTTTGATAAACACTGTGTCATTGTTTCCTCACAATAAACACCTGTCCCAGGTCTATCAAACAGTCACCTGCTGACCCAATCCTCACAGAAAACCTACTCCTGTTAATCACAACAAACACCTGCGCCATGGTCTGTCTAACAGTAAACCCCTGTTCCCCAGTTATCTGACAGAAAACCCCTCTGCCGTTCTCCCCCACAGGTAAATCCCTCCCCCCCCCGGATTGCCCAATGACCCACTCGGTCTGGTCACCTTACTCAAGGAAAACACGGCACCAGACCCCAGCAAAAGTAGTCAGGTCCAACTCACCCCCCCCACACCCACTCATGTATTTTTTAACTTTTTTTTAAAAAACACCATCGTTTTACCCTCTAAAAATGTACTGGGGAGTCTTTTTCCACTCTTCACAACTCTTCAGTAAATCAGCGGCGGCCCCGGGGGCGCAGCGATTTCCCAAGCTCCGTACTTTTCCCCAAACTCCAGGTCCCAATGCTCATGATGACCTGTTCAAGCAAAACTGAAACCCCCAACTTTAGCCCCCAGAATGCCCAAAAGTTACCAACAGTAAAACCCTAAAAATCAAAAAATAATAGAGTAAAGGGACTGCACAAAAACGAAAGCAACCCCCGCTCCCAGCGAAAAGTAACCCTAAGCTTTGTTACTACAACTTCTTCTTAACTACAACAACCTGTAGTATTTGAGGCGCAATCTAAGGGGAAACCAGCACCAACCCAGAAGAAAACACAAAAAATCAACTATTCAAAAGTGTAGCCAGGGGGACCCCGGTCGCAACCCCCCCACCACCACCGCTCAAGGCGACACCACAACAATAACAACAAACTGGCTGCCACCACCTCCCCCTTTTTCCCCGGATTAAACCTCCCAAGTAGTCTCTCAGGATGACAACGATCCAGTACCCTAAAAAATGCATCTCCAATTAGCTTTTGAAAATTAAAATTTTCGGAGACGTAACAAAACAAGACACCAGGAGCACAACTAGAAAAAAATTCAGTTTGCAAAAGTTAAAAACCGGAATGGAACTGTGAAAAGGGCTCCAGACAGGCTTTTTCCCATCCCCAAAAAATAATTCTCTTAATAAAAAAGGTTAAAGAAGCAGAAAAAGCTGGGAACAACTTAGAAACCCAGTTCGTGACTCTTGCTCCCCAAAGAAGAAAAATGAACAAGTAAACTTTTCGGATGAGTAATAGTTAAAGTCCACTTTTTTCCCAGTGTTAAACCAAAAACAAACGAAAAGAAATTACTCTGCAGATATAAAGGCCCAAAAAAAGTGTTTTGTACCAGAGTCTGAAAAAAAAGAACCCGGTTATGGGATCCCTGGTAGAAAAAGTGTTATGCTTAGTTTCCCTCACATGACGGGAAAAAAAGACTTAAATTATTGCATTTTTAAAAGTAAAGAAAGAGGTTAAAAAACGAGGTTTCCCAAAAAACGTCGGAACCTCTGTAAGAGTCAGAAAATTAAGCGGGAGAATAACGACACAATACACCAAGTTTCCCACAGGGTGGGAAAATTCTTGTTGGGAAAAACAAATGTAGGTCAACTGTACACATCAAAAAGGGAAAATGATCTATCCGATTTCTCAGGGAACTAATCTTACAGAGAAAAACAAAAAACAATGAAATTTAAAAAGCCTTGTAGTGAGTGTATGTTTTGCTCATTATTTTTAAAAATTTCATTGTGCAACTCGTAGAAATTAAATACAACTACCTCATTTTGTGATTTTATAGTAAAAAGGACCTTATTGATTTTTTTTTTACTATTGTTCGTTTAAAACATTAGGATTGATACTTTCTCTGTCCAATTCATCATATTTCTTTAAATACTAAAATTGTTTTAAATTACTAAATTAAAAATTATCATTTTTCTAAAATTTTCAATTTACTCTTAAATTTTTGACTTTAATAACCTTATTTGTTTTAATTACCTTTACCTGTTTTATACCCCCATTTAATTTTAGTTTTACTCTTTTTTCCTTTGTCTGCCATAGTCAAAATTTTAAATTTATTTTAACTTTTTGACTTTAATAAACTTTCTTTTTAAATTTACCTTTCCTTTTTTAATCCAATTTCTATCTTGATTATTTTAAATTACCTGTACTGCCTTTAAAACCAATATAACTCCCGTGAAATTTTGAATAAAATTTAACATTATTTTCACTTTTTTGAAATCATTATTATTTTCAAAATTTTATTAAAACCTATTTTACTACCAGTAAATTTTTTACTTTTGTACTTTTTAAACATTATCTTATACTCCCAAAACTTTTTTTTTTCCCAAAAATTTTCAAGTTTTTATTAAACCCCACCTTTTTTTTTCCCTTTTTTACCTGTGTCCCTGGGCCCTGTCTACCACTTACTTCAATTAAACCAAGACATTCCCATTGTTATTTTTTTACTATTATTTTTTGGTTTTTAATTTGTGAATTTTTTTTGTAAATTTTAAAATTAGTTATAATCTTGATTTTTTAACAACCTATCCCAGACTCAGTGCAATTGCAAAATACCATTTCAAATTTTTTTTTTTATTTTTTTTTTTATAATTCCCACCCTCTGTCCATTTAACTTTGTTTACCCTTACTTAAATTTTTTCCTTTTATTTTTTTTCCTTTTTTTTAGCTTTTTTTTAATCCCTGTTTATATATTCACAATTGTTTTTAAAAAAATAAGGGGTTTTCAGGTGCTAAAATGTAAGTCACAATTTTGCCATTTATTCCAAAGTCTTTTTTTTGTTCCCCTTTTTGTTCACCCAACCTATAGTCCCTTTTTTTATATTTTATACTTATTTAACTTTTTAAAAAAATTTCCTTTATAGATACCATATCATATTCCCAAAACTCCCTTATTTGATCATACTTTATTTGTATTGTCCCTTTTATTGTTTCTTTTTTTTTGCTTAAAAAAAAAAAAAAAAAAAAAAATACCTTAGCTTTTTTTTTAATTTGTTAAAAAATTAGGTGCTATTTTTGCTTAAGACTTTTACTTTGTTTTTTACTTAATTTAACTTAGATTCCTACAAATCTTATGATTAAAGCTTGATCCCGATACCAACCTCTTATTTAAGACTTAAAGAATAAAGTTCTGTAATACTCCCCTGTAGAACAATCAAAGGCACTTCTCAGTGCCAACAACAACATAACTTCTTTAAAATACAAAATCAGTTTTTTAAGCAAGCATTACGATGACCTATGCATTTTAAATTCCTTTTCTGCCAATTGTCCATCATTCACTAACAAACCCGGCTAAAGCCGGGTGTACAGATGTTATGCCATTCCCGGGTTTCACAGCCATACACAACTGTAGGCCAGACCAAAAGGGGGTGGCACAGCCCTATTTTACTAGACCACTGAATGTATCCTAATTTGCCAAGGGAAAAACATGGGAATTTTAAAAAGCTAAAATTTAAATCCAAATACCCACAAAAACCTTCCATTGATAAACATCTACAGAGTTCACGTAAAAATTAGCCAAAATTTGTCAAAATGGAAGTATGTTAATGATGCCCACATGAAAAAGATCCTTCTACTTCGGTGACTTTTAATATAAAACTCCTGCAGACCAGGACCCCCACGTTTGAATTCACAAACAAAGGTAACTGTTGTTACTCCCAAAAGTAACAAAACCCACAAGAGTTAGAGATAGTTTTCCCCTTGACCACATCGGGGCCAACACCATATCCCTTTAAAAAACGGCTAATTACAGATAATACCCCGCACTACCCCCTTTCCCATAACAACTCTTGGTAAATCCCCCAAAACATACTAAAGTCACCTTTAGACTTCACAATGAGGGAGCCCCTTAATAACTTCACAACAGAGTAGCCCAAAAATTGATTGGGACACTGAGCGAAATCATCGATATTGACGAATGTATTTTTAATTTTTAAAAAAAACCAATACCTCTATAAAAAGCATGCCCCAAAAAACTAAACAGTGACAGTAAGAGACTGAACAGTCCCGGCTAACACCCGCTTTCAAAACCATAAATACAAAACCCGTATGAAAAACAGTACGAATGGGTCACATAACCAGAGACCAAACAAAAGTTACTCGTCAATCCTAACCCGCTGATAAGAAGGGCAAAAAAAATTGTATTATGAGAAAAGATTTTCCAACTTACGAGGTGATATAAAAAAAGCCGGAAAACCCCACGAAATTCTGGGAACAAAAAGTATCTGAAATAGCGAAATAAAATTTTGCAAAAAAGATGAACCCCCAACCCCCAACAGGAAACGCAAACAGACTCAAAAATTTCTTCTCCCTATGGACAAAACCCTTTCCAAAAAAATCCCAAGTCAGATACCCCCCCGGCAACTACCCGAACACACGTTCTAGCTCCGACCCAAAACCCTACGAAGTTCCCTTATTATCAAGACTAAAAACAGGCAGGGAGTTTTAAAAACCTTACCCCTTTAATTTCAAAAAACTGTCACAAGTGCTTACCCAAAATTGCAACACTCTTTAACAAATCCCTAGATTTCCCCCACCTTCCCTAATACTCAAATAGCAAGGGTCACCCCCATCCCCAAAGGAGGACCAAAAAGAGTTTAATAACTATGGCCAAAAATCCCAAATTACACCCCTTTCAAAAATCTTCGAAAATTAATTCTAAACGAATCTACTCCCACCTTATTCCCAAAACAACCAAACCCGCCAATTTGGAAATTTAGGGCCCAAAAAAAATATAATGTGCTATTTACACATGCTAGAACAAATTTTACACTGCAATAGAGAAAAAAGAAGTCCCACTGGGGATCTTCATTGACTTAGTAAAGCTTTTGTACAGTTGACCTGACTTGCTCCACGGTTTTAAAAAAGTCCCTATGGTTAAAAGGGCATCCCTCAACTCCCCAAGTCATACCTCGCAAAGAAGCCAAAATTTTGTACGAAAATTTGGGGGCAAATCTTCTGGCAACCAATTGCAGTTGGGTCCCACAGGGGAAATGTCCCTTTGGGCCCTCTTTTCTTTTTCCTATAAATAATGACCTTCCCCAAAAGCTTCGCAATTACTCAAAAACCCCCACTTTTGCAGTGACACTACAAGTCTTCTCTCACCGAGCCCAGTCCGCTAGCCATACTGTAAATACCGAAATTTCGAAAATCTCTGGTGATGACTAACAAAATTACACTAAACATTGACAAAAACCCACTTCATTCAGTTTGGTAAGAGTCAATGTCCCTTTAACAAATGATAAAAGGATCACCTATCCAAAGCTAAAGAGGGAAATTTTTTAGGGGAAACCCCCTTGTAATGACTCAATTTTCATACCCTATACAAAAATTTTAAGAAAAATTCCAAAACTGTAGCATACTATCGAAGATCGGTACTATGTTCCACAGCAGCCCTCCCGGCCCCATATCATCTTTATTTTTCCCCTTCACCTATGGAATTTGTGATGGGATCAAAAACAATTAAAAACTCAGCCACTAATTACCCCAAAAAAAAGGGTGCGTTAGAATGATAACAAATTCTCACTACAGGGAGCACACTCACCAAATTTTTACATAAACCTATCACCATCAACATCCTACTTTTACGCCCTATACTTTCATAGAACACTTAACTCGATATTAACCCTCCCTCAAACATCTCCTTGCCAACCTCAACAGAACACTTGACCATCACACAAGGCACAGATCACTCTTTGATGTTCCTGGTCCATCTCACACTATGCAAAAACTCAATGCACTAAAAGGCCCAAAAATCTGGAATTCATTACCTGTAAAATATAAAGAAACACTCCCTGTTTATAAATTCAAGTCTTTCTCAAAGATCACTTACTCACCCAAAACCCAAATAAATACTAAATAACTGAACCTTATAAATTGTATATCCTTAAAATGTTTCTCACAATTATATAACATAAAGTTAAACCCTAAAACCAATCTAACTTTATTATTTTTTAAATCCCATTTCCTAACAGATATTTCCTACAAACGGGAAATGTACAACAATGCTTGCAACCATATGACTGTCTTTGTAATATATTTGTGCCTTTATAGTTATCTGTTTACAATAATGTATTATCACTGATTTCTCTTTGCTTGTTAATTTTAAGCCAGACCAAAAATGCTATGCTTTGGCATGCTGCTCTTTTTCTGTATTTTTTTTTGTTCCTTTGTATGTATGCTCAAATTGTTAATAAATAATAAATTAAATATTACCAAACCAGGTTTTCCCTGTTCCCTTCCTTGATTAAAATTTTTCCCAGGGGAAACATTGCTGTGGTCGGGTTTATGCTAGATATTTTTGCTGCTATTTAAAACCCCTTTATTTGTTCTTGTTTTCCATTTTTACTCGATCTTTATCCCCTTAATTTTCTCGCCTTTCAAGAGAAGTGAAGATTCGAGCTTCAGTTTAAACTCATAGGGAAGATTTCTGATACATGGGATCAACTTTGTCATCCTCCTCTGTACGTTTTCCAGAGCATTTATATCCATTCTGTAATACGATGATCAGAACTGAGCAGCATAGTCTAAATGAGGCCTAACCAAGGATATATAGAGTTGAAGGACAACCTGAGGACTTCTATTATTTATACTTCTAGATATGACGCCAAGAATACTGTTAGCTTTATTGCAAATACTAATGTGCTGTTGTCTTGGTTTTAGATTACTGCTAACAAGAACTCCTAAATCCTTTTTTGCAATCAGTAGTATTAAAATCTACATTATTTAGTTTATATGTCGCATGGTTATTTTCCTGTCCAACATTTAAAACTTTGCATTTGTCTATATTAAACTGCATCTACCACTTCTCCGACCATTGCATCAGTCTATTCATATCATCCTGGAGTGCTCTAGTGTCCTCATTAGAATGGATTGGACGGCCCATATTGGTGTCGTCAGCAAATTTGCTTATGCCGTTATTTATTCCTTCATCTATGTCGTTTATGTAAATTGTGAACAACAACGGGCCCAACACTGACCCCTGTGGAACTCCACTTGTGACGTGCCCCCCATTCTGATTTCTCCCCATTTATGCAAACTCTCTGCTGCCTATTTGTCAACCATGCCTCTACCCATGAAAAAAATTTTTCCTATTCTGTGTGCCTTAAGTTTTCTCAATAGCCTCTGATGTGGAACTCTATCAAAAGCCTTACTGAAGTCCATATACATAATATCATATTCATTACCATGATCTACCTCCTCAAACACCTTAGTGAAAAAATTTAGTAAATTCCTAAGACAGGAACGTCCATTTGTAAAACCATGTTGAGATTCATTAATCAATCTGTGCCTATCAAGATGGCTATGAATTGCTTCGGCATTTATTGATTTCTTTAAATTTTCCCACTATTGAGGTAAGACTTATTGGTCTATATTTCGAAGCCAAGGACCTGTAAACCTAGAAACAAAGGGTTTAAAAAATACCAACACAAGGGAAAATATAAACACATATGCAGTATGTGTGACCCTTTTTTGGGACAACGTTTCACTCACACAGTGGGCTTTTTCAAGTCACAAACAGATCTACCTGGGGTGGAAGGTACGTGAGTATTTATAGTCAGGTTCAGAATGCTGAGGTCAGGTGGAAAATGATGCATCTGATGATGTACCGAGTGGGGTTATAGAGTCTAAAATTTGGGGGAGCTGAAAGGGAGATTGGATAAGTTTGTGAGCAGACCTTCTGCAGTGTTCTTCCATTCCTATGCTCTTATGTGGGATAGCGATGAAGAAGTTTCTTGGCAACTGGTTCAGCTATGTTATAGAAGCCATTATTCTGGCTGAAGTTGTCGAATATAGAGATAAGCGATGATTCCAGAATTCTTTGGTATCGAGTGTTGTCTTCCGTGGCGATAAGTCTTGATTTTCTGTAGTTTATTAAATGGTTGTGTGAATTACGGTGTTGTACACAGGCATTCCTTGTATCGTCAGACCTGCTTGCATATTGGTGTTCTGAAATCCCGGTGGTCCCTCGTTTTTCGTAGTTAATCCATTCCTGGAGCTGCTACTATTAACGAAATCTACGATTTGCGAATCAATTTTTCTCATAAGAAATAATGTAAATACAATTATCCGTTCCTGACACCCAGAAGTATTAAAACAAAAAAAATTTTTACATGAAATATACATGTAGTACATAAACAATACAATGGGAAATGATAAATGAAACATTAACAGCATAACATTACCTTTATTGGAGATTCTTCTTAGTGTATGGGAGACTGGAGGAGGAGAGAGATTGGATTATTTATAGTTTGGAAGGGGAATCCCCTTCCTGCAACACCTCAGTACCAATTGCTTTTCTGGGGTTGCTTCTCTTCTCTGTTTCTTAATGCCACTAGGACCACCTTGAGAGTCACTGGAGTCCTGTCTCGCAAAATAACTGTCCAGAGAGCTCTGTTTCTGGCGTCTCTTTAAAACTTCCCTAAAATGGGCCAAGACTTTGTCACTGTACATGTTGCCAACATGGCTTGCAACAACCTTGTCAGGGTGATGTTTCTCCATAAAGCTTTCCATCTTACCCCACATAGCAAAAATCTCTTTAATTTCTGAAGAAGGCACCATCTTCCTCTCTCTTCCTCCTCCTCTGCAGCAAGATTCTGAGCTGCGATCTGTTGCTGTTCCTGCTGAAGCTCTTGCAGCTCCTCAGTGGTGAGCTCTTCGTTGTGGTCTTCCACCAATTTTTTCCAAATCCTCCAAACTCATATCCAACCCCATGGAACTCCCAGTGCCACAACTGATTTTACAACAGATGTAGGCTCATCAGGGTCAGTCCCAAACCCTTCAAAATCCCTCTTGTCGACACAATCTGGCCACAATTTTTTCCAGGCAGAGTTCAAAGTCCTGGTAGTCACCCCTTTCCCCAAGCCATACCTATAAGGGTTATGCAATGGAGGATGCTGAAGTGTTCTCTCCAAAATTCCCTTAGGGTCAAGTGAGTGTCTGTGGTCACAGTCAAGCACCTGTGAAACATTGCTTAGGTGCAGAGTTTTTTAAAGTTTGCAATGACCTGCTGGTCATGGGCCGGAGGAGAGGAGTGGTATTCGGGGGCAAGAACTTTACTGTGATGAACCCAAACTCCTCGAAAATTAGGTCATCCAAGTTTGGAGGATGAGCAGGTGTATTGTCCATTACTAGCACGCACTTGAGATCCAATTTCTTTTCCAGGAGATACTCCTTCACACTAGGGCCAAACACTTCATTGAACCACTCGACGAAAATTTCCCTCGTGGACCCCTGCCTTACTATTAGATTTCCAAAACACACACAATTTACTCTTCATAACATTGTTTTTCCTGAACACTCTGGGATTTTTCAGAATGGTACACTAGTAATGGCTTCACTTTGAAATCCCCACTAGCATTAGCACAGAAATTGGCATCAGCCTGTCTTTCATAGGCTTGTGTCCTGGCATTGCCTTTTCCTTCTGTGTAATGAAGGTCCTCTTTGGCATTTTCTTCCAAAGAGGCCTGTTTCGTCACAACTGAACACTTGTTCAGGTTTCAGTCCTTCAGCCTCTATGTACTCCTGGAATTCATGCACATATTTTTCAGCCACCTTGTGGTCCGAACTGGCAGCCTCACCATGCCTTACCACAATGTGTATGTCAGTAGGGTCTTAAATCTCTCAAACCAACCTTTGCTGGCTTAAATTCACTCACTCACCACTTTTTCAGGCAATTTCTTTACCAGATCGTTGCGCAACTGCCTAACCTTTTCACAAATAATCGAAGTCATAAGAGTATCTCCTGCTAATTGTTTCTCATTTATCCACACCAATAATAACTTCTCAACCTCTTCGAGTACTGGTGATCTCATTTTTGTCAGCATAGTTACCCCTTTGCAACAACAGCATCCCTTTATTTCCTTTTTCTTGGCCACTATGGAACATATGGTTGTGTAGGGTTTCTTATACATCCTGGCCAGTTCGGCCGCACTTGTACCACTGTCATATTGTTCAATGATGTTTTTCTTAAATTCAATCGTATTTCTCACCTTTTTTACCACAGGCTTGGCACTAGGAGCTTTCTTTGGAGCCATGGTAGCTTTTTAGTACTTGCAAGCACTAAAATAAATGGAATATTATGAAATATTTCGCTGGAGCACATGAGGGGACCTTCGCTCACTGGTAAACAATGCCAGACTGGCTGCCGCCCCGGCTCATGCCGTGGGTATGCGTCCCGGACGAACTACTATTCACGAGTCAACCTATGAAAAGTGAGCCCATGTTTATACGAAAATACCCCTATGATTTCCGAAATCTATGATTGCCAAGAACTATGAAAAGTGAGGGACCACTGTATGTGTTAGGAGGTCCCCTTGATGTTTCGCCCACGTATAATTTGCTGCAGTCATTACAAGGGATTATGTATACCCCTGCAGAGGATGGAAGCTTGTCCTGTCTATCACTGGTAATGTCCTTGATGGTCGTGGTTGTGGAGGTAGATACTTGGAATGAGGTATTGGAAAAGGTGTTGGAAACGTGTTTGGCAATGGAGTTGGTGGGAGGGGCTATATATATCTCTTCTCGGCAGTGTCTTCTCTGGGTGTGTTGAAGATGTTTAATGCCCGTGTCTGCAGTTTTCTGATGAAGTGACGAGGATAGTGGAGTTTAGAAAATAAATTGTTCAATTATAGTGCATTCTTCCTCAAGGAACTAACTGCTGCAGATTCTGAGTGCACGTAGGAAGAAGCCTATAATTACACCACGTTAAGTTTGGTGTCATGGTGAGAGTAGGGAAATGGGGATCATTTTTGGGTTTGGGGGGTTTTCGATTGACTTTAAAACGAAGTTCATGGTCAGCTTTGCAGAGAAGAACATCAAGGACAGGAAGAGTGTTGTCAAAATTCTTCTTCAAGTGTGAACTGGATTCAAGGTCGACCTGGTTGAGCTTGTCTTGGAGAGTTTAAACGTTAAAGCGTCTAGGAGTTATGAGGGAATGTCTAACTAAGGAGCCAGGGGCAGACGAAAAAATAAGGGGGGGAAACGCTCTGCTTCTAGATTTTCCCATGTATGGTTTGCCAGGACCGCACTGAGTGACAAACCCATGGGTAGTCCAAAAGTCTGTGAAAGAGGCGTTTTTCAAAAGAAAACAGAAAACCCAACACACAGTTAAAGGGGTCAATAAAAATGTTGGCAAGTGACCAGAATTCGTTTCAAAGTCTACGAAAACCCCCAAACCCAAAAGATTTTTCCCTTCTTCTCACCACGACCCAAAACTAAACGTGGTGAAATTTAGGTTTTCTGGTGCCTCAGAATCTGCCCCAGTGGTTTCTTGAGGAGAATGTACATAATTGAACAAGTATTTTCAAACTCCACTATCCTCGCCCTTCATCGGACTGCAGACGAGGGGCATTAAACACTTCAAACACACCCAGAGAAGACACTGCGAGAAGAAAAATACATAGCCCTCCCCCCAACTCCTTTGCCAAAACACTTTTCCCGTATCTTTTCCAATCAGTGGCCCCCCCCCATACCGGACGCCTTGCAAAAGGACAATCCGCAACCGGACGCTTTGATCGCAAAAATTTTCCCTCGCATACCGCCCAAAAACCCGCTCACGCCCCCGTCCCAGAGGTCCAAGTGCGGCCTGAGCCAGCCTCATATGTTCCCCCGTTGCCCTTGTTTACCAGCCAGCCCCGCGGTAACATTCAAGCATACAATCGGAAAAATTTGTTTATTTCATGTTTTTGGGGGCTGTTTCTGGAAATAAGTGACCATGGGCCCCAAAAAGCTTCTAGTTCCAAACCCCACGCAAAAAGGGGTTTGAATTCCAAAGAGAGAAGAAAGGATCATTGATAAGTATGAAAGTGGAGTGGTATCACCGCCCGGTCAGGTTGTACAGAAACCCAAATAACCATCTTACTATTTGGGCAACAGAAAAGGGAATCAAGGAAGGTTCTTGCCAAAGGTTTAAACTGTGTTTTCGAAAAAAGAGATCGCAAGTGTGGAAGATGTTGAGAGACTCTTTTGGTGTGGATAAAAAAAAAACAGCTTTGCAGGGGGGTTTTGGGTTTTTTTGCATAAAGCGAAAAGGTAGGGGGTTGCTGAGGTTTTTAAAAAAAAAAGGCCCGCCCAGTGATGATGTGAGTGAATTTAAAGGGCCCGAAAGGTTGGTTTGAGAGATTTTTGAAGGTGTGGGGATACATAGTGTGATCGGCATGGTGAGGCTGCCCGTTCGGACCACAAAACGGCTGAAAAAAAAATTTTAGGAATTCAAGGGTACATGAAATGAAAGGGCTGAACCTGAAAAGTGTTTAATTGGATGAAACGGCCTGTTTTGGAAAGAAAAAGCCAAAGAGGACTTACATTACTCAGGGAAAAAAAAGGCACTCCCCGGACATAAGCCTATGAAAGACAGGTTACTTTGTTGATGTTTTCCCAATGCTAGTGGTGATTGCAAAGTTAAGCCTTTATTAGTGTATCATCTGAAACTCCCAGAGGTTCAGGCAAAAAATGTCTCAAGGATAATTTGTGTGTGCTGTGGAGATCAAACAGTAAGGCATGGGTCACTAGGGACTTTTTTAACTGGTTACACCTGCATTTGCCCCCAATGTCAAAGATTACCTAACTGAAAAGAAATTAGAATTAAGTGCCTCTGGTGTTAGACAATGCCCCTGGTCACCCTACAGACGTGGCAGAGCGACTTTATGGGGACATGGCTTCATTAAGGTGAAGTTTTTCCCTCCTAATACCACTCCTCTCCTGCAGCCCATGGACCAGCAGGTTATTGCAAACTTAAAAAAAACTGTACACAAAAGCTCTGTTTGAAAGGTGCTTTGTAGTGACCTCAGAAAACTCAACTGACTCTAAGAGAGTTTTGGAGAGATCACTTAATATCCTAAATTGTATAAACCTTATAGGTAAGGCTTGGGAGGGAGTGACTAAGAAGCCCTTGAACTCTGCTTGGCAGAACTGTGGCCGGGAATGTGTGACAAAAGGGATTTTGAAGGGTTTGAGGCTAACCCTGAGAGGAGTATACCAGTTGAGGAAACAATTGTGGCATTGGGGAAGTCCTTGGGGTTGGGTTAGTGGGGAGGATGTGGAAGAGTTTGGGGGAGGAGGACAATGAAGAACTAACACTGATGAGTGATAGATCAACTTCAAGAGCAAGAGGCCAGACTGGGGAAAACTGGTTCAAAGGAGGGGAGAGAGAAATTTAAGGGAAATTTCCCCACTACAAAGGGTTAAGGAAATGTGTGCAAAATGGCTTTAGTGCAAACCTTTTTTGATGAAAATCACCCTCACACAGCTATTGCAAGCCGTGCTGGTGACTGTTACAATGACAATGTTGTGAACCACTTTAGAAAATCATAAAAGGAACGAGAGGTACAGGCCACTATGGACAGATATGTTGTGCGAAAGAAGTCCAGGGGACTCTGAAGCTGGTCTAGTGGCATTAAAAGAAGAAGGGAAGTAACCCCCGAAAAGATCGACCCTCAAGTCTTAATGGAAGGGGATTCCCCTTCTAAACAAATACCTCTCTCTCCCCTCCTCCCATCCCCTCAATCATCACAGATCTTCAATAAAAGTAAGTGTCATGTAATTGTGCATTTCCTTTTTCAGTTTGTGTGTATTAAAATTAACATTTCATGTGGTTAAAAATTTTTTTTTCATACTTTTGGGTGTCTTGCAGATTAATTTGATTTCCATTATTTCTTATGGGAAAATTCATTGCATACCGAACATTTCGCATAACAGCCAGCCCTCTTGCACGGAAATTTAAAGGGCGCTATGCGGGGGTCCACTGTACTCATTCCAAGTACATGTACATATCTACCTCCACAACCACGATCATGAAGGACATTACCAGGACATTACAGGACAAGCTTCCATCCTCTGCAGGGGTATACATAATCCCTTGTAATGACTGCAGCAAATTATTCGTGGGCGAAACATCAAGGGACCTCCAAACACGTATTTCAGAACACCAATACGCAAGTAGGTCTGACGATACAAGGAATGCCTGTGTACAACACTGTAATTCACACAACCATTTAATAAACTACAGAAACTCAAGACTTATCGCCACAGAAGACAACACTCAATACTGAAGAATCCTGGAATCATCGCTTATCTCTATATCTGACAACTTCAACCAGAATAATGGCTTCTATAACATAGCTGAACTACTTGCCAAGAAACTTCATCATTGCTATCCCTCATGAGAGCATAGGAATGGAAGAACACTGCAGAAGGTCTGCTCACAAACTTATCCAATCTCCCTTCCAAGCTACCCAAGATTTTAGACTCTATAACCCCACTCGGTACATCATCAGATGCAGCATTCTCCACCTGACCTCAGCATTCTGAACCTGACTATAAATACTTGCGTACTTTCCACCCCACGTAGATCTGTTTGTGACTTGAAAAAGCCCACTGTGTGAGCGAAACGTTGTCAATAAAGGATCACATTATAATGCATATGTGTTTATATTTCCACCTGTCACCTGCCTTGTAAATAGGTATTACATTTGCCAATTTCCACTTATCAGGCACTATGCCAGTTTGTAGTGATATGTTAAAAAGATTAGCCACAGATATGCTAAGTTCCCCTTTACATTCCTTTAACACCCTTGCAAACAGTCTATCAGGGCCTGGGGATTTGTTAGGTTTTAGTTTCTCTATTTGTCTGAGGACCATGTCACTGGTTACCGCAATCATGTATAGCTTATTATTGTCCTGTACCTGCTACCCTGTTCTACCTCACAGTGAATACCTGCTGCCATGGTCTACCTCACAGTAAATACCTGCTGCCCTGGTTTATTTTTTTTATTATTATCACATCGGCCGATTCCCACCAAGGCAGGGTGGCCCGAAAAAGAAAAACTTTCACCATCATTCACTCCATCACTGTCTTGCCAGAAGGGTGCTTTACACTACAGTTTTTAAACTGCAACATTAACACCCCTCCTTCAGAGTGCAGGCACTGTACTTCCCATCTCCAGGACTCAAGTCCGGCCTGCCGGTT
Organism: Cherax quadricarinatus; assembly: GCF_026875155.1. Taxonomy (NCBI): domain Eukaryota; kingdom Metazoa; phylum Arthropoda; class Malacostraca; order Decapoda; family Parastacidae; genus Cherax; species Cherax quadricarinatus. Next base: position 708,416 of record NC_069406.1, on the reverse strand, counting down.
TCCCTGAATCCCTTCATAAATGTTACTTTGCTCACACTCCAACAGCACGTCAAGTATTAAAAACCATTTGTCTCCATTCACTCCTATCAAACACGCTCACGCATGCCTGCTGGAAGTCCAAGCCCCTCGCACACAAAACCTCCTTTACCCCCTCCCTCCAACCCTTCCTAGGCCGACCCCTACCCCGCCTTCCTTCCACTACAGACTGATACACTCTTGAAGTCATTCTGTTTCGCTCCATTCTCTCTACATGTCCGAACCACCTCAACAACCTTCCTCAGCCCTTGGACAACAGTTTTGGTAATCCCGCACCTCCTCCTAACTTCCAAACTACGAATCTCTCTGCATTATATTCACACACACATTGCCCTCAGACATGACATCTCCACTGCCTCCAGCCTTCTCCTCGCTGCAACATTCATCACCCACGCTTCACACCCATATAAGAGCGTTGGTAAAACTATACTCTCATACATTCCCCTCTTTGCCTCCAAGGACAAAGTTCTTGTCTCCACAGACTCCTAAGTGGCACCACTCACTCTTTTTCCCTCATCAATTCTATGATTCACCTCATCTTTCATAGACCCATCCGCTACACGTCCACTCCAAATATCTGAATACGTTCACCTCCTCCATACTCTCTCCTCCAATCTGATATTCAATCTTCATCACCTAATCTTTTTGTTATCCTCATAACCTTACTCTTTCCTGTATTCACCTTTAATTTTCTTCTTTTGGCACACCCTACCAAATTCATCCACCAATCTCTGCAACTTCTCTTCGAATCTCCCAAGAGCACAGTGTCATCGGCAAGAGCAGCTGTGACAACTCCCACTTTGTGTGTGATTCTTATCTTTTAACTCACGCCTCTTGCCAAGACCCTCGCATTTACTTCTCTTACAACCCCATCTATAAATATATTAAACAACCACGGTGACATCACACATCCTTGTCTAAGGCCTACTTTACTGGGAAAAAATTTCCCTCTTTCCTACATACTCTAACTTGAGCCTCACTATCCTCGTAAAAAACTCTTCACTGCTTTCAGTAACCTACCTCCTACACCATACACTTGCAACATCTGCCACATTGCCCCCCTATCCACCCTGTCATACGCCTTTTCCAAATCCATAAATGCCACAAGACCTCTTTAGCCTTATCTAAATACTGTTCACTTATATGTTTCACTGTAAACACCTGGTCCACACACCCCTACCTTTCCTAAAGCCTCCTGTTCATCTGCTATCCTATTCTCCGTCTACTCTTAATTCTTTCAATTATAACTCTACCATACACTTTACCAGGTACACTCAACAGACTTACCCCTATAATTTTTGCACTCTCTTTTATCCCCTTTGCCTTTATACAAGGAACTATGCATGCTCTCTGCCAATCCCTAGGTACCTTACCCTCTTCCATACATTTATTAAATAATTGCACCAACCACTCCAAAAACTATATCCCCACTGCTTTTAACATTTCTATCTTTATCCCATCAATCCCGGCTGCCTTACCCCCTTTCATTTTACCTACTGCCTCACGAACTTCCCCCACACTCACAACTGGCTCTTCCTCACTCCTACAAGATGTTATTCCTCCTTGCCCTATACACGAAATCACAGCTTCCCTATCTTCATCAACATTTAACAATTCCTCAAAATATTCCTTCCATCTTCCCAATACCTCTACCTCTCCATTTAATAACTCTCCTCTCCTATTTTTAACTGACAAATCCATTGTTCTCTAGGCTTTCTTAACTTGTTAATCTCACTCCAAAACTTTTTCTTATTTTCAACAAAATTTGTTGATAACATCTCACCCACTCTCTCATTTGCTCTCTTTTTACATTGCTTCACCCACTCTCTTAACTTCTCTCTTTTTCTCCATATACTCTTCCCTCCTTGCATCACTTCTACTTTGTAAAAACTTCTCATATGCTAACTTTTTCTCCCTTACTACTCTCTTTACATCATCATTCCACCAATCGCTCCTCTTCCCTCCTGCACCCACTTTCCTGTAACCACAACTTCTGCTGAACACTCTAACACTACATTTTTAAACCTACCCCATACCTCTTCGACCCCATTGCCTATGCTCTCATTAGCCCATCTATCCTCCAATAGCTGTTTATATCTTACCCTAACTGCCTCCTCTTTTAGTTTATAAACCTTCACCTCTCTCTTCCCTGATGCTTCTATTCTCCTTGTATCCCATCTACCTTTTACTCTCAGTGTAGCTACAACTAGAAAGTGATCTGATATATCTGTGGCCCCTCTATAAACATGTACATCCTGAAGTCTACTCAACAGTCTGGTTTACTTCACAGTAAATACCTGCTGTCCTGGTTTACCTTGCAATAAACAGCTGCTGCCCTGGTCTACCTCACAGTAAACACCTGCATGAAGCCTACCTTCCTGCCTACCTGGAGGGTATTCCAGGGATCAATGCCCCAGTGGACCAGGCCTCCCTGTGGATCAGGGCCAGATCAACTAGGGCTGTTACTGCTGGCCACACATAGTCCAATGTACAAACCACAGCCCGGCTGATCTAGCACCAACTTTAGGTATCTGTCCAGCTCCCACTTAAAAGGCAGCAAGGGGTCTATTGGTGATTGCCCTTATGTATGGTGGGAGGCTGTTGAACAGTCTTGGCTCCCGAACACTTATTGTGTTTTCTCTTTGTGTACTAATGGCGCCCCGATTTTTCAGTGGGGGTATTTTGCACAGCCTGCCTAGTTTTTTACTTTTGTAGGGAGTGATTTCTGTGTACAGATTTGGGACCACAATGGAAATAAGTCACTCTAACTTTTTTGGGTTATCCTATGTTCTCTACACATATGCTGCCATGTATGATAATCTATGTAACTGTACGTATTTGCGTATAACTGAATAAACTTACTAACTTACCATTCCTTCTAGGATTTTCCAAGTGTAGATTATGACATATCTCTCGCGTCTGCATTCAAGTGAGTACAAGTCCAGTGCTTCCGAGCATTCCCAGTAGTTAAGGTGTTTGATGGAATTTATATGTGCAGTAAAGGTTCTCTGTACATTCTCTAGATCTGCAATTTAACCTGCTTTGAATGGAGATGTTAATATACAGCAACATTCCAGCCTAGAGAGTACAAGTGATTTAAAAAGGATCATCATTTGCTTGGCATCTCCTATTTTGAATATTCTCATTATCCATCCCATCATTTTCTTCGCAGTTGTGATCGTGGCACTGTCGTGATCCTTGAAAGCGAGATCCTCAGACATTACCACTCACAGGTCCCTCACATTATTTTTTCGCTCTACTTGATGATTAGAGTTTTTAGTATACTCAATTCTAGTTATTATCTCCTCCAGTTTTTCCATAATGAAATTTGACTTCATCAAACATCACATTAATTTCTGTTGCCCATTGGAAAACTTGGTTTATATCTTCCTGGAGGTTAACTGTGTCCTCAACAGACGACAGTCGCTTGCAGATGGCCGATTGTTATTCTCCAGTTATTCTGGGTTAACTCAGTGGTTAATAACCATATATTATTATTATAATGATGATGATGATTAAGTACTGATGATGATGACTGATGATGATGATTGATGGTGATGACTGATGATAATAATTGACAATAATGATTGATGGTGATGACTGATGATGAATGATGATGGATAATGATGACTCATGATGAATGATAATGGTGATTGATGATAATGATCTCTGAGGGAAGATTGATGACTGATTAATGATGACTGATTACTGATAATAAGTGATTACTGAGGAATGATTACTGGTGATGTTTGAATATTGACAATGATTGATGATTGATAATTGATGGTGACTGGTTATTTATGACTGATTATTGATGATGATTGATTGCTAATGACTGATTATCAATGATGACTTGATTACTAATGATTGATTATTGATGATGACTTGATTGCTAATGATTGATCATCGATGATGATAGATTATAGATGACTGATTATTGATGATTGACTACTGATGACTGATTATTGATGATTGATGACTGATTATTGATTACTGATTACTGACTATTAATGATGTCTGACTATTGATGATTGATGACTTGATTATTGATGACTGATTATTGATGACTGATTACTGATGATTGATTACTGATGACTAATTATTGATGACTGATTATTAATGATGACCGATTATTGACAACTGATTATTGATGACTGATTGATCATTATTTCCATCAATACATGATAAAAGTGATAGAGATCTAGCTGACATCATTGACGTACTACTGTCGTAGGGGTTCTTAAGGAGATAAGATGGATAAGGTAAACTCACTTGTTGGATGGTAACAATATATATTGTCAGACTGTGGTAAGGAATGGATGGGCCCAGCCTGCTGTGCGTGTTACTGCCTGGATGTCTATACGCCGAGTGAGAAAGAGGCAGCTCGTCACTCACTTACTCGGCATATAGACATCCAGGCAGTAACACGCATGGCAGGCTGGGCCCATCCATTCCTTACCACAGTCTGACAATATATATCGTTACCATCCAACAAGTGAGTTTACCTTATCCATCTTATCTCCTTAAGAACCCCTACGACAAATTGGTGGCAGCGGTGGGATTGAACTCTTGGATAGTCAAGGTCCATCTGGCTAACCTTCCAGTAGGTTGTTTGTTCTGGAATAAAGGTATCAGTGGTGCATGGTCTGTCAAGACATGAACAGGGTACTGGTAAATAATGTCTCGGAAGTGCTTTAAAGACCATACTATTGCTAAAGCTTCTTGCTCCGTTACTGTATAATTATGTTCAGCCTTCGTAAGGACTCTACTAGCAAATGCAACTGCGTTGTACTTGCCATCAGTCTTCTGAGCTAGTATGGCACCTATGCCAATTGAACTAGCATCAGTTGTTAGATAGAAAGGCTTAGAAAAATCTGGGCATGGGATGCAGCGTGAGTGAGTGACGAGCTGCCTCTTTTTCCTCGACGGATAGACAAAAAGCAGGAGAAAGGGAGGGGCCCGGGCTCCCACCTCTCATCCCAGTCTGACAATTATATGTTACCTCCAACAAGGTGTTTCCTTCAAACCCCCGT
>NC_069406.1:652798-702847 GCF_026875155.1 Cherax quadricarinatus | reverse complement strand
CCTAAAAAAATTTATAAAAACCCAATTTTTAGAAAAAGAGCCGTGTAAAAAAGGGGTGCAACCCACTTTGTTGGACTACTTTAATCCAGTCTGCCAAGGACACTGGCAGAACAACCTTAAAATTTTAAAAACCCGGACAAACCCCTTTTTGGGAAGGCCTTTTACTGGAAAATTTCCCGGGAATACTCTCCCGAGCCTACTATCGAACACTCCTCTTTCAGTAACCTACTGCTAAGGATATTGCAAATCTGCCTTTATTGTATCCCTAACTCCATCGTTCTCCAGTAATACTCGCCTATTTGTCAATCTTAAATGCACAAGACACTTTAGCCTTTGTAAATACTGTTCACTTTATGGTTTCACTAAGCACCTGCCCCACTACACCCCCTACCTTTAAACAACTAAGTGCCTCCTTGTTCTTTGCAATCCCCTGTTTCTCCTACTATTTGTCAATCTTTGTTAGAACTCCTACATTTAACCAGTTTCCTCAACTAGACTTCCTCTCCTGTAATTTGGCACTCTTTTATTAACCCTTCGATTATACAAAAACTTTTTGCATGGCTCTGCAACCCTAGGCAACTTACCCCTTCAAACATTTTTGGAGAAGCACTTCAACCACCCATAGTTAAACCCTACTGCTAAGCTTGGGTTATCAAATCACCTGGCTGCTTCCCCTTAATTTGCCTAATGGTCACCGAAGTGCCCAACTCAAATTGGCTCTCCTCAAATCCTACCAGTTGGAATCCATTTGCCCATACAGGAAACCCTGGTTGCTATCTGACAGATTGAAAATTCCTGAAGATCCTTCAATGACAATACCATCTAACTCCATTTAATAACCTCAACTCACAGTTAACCGAGAAATTGCCATTTGTTCACTAGGCTTTACTAAATTAAAAACCTCCAAAACTTTAAGATATTAAATCAGCATTTGTTGATAGAATCAAACCCATTAATCACTTTGCACAGCTTTTGCATTGCCTTTCACTACTAACTCTGACACTTCTACTCTTTTTTCCATAGTATAAACGAGTAGCATCACTTGTAATTTGTGCAAAACTTCTATATGCTGAACTTTTCTCCTTAGTGCTCTTAAAAAAAGGGAACAACCAGGACTCCACCTGCTCCTAACTGAGGTCCCCACAAACTTCAATGCTGAACACTCTCCACTACATTCTAAACTCCCCATACCCATCCCCCCATTAGCCTAGTGTCATGTAACCTGCATTTTACCTCAATAGTGTTTAATTTTAGCCAAATTTTTTTTTTCTACTTTTGTTAGATTATTATTTCATTTTCTCTTGGAATATTTAATTCTCCTTGAAATTCTCTAACCTTTTAGCTCTCAGGAAGCTATTATACGTAGAGGGGTCTGATGTATTGTGCCTGTATAAATTCATTAATATCAACAAAACTTTGATGTACCAAAATTAAATCCAACAAACGACGTCATTTCGCTAACATATCGTGTAACTTATTAATCCTTTTTTAAATATTTCGCCTGACTAAATTATCTATAAAATTCAATCAAAGGGCTTCCTCATTATTCATTTACACCTGGCACCCAAAACTTACCTACCACACCTCTCTAAAAGTTTCTCCTACTTAGCATTCAAGTCCCTCCACAATACTCTACTTGGTTCAAAGGCTCCTATACATTCACTTACATCTCCAAAATCTCTCTCTCCTCTGCATTCCTCTCTTCTCCAGTGCATACACGCTTATTATGACCCACTTCCTCTCATCAACCTATTACTTTAAGCACATAATCTGTTTACCTTTTTCCCCTTAAATCCTTTTTAAAAAAATCACCCCAAAAGCCCCCTTTCCCCTAAACCCCACCCCAACCCCAAAATTCCTCGGAAAAAAAAAAATTTTTTAAAAACCACCCCAATTTTGCCCCTTCCCAAATGCTTAATACCCAAAAAAATCCCCCCCAATGCTTTAACACCCCTAACGTTTTCCCTTTTTAAATAAAAAACTACCCCTTCCCAAATCTTCATCCGTATCAAACCTTTTCCTAGTGGCTAAAATAAAAAAGGGAAAGGCCCCTTTAAAAATAACCTAAGTCCAAATGAAGGGATTCCCTTCTAAACACAAAACCAACCAGTCTTTCCCCTCCCCCCAACCCCATCAATATCCCCTTTTCTTAAAGAAAAGGTTCCTTAATTTCCCTTTTTCAAGTTTGGGTATTAAAATTAAAATTTCCAATTTAAAATTTTTTTTTTCAAGTATCCACAAATGATTTCCATTTTCAAAGGGAATAAATTAAATTCCCAAAATTTTTTCGCATCTTCCTCCAGGAACGCATTATACATTTCCTCCCACGTATTTATTTAAGAATTTATTTTTTTTTAAAATATTTTTTTTCAAACTCTTAACAACGTACTTTGGCTAAAAGAGTACCAATTAATACCCATTATTTTCCCCCCAATGATCCACCCCTCCTTTGTTTGTAAAATCTTCTTTCTTAAACTCGAATCTCGTTCTCCCCCCCCCGTTTAAGCCCTTTTAAAAGTTCTTCTTTTCTCTGTTAGTTTATAAAAAGGGGTTTCCCCCAGCCCCCTTCCCCTAAAAAGCGGCGTTAGGGGAAAATCTTTTCCATTCCCCTAAAATTTAAAAATTAAAAAACAACTGAAACCTAATTTAATTATTAAATATTTCTAAGGTAATTTAATAAGTGTACCCTGTTTTCTTACCTTTTTGGGAAAAGCCAATTCCTATTGGGCAACTTAATATAAGTTTAGGAGGTAAATTTTGTTGTTGGAAAATTTATATATATTTTATATGTGCTCTGATAATAAACTTGGGGAGCTGTGTGGTAGCCGGGTGGAGGGACAACATTTATTTATTTATTTATTTATTATTTATTTAAAAATTTTTAGCATATATACAGAGTACAAAAAAAATACGGGTAAGAGCGCATGCCAAAGCCACTTATATGCATAGCATTACGGGCGGGCCCTTAAAATTAACTTAAGATTAACTAAGCAATGATAAAATCAGTGATAAACATTATTGTAAACAGATAACTATAAAGCACAAATGAGTATTACAAAGACGGGTCATATGGTTGCATGCATTGCGTTCTTCATAGAATGGAGTATTCTGTTAGGTAGTGTATTTAAAAAAATACAAAGTTAGATTGGGTCCTAGGTTTAACATTTATGTGATATAATTGTGGTAACAATTTTGGATATACAATTTATAAGGGTTCAATTATTCAGTATTTTTTTTGTTTTGAGTGAGTAAGGAACTTTGAGAAAGATTTAAAAATTTATAAACGGGTATTTTTCTTTTATATTTACAGAATGAATTCCAGATTTTGGGGCCTTTTATGTGCATTGAGTTTTTGCATATGTGAGATGGACACGGGAACATCAAAGAGTGATTGTCCTTGGTTTATGGTCATGTTTTTTCTTTTGAGGGGGGAAAGGGAATGTTTGGGGGAGGGTTAAATCAAGTTAAGTGTTCTATGTATGAAATAGGTGCAAAATAAAATGGAGTTTTGTAGGGTGAGTGGGGAATTTTGAATTTGGGTTGGAGGGGTTTTCCTGAGTAGATTTGTTTCATTCAAACTGATTTTTTGTTGGAAATTTAGTGCTGAGATGGTAATTTTGTTGAGCCCCATGCACAAATTCCCATAGGTGAGATAGGGGAAATAAGAAGGAAAAAGGGGCCGGGAGGGCTGACTGTGGAACTAGTACCGTATTTTCCCCGATATATCCCCTACAGTCTTAAAAAATTTTCTTAAAATTGTTGTTTGTGTATAAAATTTGAGTCTTTTATCGAGGTGAATTCCAAGAATTTTCCCTCTTTAGTTTTGTGATAGGTATCCGTTTATCGTTATGTTAAGAGGTCATCGTAGCTCTGTTTCCAAAAAATGAAGTAGGTTTTGTCAATGTTTTGTGTAAGTTTTTTTGTCCCCATCCGTAATATTTTTTTGTAATTCGGGGTTTTCAGTATTTGGTACGTGACTGGGGGGGGAGAGAAGACGTATGTATGTATCTACAAAAGTGTGGGTTTGGGTAATTGCGAAGCTTTTGGGTAGGTCTTTTTATGTATGGGAAAACAAAAGGGGGCCAAGGACATTTCCCTGGGGGACACCAACTGAAATTTGGTTTTTTCCGGAAGAGCTTCCCCCTTTTCCGAACACATATTGGCTTCTGTTCCTGAGGTAAATTTTGAGGTATTGAGGGAGTGCCCTCAAATACCATAGTGTCCCAATTTTCCCGTGGAGCAATTTTCCATGGTAAACTGTATAAAGTTTTTACGAAAGTAAATGAAAAACCCCTTTTGGGACTTCTTTTTTTCTTTTGCAGTGTATATATTTTCCCAACCCTGTGTAATAGCATCTTTAGATTTTTTTAGGCCTAAAACCCCAAATTGGCGGGGGTTGAGAATGTTTTGGGAGATGAGTGGGAGTAGATTCGTTTATAAAATTAATTTTTCGAAGATTTTTGAGGGGGGTTTAAATTTGGGATTTTGGCCTATATTTTAAACTCTGTTTGGCCTCCTCCTTTAGGGAAAGGGGGTACCCTTGCAAATTTTGAAACTGGGGGAAGGGGGAGGAAAATTTGGATTTTTTTTTAAAGAGTGTTGCAATGATTGGTGATAAAACGGTAAACATTACGTTTTTTCTCTGTTTTCAGCCACAGAAAAAAACGGGGATGAATCGGGGTTTTTTGGGCCCAACCACCCTCCACCCCCAATTTTTTGTTTAAAATTTTTTGGCATGAATTATTCCATTACTTCCCCCTTTCCCTTTTTAATGATGGCATCAAAAGGTTTTTTGTTAGAAATAAAAAATTCAGTGAAAAAGGTTTATGCCCGTAAAAATAGGGCTCTGGGGCCACATTTGTGGGTAGCCGGTAGGTGTCCGAGGCAGGTTTAACCCCTCCCGGGTTTAAACCTACGGGCAACCTCCCCTGACTTACTACAAATAAATACAACCCCTCTCTCCTATTTAAAACCCAAAAAAAATTTTAAAGGGTAAAAAATGAGTGTACTGTACATGAAATTTGCTTTTTTTTAAAGGCTTAAAATAAAATTGCTCCCCTTTAATACGGAAAATGTAAACATTTTAATCGGGCTTTATTTTGCTTTTTGGAAGTGAAAAAAAAGGCTGTTTTCATTTTTACGGGCATTTTTTTTTTTTTTTGCTTAAAAAGGGGGTACCCGGGGGAACCAAAACCTGCTGTAAAAAGGGGGCTCCTTTACAACAGAAACCGGAACCTAACCTGCTGTAAAGTTTTGCATCCGTACAACAGTAGCCGGAATCTAACCTGCTGTATATTTTGCCCTCCTGTACAACAGTAGCCGGAAACCCTAACCTTTTTTGTATAAGTGGCATTTCCGGTCACAGAAAGCCGGGACCCTAACCTGTTTGTAAAAAGGGGGGGCACCCCCCGGGAACACGTACCTGGAACCAAACCCTGTTGTAGTTTTCGTAGGGGTTTTAAGGAGAACAAGGGTTAAAGGGAAAAACCTTTTTGGGAGGGGTTAACACAAAAAATTTTTTGCAGACTTGGATGAAGGTGGGAGCCGGCTCCTGTTACGCTGCTTTAGGGGCTATCCTCAGTGGAAGAGGAGTCGTCACTCACTCGCTGATCCCATCCAGATTTTTTAAGCTTCTTATTCAAACAATGATGCTAGTTCAATTGGCATGGTGCCATAAGTTCAGAAGACTATGAAGTAACAAATTCATTTGCTAGTAGTCCTTCGAAGCCTGACAAATTTTATAATTAAGGAGAAGGGCTTTAAATAGTATGGTCTTTAAACATTGAGACATTAATTTACCATATGTTCTGTTCTTGAAGGCCATGCCAGATATTTTTAAAAACACTACTTTAGGTTTTACCAGATGGACTTGATATAAGGTTCAAAAACCGACCCCCAAAATTTGTCGTAGGGTTTAAGGAGTAAGAGGATAAGGTTAAACTCACTTGTTGGATGGTAACTATATTTGTCAAACGTGGTAAGGAATGTTGGCCCAGCCTGCATGCGTGTTACTGCTGTTTGTCTATATGCCGGTAAGTAGTGACGAGCTGCTCTTTCTCACTCGGCGTATAGACATCCAGGCAGTAACACGCAAAAAGCAGCTGGGCCCACCATCCTTACCACAGTCTGACATTAATATTGTTACCATCCAACAAGGAGTTTACTTATCCATCTTATCTCTAAGAACCCCTACGACAGTAGTACGTCAATGATGTCAGCTAGATCTCTACACTTTTATCAGTATTGATGAAATAAGATCAATCAGTATCATTAATTTCAGTTGTCATAATCGGTCATCATTAATAATCATCATCAATAATTAGTCATCTAATCAATCATCAGTAATCAGTCATCAATAATCTCATAATAATCAAGCCCATAAATCATCAATATTTCGACATAAATTATATCAGTAATCAGTAATCAATAAAATCATTTATCAATCACATAATCAGATCCATCAGTAGTCAATCATCAATAATCAGTCATCTAAAATCTACATCATGGGATGATCAATCATTAGCAATCAAGTCATCATCAATAATCAATCATTAGTAATCAAGTCATCATTGATAATCAGTCATTAGCAATCAATCATCATCAATAATCAGTCATAAATAACCAGTCACCATCAATTATCAATCATCAATCATTGTCAATATTCAAACATCACCAGTAATCATTCCTCAGTAATCATTTATTTATTTATTTATTTATTTATTTATTTATAATTTGAGCACACTTACAGAGGTACAAAAAAAAATACAGATAAGAGCAGCATGCCAAAGCCACTTATACTATGCATAGCATTACGGGCTGGCTTAAAATTAACTTAAGATTAACTAAGCAATGATAAAATCATGAAAAACATTAAATTTGTAAACTGATTACTATAAAGCACAATGAGTATTACAAAGACAGGTCATATGGTTGCATGCATTGGTTGTAAATTCAGTAGAATGGAGTAATTCTGTTAGGTAGTGAATTTAAAAAAATAATAAATTAGAATTGGGTTTTAGGTTTAACATTATGTGATATAATTGTGAGAAACATTTAATATACAATTTATAAGGTTCAGTTATTCAGTATTTATTTGGTTTTTGGGGGAGTAAGTGCTTTGAGAAGAGACTTGAATTTATAAACAGGTAGTGTTTCTTTTTATATCACTTATTATCAGTAATCAGCATCATTTTAAACGTCATTCAATCTTCCTCAGAATCATTTCATCAATCAAACCCTTATCATTCAAACATGAGTCATCATTATCACATATTCTCATCAGTCATACCACAATCTTATTGTCAATTATTATCACAGTTCATCACATCAAATTTATCATCATCATCTCATACTTAATCATCATCATCATTAAATAATAATAATATGGTTATTAACCACTGAGTTACCAGAATTTAAATGAGAATAACAATCGGCCATCTGCAAGCGACTGTCGTCTGTTGAGGACACAGTTAACCCCAGGAAAGATATAAACCAAGTTTTCAATGGGCAACAGAAATTAATGTGATGTTTGATGAAGTCAATTTCATTATGGAAAAACTGAGAGATAAAAAACTAGAATTGGTATCTAAAACTTAATCATCAAATAAGCGAAAAATAAAGTAGGGAACTGTGAGTGGTACTTTCTGAGGATCTCGCTTTCAAGGGTCACACAGTGCCACGTCACAACTGCGAGAAATGATGGGATGGATAATGAAATATTCAAAATAAAGGAGATGCCAAGGGAATATATCCTTTTTAAATCACTTGTACTCTCTAGGCTGGAATGTTGCGTATATTAACTCTCATTCAAAGCAGGTAAATGCAGATCTAGAGAATTAGAGAACCCTTTTCTGCACATATAATTCCATCAAAACCTTAACACTGGAATGCTTTGGGAAAACTGACTTGTACTCACTTGAATGCAGACGCGAGAGATATGTCATAACACACTTGGAAAATCCTAGAAGGGGAAGGTAAGTTAGTAAGTTTATTCAGTTATACGCAATACCACAGTTACATAGATTTTTTCACATGGCAGCATAAATTTTAGAGAACATAGGATAACAAAAAAGTTTTGAGTGACTTATTTTCCATTGTGTCCAAATTTACACAGAAATCAATCCCTACAAAAGTAAAAAAACTAGGCAGGCTGTGCAAATACCCCACTGAAAAACGGGGCGCATTTGACACAAGAGAAAACACAAAAGTTTCGGAGCCAGACTGTTCAACAGCCTCCACCATACATAAGGGCAATTTACCAATAGACCCCTTGCGCCTTTTAAGTGGGGGCTGGACAGATACCTAAGTTGGTGCTAGATCAGGGCCCGGGTGTGGTTTGTACATTGGACTATGTGTGGGCCCCAGTAACAGCCCTATTTTCTGGCCCTGATTTCCCCAGGGAGCCTGGTCCACTGGGCATTGATCCCTGAATACCTCCAGGTAGGCAGGAAGGTGGCCTTCTGCAGTGTTTACTTGAGGTAGACAGGGCAAGCTGTTTTTGCAAGGTAAACCAGGACAGCAGGTATTTACTGTGAAGTAAACCGCTGTTGAGTAGATTTTCAGGTGTACATGTTTAAGGGGGGCCCAATATATCAGATCACTTTCAGTTGTAGCTACACTGAGAGAAAAAAGGTAGAGGGGGATACAAGGAGAAAGAAGCATCAGGGAAAGAAGAGGTGAAGGTTTTATAAACTAAAGTAGGGGGCAGTTAGGGTAGATATAAACAGCTATTGGAGGATAGATGGGCTAATGAGAGCATAGGCAATGGGGTCGAAGAGGTATGGGGGTAGGTTTTAAAAATGTAGTGTTAAAGTGTTCAGCAGAAGTTTGTGGTTTACAGAAAAGTGGGTGCAGGAGGAAGAGGAGCGATTGGTGGAATGATGATGTAAAGAGAGTAGTAAGGGAGAAAAAGTTAGCATATGAGAAGTTTTTACAAAGTAGAAGTGATGCAAGAGGGAAGAGTATATGGAGAAAAAGAGAGAAGTTAAGAGAGTGGTGAAGCAATGTAAAAAGAGAGCAAATGAAGAGTGGGTGAGATGTTATCAACAAATTTTGTTGAAAATAAGAAAAAGTTTTGGAGTGAGATTAACAAGTTAAGAAAGCCTAGAGAACAAATGGATTTGTCAGTTAAAAATGAGAGAGGAGAGTTATTAAATGAGAGGTAGAGGTATTGGGAAGATGGAAGGAATATTTTGAGGAATTGTTAAATGTTGATGAAGATAGGGAGCTGTGATTTCGTGTATAGGCAAGGAGGAATAACATCTTGTAGGAGTGAGGAAGAGCCAGTTGTGAGTGTGGGGGAAGTTCGTGAGGCAGTAGGTAAAATGAAAGGGGGTAAGGCAGCCGGGATTGATGGGATAAAGATAGAAATGTTAAAAGCAGTGGGGATATAGTTTTGGAGTGGTTGGTGCAATTATTTAATAAATGTATGGAAGAGGGTAAGGTACCTAGGGATTGGCAGAGAGCATGCATAGTTCCTTTGTATAAAGGCAAAGGGGATAAAAGAGAGTGCAAAAATTATAGGGGATAAGTCTGTTGAGTGTACCTGGTAAAGTGTATGGTAGAGTTATAATTGAAAGAATTAAGAGTAAGACGGAGAATAGGATAGCAGATGAACAAGGAGGCTTTAGGAAAGGTAGGGGGTGTGTGGACCAGGTGTTTACAGTGAAACATATAAGTGAACAGTATTTAGATAAGGCTAAGAGGTCTTTGTGGCATTTATGGATTTGGAAAAGCGTATGACAGGGTGGATAGGGGGGCAATGTGCAGATGTTGCAAGTGTATGGTGTAGGAGGTAGTTACTGAAAGCAGTGAAGAGTTTTTTACGAGGATAGTGAGGCTCAAGTTAGAGTATGTAGGAAAGAGGGAAATTTTTTCCCCCGTAAAAGTAGGCCTTAGACAAGGATGTGTGATGTCACCGTGGTTGTTTAATATATTTATAGATGGGTTGTAAGAGAAGTAAATGCGAGGGTCTTGGCAAGAGGCGTGGAGTTAAAAGAATAAAGAATCACACACAAAGTGGGAGTTGTCACAGCTGCTCTTTGCCGATGACACTGTGCTCTTGGGAGATTCTGAAGAGAAGTTGCAGAGATGGTGGATGAATTTGGTAGGGTGTGCAAAAGAAGAAAATTAAAGGTGAATACAGGAAAGAGTAAGGTTATGAGGATAACAAAAAGATTAGGTGATGAAAGATTGAATATCAATTGGAGGGAGAGAGTATGGAGGAGGTGAACGTATTCAGATATTTGGGAGTGGACGTGTCAGCGGATGGGTCTATGAAAGATGAGGTGAATCATAGAATTGATGAGGGAAAAAGAGTGAGTGGTGCACTTAGGAGTCTGTGGAGACAAAGAACTTTGTCCTTGGAGGCAAAGAGGGGAATGTATGAGAGTATAGTTTTACCAACGCTCTATATGGGTGTGAAGCGTGGGTGATGAATGTTGCAGCGAGGAGAAGGCTGAGGCAGTGGAGATGTCATGTCTGAGGGCAATGTGTGGTGTGAATATAATGCAGAGAATTCGTAGTTTGGAAGTTAGGAGGAGGTGCGGGATTACCAAAACTGTTGTCCAGAGGGCTGAGGAAGGGTTGTTGAGGTGGTTCGGACATGTAGAGAGAATGGAGCGAAACAGAATGACTTCAAGAGTGTATCAGTCTGTAGTGGAAGGAAGGCGGGGTGGGGGTCGGCCTAGGAAGGGTTGGAGGGAGGGGGTAAAGGAGGTTTGTGTGCGAGGGGCTTGGACTTCCAGCAGGCATGCGTGAGCGTGTTTGATAGGAGTGAATGGAGACAAAGGGTTTTTAATATTTGACGTGCTGTTGGAGTTGAGCAAAGTAACATTTATGAAGGGATTCGGGGAAACCCGGGAGGCCGGACTTGAGTCCTGGAGATGGGAAGTACAGTGCCTGCACTCTGAAGGAGGGGTGTTAATGTTGCAGTTTAAAACTGTAGGTAAGCACCCTTTGGCAAGACAGTGATGGAGTAAATTGATGGTTTGAAAGTTTTTCTTTTTCGGGCCCCCTGCCTTGGTGGGAATGGGGCCGGTGTGATAATAATAAAAAAAATAAAACCAGGGCAGAGGTATTTACTGTGAGGTAGACCATGGCAGCAGGTATTCACTGTGAGGTAGAAAGGGTTGCAGGTACAGGACAATAATAAGCTAACATGATTGCGGTAACCAGTGACATGGTCCTCAGACAAATAGAGAAACTAAAACTAACAAATCCCCAGGCCCTATAGACTGTTTGCAAGGGTGTTAAAGGAATGTAAAAAGGGGGAAATTAGCATTTTCTGTGGCTAATCTTTTTAACTATCACTACAAACTGGCATAGTGCCTGATAAGTGAAATTGGGCAAATGTAATACCTATTTACAAGGCAGGTGACAGGTGAAATATAAACACATATGCATTATAATGTGATCCTTTATTGACAACGTTTCGCTCACACAGTGGGCTTTTTCAAGTCACAAACAGATCTACGTGGGGTGGAAAGTACGCAAGTATTATAGTCAGGTTCAGAATGCTGAGGTCAGGTGGAGAATGCTGCATCTGATGAGTACCGAGTGGGGTTATAGAGTCTAAAATCTTGGGTTTGCTTGGAAGGGAGATTGGATAAATTTGTGAGCAGACCTTCTGCAGTGTTCTTTCCATTCTATGCTCTCATGAGGGATAGCAATGATGAAGTTTTTTTGGCAAGTAGTTCAGCTTATGTTATAGAAGCCCTTATTCTGGTTGAAGTTGTCAGATATAGAGATAAGCGATGATTCCAGGATTCTTCAGTATTGAGTGTTGTCTTCTGTGGCGATAAGTCTTGAGTTTCTGTAGTTTATTAAATGGTTGTGTGAATTACAGTGTTGTACACAGGCATTCCTTGTATCGTCAGACCTACTTGCGTATTGGTGTTCTGAAATACGTGTTTGGAGGTCCCTTGATGTTTCGCCCACGAATAATTTGCTGCAGTCATTACAAGGGATTATGTATACCCCTGCAGAGGATGGAAGCTTGTCCTGTAATGTCCTGGTAATGTCCTTCATGATCGTGGTTGTGGAGGTAGATATGTACATGTACTTGGAATGAAGTACAGTGGACCCCCGCATAGCGACCTTAATCCGTGCAAGAGGGCTGGCTGTTATGCGAAATGTTCGGTATGCGAATGAATTTTCCCCATAAGAAATAATGGAAATCAAATTAATCCGTGCAAGACACCCAAAAGTATGAAAAAAAAAATTTTTACCACATGAAATGTTAATTTTAATACACACAAACTGAAAAAGGCATGCACAATTACATGACACTTACTTTTATTGAAGATCTGGTGATGATTGATGGGATGGGAGGAGGGGAGAGAGAGTGTTAGTGTTTAGAAGGGGAATCCCCTTCCATTAAGACTTGAGGTGTCGAGTCCTTTTCTGGGGTTACTTCCCTTCTTCTTTTAATGCCACTAGGACCAGCTTCAGAGTCACTGGACTTCTTTCGCACAACATATCTTCCATAGTGGCCTGTACCTCTCGTTCCTTTATGATTTGTCTAAAGTGGTTCACAACATTGTCATTGTAACAGTCACCAGCACGGCTTGCAATAGCTGTGTGAGGGTGATTTTCATCAAAAAAGGTTTGCACTTCAAGCCATTTTGCACACATTTCCTTAATCTTTGTAGTAGGCAATTCCTTAAATTTCTCTCTCCCTCCTTTGAACCAGTTTCCCCAGGTCTGGCCTCTTGCTCTTGAAGTTGATTCTATCAGCTCATCAGTGGTTAGTTCTTCATTGTCCTCCTCCACCAACTCTTCCACATCCTCCCCACTAACCTCCAACCCCAAGGACTTCCCCAATGCCACAATTGATTCCTCAACTGGTATACTCCTCTCAGGGTTAGCCTCAAACCCTTCAAAATCCCTTTTGTCTACACATTCTGGCCACAGTTTCTGCCAAGCAGAGTTCAAGGTCTTCTTAGTCACTCCCTCCCAAGCCTTACCTATAAGGTTTATACAATGAGGATATTAAAGTGATCTCTCCAAAACTCTCTTAGAGTCAGTTGAGTTTCTGAGGTCACTACAAAGCACCTTTCAAACAGAGCTTTTGTGTACAGTTTTTTGAAGTTTGCAATAACCTGCTGGTCCATGGGCTGCAGGAGAGGAGTGGTATTAGGAGGCAAAAAACTTCACCTTAATGAAGCTCATGTCCCCATAAAGTCGCTCTGCCACGTCTGTAGGATGACCAGGGGCATTGTCTACACCAGGAGGCACTTAAGTTCTAATTTCTTTTCAGTTAGGTAATCTTTGACATTGGGGGCAAATGCATGGTGTAACCAGTTATAGAAAAAGTCCCTAGTGACCCATGCCTTACTGTTTGATCTCCACAGCACACACAAATTATCCTTGAGGACATTCTTTTGCCTGAACGCTCTGGGAGTTTCAGAGTGATACACTATAAAGGCTTAACTTTGCAATCACCACTAGCATTGGAACACATCAACAAAGTAAGCCTGTCTTTCATAGGCTTATGTCCTGGGAGTGCCTTTTCTTCCTGAGTAATGTAAGTCCTGCTTGGCATTTTCTTCCAAAACAGGCCTGTTTCATCACAATTAATCACTTGTTCAGGTTTCAGTCCTTCAGTTTCTATGTTACTCCTTGAATTCCTGCACATATTTTTCAGCCGCTTTGTGGTCCGAACTGGCAGCCTCACCATGCCGTATCACACTATGTATGCCACTCGCTTCTTAAAATCTCTCAAAACCAACTTTGCTGGCCTTAAATTCACTCACATCATCACTAGTTGCAGGCCTTTTTTTAATTAAATCCTCATGCAACTTCCTAGCCTTTTCGCTTATGATAGCTTGAGAAACGCTATCTCCTGCTAGCTGTTTTTCATTTATCCACACCAATAAGAGTCTCTCAACATCTTCCATCACTTGCGATCTCTGTTTCGAAAACACAGTTAAACCTTTGGCAAGAACAGCTTCTGATTGCCTTTCTGTTGCCACAATAGTAGAGATGGTTGATTTGGGTTTCTTGTACAACCTGACCAGGTCGGTGATACGCACCCACTTTCATACTTATCAATGATCTCTTTCTTCATCTCTATTGGAATTCTAACCCTTATTGCTGTAGGGTTGGAACTAGAAGCTTTCTTGGGGCCCATGGTCACTTATTTTCCAGAAACAGCACCGAAAACACTGTAATAATACGAAATATTCCGATTGTATGCTTGAATGTTACCGCGGAGGCTGGCTGGTAAACAATGGCACCGGCGGAACATATGAGGCTGGCTCAGGCCGCACATTGGACGCGTCTCGGACGAAGGGCGCTGAGCGGGTTTTTGGGCGGTATGCGAGGCAAAATTTTAGCGATCAAAGCGTCCGGTATGCGGATTGTCCGTTATGCAAGGCGTCCGGTATGCGGGGGTCCACTGTATTGGAAAAGATACTGGAAACGTGTTTGGCAATGGAGTTGGTGGGGAGGACTATGTATTTCTTCTCGGCAGTGTCTTCTCTGGGTGTGTTGAAGATGTTTAATGCCCATCGTCTGCAGTCTCTGATGAAGTGACGAGGATAGTGGAGTTTAGAAAATACTTGTTCAATTATAGTACATTCTTCCTCAAGAAACTCACTGGTGCAGATTCTGAGTGCACGCAGGAAGAAGCCTATAATTACACCACGTTTAGTTTTGGTGTCGTGGTGAGAGTAGAAGTGGAGAAAATCGTTTTGGTTGGTGGGTTTTCGATAGACTTTGAAACGAAGTTCATGGTCAGCTTTGCCAACGATTTCATTGACCTTGAACTGTGTGTTGGCTTTACGTGTTTCTCTTTCGAAAATCGCCTCTTTCAGCAGACTTTTGGACTACCCATGGGTTTGTCACTCAGTGCGGTCCTGGCGAACCTATACATGGAACATCTAGAAGCAGAGCGTTTCTCCACCATTATTCTTTCGTCTGTCACCTGGCTCCGTTATGTTGATGACATTCTCCTCATAACTCCTAGACGCTTCAACGTTCAAGCTCTCCAAGACAAGCTCAACCAGGTCGAGCCTTGAATCCAGTTCACACTTGAAGAAGAAGTTGACAACACTCTTCCTGTCCTTGATGTTCTTCTCTGCAAAGCTGACCATGAACTTCGTTTTAAAGTCAATCGAAAACCCACCAACCAAATGATCTCCACTTCTACTCTCACCATGACACCAAAACTTAACGTGGTGTAATTATAGGCTTCTTCCTACGTGCACTCAGAATCTGCAGCAGTTAGTTCCTTGAGGAAGAATGCACTATAATTGAACAAGTATTTTCTAAACTCCACTATCCTCGTCACTTCATCAGAGACTGCAGACGACGGGCATTAAACATCTTCAACACACCCAGAGAAGACACTGCCGAGAAGAGATATATATAGTCCTCCCACCAACTCCATTGCCAAACACGTTTCCAACACCTTTTCCAATACCTCATTCCAAGTATCTACCTCCACAACCACGACCATCAAGGACATTACCAGTGATAGACAGGACAAGCTTCCATCCTCTGCAGGGGTATACATAATCCCTTGTAATGACTGCAGCAAATTATACGTGGGCGAAACATCAAGGGACCTCCTAACACATACAGTGGTCCCTCACTTTTCATAGTTCTTGGCAATCATAGATTTCGGAAATCATAGGGGTATTTTCGTATAAACATGGGCTCACTTTTCATAGGTTGACTCGTGAATAGTAGTTCGTCCGGGACGCATACCCACGGCATGAGCCGGGGCGGCAGCCAGTCTGGCATTGTTTACCAGTGAGCGAAGGTCCCCTCATGTGCTCCAGCGAAATATTTCATAATATTCCATTTATTTTAGTGCTTGCAAGTACTAAATAAGCTACCATGGCTCCAAAGAAAGCTCCTAGTGCCAAGCCTGTGGTAAAAAAGGTGAGAAATACGATTGAATTTAAGAAAAACATCATTGAACAATATGACAGTGGTACAAGTGCGGCCGAACTGGCCAGGATGTATAAGAAACCCTACACAACCATATGTTCCATAGTGGCCAAGAAAAAGGAAATCAAGGATGCTGTTGTTGCAAAGGGGGTAACTATGCTGACAAAAATGAGATCACCAGTACTCGAAGAGGTTGAGAAGTTATTATTGGTGTGGATAAATGAGAAACAATTAGCAGGAGATACTCTTATGACTTCGATTATTTGTGAAAAGGTTAGGCAGTTGCGCAACGATCTGGTAAAGAAATTGCCTGAAAATAGTGGTGATGTGAGTGAATTTAAGGCCAGCAAAGGTTGGTTTGAGAGATTTAAGAACCCTACTGACATACACATTGTGGTAAGGCATGGTGAGGCTGCCAGTTCGGACCACAAGGTGGCTGAAAAATATGTGCATGAATTCCAGGAGTACATAGAGGCTGAAGGACTGAAACCTGAACAAGTGTTCAGTTGTGACGAAACAGGCCTCTTTTGGAAGAAAATGCCAAAGAGGACCTTCATTACACAGAAGGAAAAGGCAATGCCAGGACACAAGCCTATGAAAGACAGGCTGATGCCAATGTTCTGTGCTAATGCTAGTGGGGATTTCAAAGTGAAGCCATTACTAGTGTACCATTCTGAAAATCCCAGAGTGTTCAGGAAAAACAATGTTATGAAGAGTAAATTGTGTGTGTTTTGGAAATCTAATAGTAAGGCATGGGTCACGAGGGAAATTTTCGTCGAGTGGTTCAATGAAGTGTTTGGCCCTAGTGTGAAGGAGTATCTCCTGGAAAAGAAATTGGATCTCAAGTGCGTGCTAGTAATGGACAATACACCTGCTCATCCTCCAAACTTGGATGACCTAATTTTCGAGGAGTTTGGGTTCATCACAGTAAAGTTCTTGCCCCCGAATACCACTCCTCTCCTCCGGCCCATGGACCAGCAGGTCATTGCAAACTTTAAAAAACTCTGCACCTAAGCAATGTTTCACAGGTGCTTGACTGTGACCACAGACACTCACTTGACCCTAAGGGAATTTTGGAGAGAACACTTCAGCATCCTCCATTGCATAACCCTTATAGGTATGGCTTGGGAAGGAGTGACTACCAGGACTTTGAACTCTGCCTGGAAAAAATTGTGGCCAGATTGTGTCGACAAGAGGGATTTTGAAGGGTTTGGGACTGACCCTGATGAGCCTACATCTGTTGTAAAATCAGTTGTGGCACTGGGGAGTTCCATGGGGTTGGATATGAGTTTGGAGGATTTGGAAGAATTGGTGGAAGACCACAACGAAGAGCTCACCACTGAGGAGCTGCAAGAGCTTCAGCAGGAACAGCAACAGATCGCAGCTCAGAATCTTGCTGCAGAGGAGGAGGAAGAGAGATGGAAGATGGTGCCTTCTTCAGAAATTAAAGAGATTTTTGCTATGTGGGGTAAGATGGAAAGCTTTATGGAGAAACATCACCCTGACAAGGTTGTTGCAAGCCATGTTGGCAACATGTACAGTGACAAAGTCTTGGCCCATTTTAGGGAAGTTTTAAAGAGACGCCAGAAACAGAGCTCTCTGGACAGTTATTTTGGGAGACAGGACTCCAGTGACTCTCAAGGTGGTCCTAGTGGCATTAAGAAACAGAGAAGAGAAGCAACCCCAGAAAAGCAATTGGTACCTGAGGTGTTGCAGGAAGGGGATTCCCCTTCCAAACTATAAATAATCCAATCTCTCTCCTCCTCCAGTCTCCCATACACTAAGAAGAATCTCCAATAAAGGTAAGTGTTATGCTGTTAATGTTTCATTTATCATTTCCCATTGTATTGTTTATGTACTACATGTATATTTCATGTAAAAATTTTTTTTTGTTTTAATACTTCTGGGTGTCAGGAACGGATTAATTGTATTTACATTATTTCTTATGAGAAAAATTGATTCGCAAATCGTAGATTTCGTTAATAGTAGCAGCTCCAGGAATGGATTAACTACGAAAAACGAGGGACCACCGTATTTCAGAACACCAATATGCAAGCAGGTCTGACGATACAAGGAATGCCTGTGTACAACACCGTAATTCACACAACCATTTAATAAACTACAGAAAATCAAGACTTATCGCCACGGAAGACAACACTCGATACCAAAGAATTCTGGAATCATCGCTTATCTCTATATTCGACAACTTCAGCCAGAATAATGGCTTCTATAACATAGCTGAACCAGTTGCCAAGAAACTTCTTCATCGCTATCCCACATAAGAGCATAGGAATGGAAGAACACTGCAGAAGGTCTGCTCACAAACTTATCCAATCTCCCTTTCAAGCTACCCAAGATTTTAGACTCTATAACCCCACTCGGTACATCATCAGATGCATCATTCTCCACCTGACCTCAGCATTCTGAACCTGACTATAAATACTCACGTACCTTCCACCCCAGGTAGATCTGTTTGTGACTTGAAAAAGCCCACTGTGTGAGTGAAACGTTGTCAATAAAGGATCACATCATACTGCATATGTGTTTATATTTCCATTGTGTTGGTATTTTATACCATTTGTTTCTAGGTGACAGGTCCTTGGCTTCGAACTATAGACCAATAAGTCTTACCTCAATAGTGGGAAAATTTATGAAATCAATAAATGCCGAAGCAATTCATAGCCATCTTGATAGGCACAGATTGATTAATGAATCTCAACATGGTTTTACAAATGGACGTTCCTGTCTTAGGAATTTACTAAATTTTTTCACTAAGGTGTTTGAGGAGGTAGATCATGGTAATGAATATGATATTATGTATATGGACTTCAGTAAGGCTTTTGATAGAGTTCCACATCAGAGGCTATTGAGAAAACTTAAGGCACACAGAATAGGAAAAATTTTTTTCATGGGTAGAGGCATGGTTGACAAATAGGCAGCAGAGAGTTTGCATAAATGGGGAGAAATCAGAATGGGGGGGCACGTCACAAGTGGAAGTTTCCACAAGGTCAGTGTTGGGCCCCGTTGTTGTTCACAATTTACATAAACGACATCGATGAAGGAATAAATAACCATAAGCAAATTTGCTGACGACAACCAATATGGCCGTCCATCCATTCTAATGAGGAACACTAGAGCACCCAGGATAAATATGAATAGACTGATGCCAATGGTCGGAGAAGGTGGTAGATGCAGTTTAATATAGACAAAATGCAAAGTTTTTAAATGTTGGACAGGAAATAACCATGCGAACGATATAAACTAAAAATGTAGATTTTAATACAACTGAGATTGCAAAAGGATTTAGGAGTTCTTGTTAGCAGTAATCTAAAACCAAGACAAACAGCACATTAGTATTTGCCAATAAAGCTAACATATTCTTGGGTCATATCTATAAGTAAATAATATAAGCCCTCAGTTTCCTTCAACTCTATATATCCTTGGTTAGGCCTCATTTAGACAAATGCTGCCGGGGGGGGGGGGGGGGGGGGGGGGGGGGGGGGGGGGGGGGGGGGGGGGGGTTCTGATCATCGTATTACGAATGGATATAAAAATGCTCTGAAAACCGTACAGAGGAGGATGACAAATAAGTTGATTTCCCATGTATGCAGAAATCTTCCCTATGAGTTTAACCGAAGGCTCTGAATCTGCACTCTCTTGAAAGGCGTAGAATTAGGGGGGATATGATCGAGGTATATAAATGGAAAACAAGAACAAATAAAGGGGTTGTAAATAGAATGCTAAAAATATCTAGCATAGGCAGTACTCACAGCCAATGGTTTCTTTTCCAGTTTGAACAAATTCAGATTTCAAGAAGGGTACAGGAAAGCACTGGTTTGGTAATATTTATTTATTTATTTATTAACAATTTGAGCATACATACAAAGGTACAAAAAAAATACAGATAAGAGCAGCATGCCAAAGCATAGCATTCGGTCCTGGCTTAAAATTAACTAAGCAATGATGAATCAGTGATAATACATATTGTAAACAGATAACTATAAAGCACAAATGAGTATTATAAACAAAGACAGGTCATATGGTGCATGCCATTGTTGTACATTCATCCGAATGGAGTAATTCTGTTAGGTAGTGTATTTAAAAATAATAAAGTTTTAGATTGGGTTTTAGGTTTAACATTTATGTGATAATAATTGTAGAAACATTAAATATACAATTTATATAAGGTTCAGTTATTCAGTATTTATTTGTTTTGGGTGGAGTAAGTGATCTTGAGAAGAGACTTGAATTTATAAACAGGTAGTGTTTCTTATATTTACAGGTAATGAATTCCAGATTTAGGGACCTTTTATGTGCATTGAAGTTTTGCATAGTGTGAATGGACACGAGAAAGGATGGGGGGAATCAAAGAATGAGCTGTGCCTTGTGTGATGTCATGTGTTTCTGTTGAGGTTGCAAGGAGATGTTTGAGGGGTGGGTTAATTCAAGTTTAAGTGTTCATATGTATGTAATAGGTGCAAGTAAATAAGTATGATTTTTTGTATGGTGATAGGTTTAGTGTATTGAATATTGGGAGTGTGGCTGCCTGTAGTGAGAATTTGTTATCATCTAACTGTCAGCCTTTTGTTGGTAATTAGTGGTCTGAGATGGTAATTGTTTTGAGTCCATCACAAATTCCATAGGTGAGATAGGGGTAAATAAGAGAGTGATATAGGAGGCCAGGAGGGCGGACTGTGGAACATAGTACCGTATCTTCGAGAGTATGTCTACAGTCTTGGAAATTTTCTAGAAATTGTTGTATATGTGTATGAAATTTGAGTCTATTATCAAGGTGGATCCTAAGAATTATTCCTCTGGTTTAGCTTTGTGATAGGTGATTCCGTTTATCATTATGTTAAGAGGGACATCTGTAGCTTCTGTTACCAACTGAATGAAGTAGGTTTTGTCAATGTTTATTGTAAGTTAGTTAACCATCATCCGGGGGGTAGATATTTTCTGTAATTCCGGTATTTACAGTATTGGCTAGCGTGATGGCTCGGGTGAGAGTAAGCCGTATGTAGTGTCATCTGCAATATTGGGTTTGAGTAATTGCGAAGCATTTGAAGGTCAGTTTATGTATAGGAAAAAAGAGAAGAGGGCCAAGGACATCTTCCCTGTGGACACCAACTGCAAATTGGTGCGCAGAAGAGTTTGCCCCATTTGCGTAACACACTATTGGCTTTCTGTTGCGAGGATGACTTGGAGGTAGTTGAGGGAGTGGCCCTTTTATACCATAGTGTGACAATTTTACGTGAGCAAGTCATGGACTCAACTGTATCAAAGCTTTACGTAAGTCAATGGAGATCCAAAATCAGTGGGACTTCTTTTTTATCTCTATTGCAAGTGTATATATTTCTAGCATTGTATAAATAGCATCATTAGTATTTTTATTAGGACTGAATCCAAATTGGCAGGGGTTGAGTAATGTTTTTGGGAGATAAGGTAGGAGTAGATTCGTTTATGAATTATTTTTTTCGAAGATTTTTTGAGAGAGGGTTAAGTTTGGATATTGGCCTATAGTTATTCAACTCTGTTTGGGTCTACTCCATTGTGGATCGGGTACCCTTGCTATATTGAGACCGAGGGAAGGTGAGGATTCTATGGATTTTGTTAAAGAGTGTTGCAATGATTGGTGATAGCCTAGTGACAGTTTTTTGTATATAAAAGGGTGGTAAGGTATTTAAAATCCTCCTGCTGTTTTTTTAGTGCGTTGATAATAAGGGACTTCGTATTGGGTAGTCGGAGCAGAACAGGTGGTGTTCGGTATTGCCGTGTGGGTATCTGAGCTTGGGATTTATTGGCAAGGTTTTGTCCTATAGTGGAGAAGAAATCATTGAGTCTGTTTGCTGTATCTGTTGGTGGGAGTTTTGGGGTTCATCTGATTTTGCTAATTTTATTTCGCTATTTCATGATATCTTTTATGTTCCCCAGAATTCTTATAGGGTTTTCCAGGTCTTTTTTATACACCTCGTAAAGTTGGATAATCTGTTCCTCGATAATACAATTTTTTGCCCTTCTTATCAGGCTGGTTAGGATTGACGAGTAAGTTTTGTTTGGTCTCTTGGTTATGTGACCCATCTGTACTGTTTTTCATATCGTTGTTCTTGTATTTATGGATTTGAGAATCTGGGTGTTAGCCAGGGACTGTTCAGTCTCATAGGCTGTCATCTGTTTAGTTTTTTTAGGGCAAGTGTGCTTGTTATAGAGGTATTGGGTCTTTTTTAGAAAATTATTAATACATTCGTCAATATCTTGTATAGATTTCTACTCAGTGTGGCCAATCATGTTTTGCTAACTGCTGTTTGAAGTTATTAATGTGCTACCTCATTGTGAAGTCTGAAGGTGACTATTTAGTAGTGTACCTTGAGGTAGTTTACCAAAGAGTTGTTATGAGGAAAAGAAGGTAGTGTCCTGTGGTATTATCGTAATTTATACCTGATTTAAAGGTTGGATATGGTGTTGTCCAGAAGTGGTCAAGTAGGGAAACACTATAGTCTCTGAAACTCTTTTAGGTTTTTGTTTACTGTTGTAGAAACATAACAGTTACTCATTGGTTTGTGAATTCAGTAGCGTGTGGTCCTGGTCTTGCAGGAGATTTATATTGAAGTCACCTGAGAGTAGTAAGTGATCTTTGCATGTGTGCATCAGTTATCATACATCCTAGGTTTTGACTAAAATTGGCTAATGTTTTTGACTGTGGCACTCTGTAGAATGTTTATCCAATTGTAGAGGTTTTTGTAGGTATTTGGATTTGAATTTAGCTATTATATATTCCCATGTTCATAGGAACGATCCTTGCAGATCTAGCAAGTATTAGTTATACATTCTGTTTGGTCTGAGTAGAATTGGCTGTGCCCACCCCCTTGTTGGTCTGGCCTACAGTTTGTGTAATGGCTGTGTAAAACCAGGAATGGCATAGACATCTGTACTATCATGAGCTTTAGCCCTTTCAGTTAGTGTAATTGATGGACATATGGCATGTAAGGAATTTAGTAATGCTATGAGGTCATCGTAATGCTTTGCTTAAAGATCTGATATTGTAGTTAAAGATAGTTTATGTTGATGTTGGCACTGAGAGTGCCTTTGATTGTTCCTACAGTGTAGTAATTACAGTAACTGTTTGATCCATTTAAGTCATTAAATAAGAGTTGTATCGAGGATCAATGCTTGTAATCATAAGATTTGGTAGTAATCTATAGTTAAATTAAGTATAAAACAAAGTAAATAGTCTTAAGCTAAAAAATAGCACCTGATTATTTAACAAATGTAATATAATAAGCTAAGTAGTTTTTTTTTTTTTTTTTTAAGCTAAATAAAGAAACTATATAACAAGGACTAATACAAATAAAGTGATGATCAAATAATGGAGCTTGGGAATATGATAGTAAGGGTAGTTCTATAAAGGTAATTTTTAAAGTTATGAATTATAGTATAAAATTATAATATAAAAGGGACTAATATAAGGTTGTGGGAACAATAAAGTGGTAATCAATACATGAGCTTTGAATAAATGGAACAAAATTGTGAACTTATTCTACTTAGCACCTGAGAATAGCACCTTGATTATTTTAACAATTGTGAATATATAAACAGGTGTAGTTATATAAAGCAAAATAAAGGAGAAAATATATAAGGGACTAAAATTAAGTAATGGTAAAACAAAGTTAAATGACTGAATGGTAGGAATTAAATAATATAAACTTATAAATAAAAAATACAATACTGAAATGGTACTTGCAATTGCACAAGAGTCGGTATAGGTTGTTGACAAGAACAAGATTATAACTAGATTTAAAATGACAAAATAAAATTCACAATTAAGTACCAAAAGTATAATAGTAAAAAAATAACAAAGGAAATGTCTTGGTTATATATGAAGTAAATGGAAGACCATGTACGCCAGGTACACAGGTACAAAGGATAATATAAAGGTTGGGGTTTGAATATACAAACTTGAAAATTTTGGCACAAATGTTATGGGAAATATAAATAATTTTAATTACAAAAGTAAAAAAAAAAAAAATTGACTGGTAGTAATATGGTGTTTAATAAAATTTTAGTAAGAAAAATGATTACCAAAAAGTGAAAAAGTAATGTTTTATTTTCATTCAATATTGCACTGGTATTATACTGGTATTATATGGCGAGTACAAAGTTACTTAAGTAGTAATATCTAAGATAGTAAATGTGGTAATTAAAACAGGTAAAGGTAATAGACAAGTAATGTTATGAAAATGTCAAAAATGTAGAGTAAATTGAAATTTTTGACTATGGGCAGTACAAGGTAATTAAGAGTCAATCTACGGAGATAGTAAATGTGGTATTAAAACAGTAAAGGTAATTAGACAAGTAATGGTCATTAAATGTCAAAAATGTTAAGAGTAAATGAATTTTAGTAAAAATGATAATATTAATTTTAGTAAGTAATATCATTGATAGTGTTTCAAAGAAAATATGAGAGTAATATGGACAGAGAAAGAGTATCAATTCAGCAATGTTTAAGCCTCACAATATAAATACAAAATCACAATAAGGTGACATATGCCTTCTAGTAAAAATCACAAAATGAGGTATTATTATTTGATTTACACGAGATTGCACAATGAAATTTTGGAACAATAATGGAGCAAAACATACACTACACGAACTAGGCTTGAAGTTGGACATTGTATAGTTACATTCTCTGTAAGATTAGTATCCTAGAAATCGTGATTAGATCATTCTCGTTCGTGATTGTGTACAGTTGACCTACATTTGTTTTCCTAACAAGAATTTTCCCCATCCCGTGTGAAAACATTGGTGTATTGTGTCGTATTCTCCCGCATAATTTTACTTGACTCTATACATACAGGAGGTTCTGACGTTTTTTGTAATACACTCGTTTATGTATACTCTTTCATTTACTTTCTAAATAGATCAATTATTAAGTCTTTTTTCCTGTCATGGTGAGTGGTAATCTAAGCATAACACTTTTTCCTACCATGGATCCTAGAAACCTGGCTTCTTTTATTTCAGACTCTGGTAACAATAACACTTGTTTGGTCCCTTTATGATCTGCAAGTAATTTCTTTTACTGTTTGTTTGGGTTCAATAACACTGGGAAAAAGTGGACTGTTAACTATTACTGCATCGAGCGTTTATCTTGTTCATTCTTATCTTCTGGAGATGCAAAGTATCACTGAACTGGTTATCTAAGTTGTTCTTCCAGTCTTTTAACTGCTTCTTCAACTCTTTGTATTAAGAGATATTATGTGGGGGGGGGGGGAGGGCATCTATGACTGAGTCTGGATGGTCTTGTCACAGTTCGTCATTCCTGGTGTTGTTAACTTTTGTTCAAGACTGAGGATTTTGTTCTCGAGTTGTGTCATCCTGGTGTCTTGTTTTGTTAGCGTCTCTCGAAGATTCATATTTTCAATAGCTAAGTTGGAGATGCATGTCTTTAGGGTATCTGGATCGTTGGTCATACCTGAGAGACTACTTGGTAGGTTGAATCCAGGGAAGAGAGGGGAGGATGGGCTGGTGGCAGCCATGTTTGTTGTTATTGTTGTGGTGTCGCCTTGAGCGGTGGTGAGTGGGGTGGTTGCTGAGCCGGCGTCCTCCTGGCTACACTTGTTGAATAGTTGATTTTTCGGTGTTTTCTTGCTGGCCTTGGTGCTGTTTCCTCTTAGATTGCGCCTCATAATACTACAGGAATTGTTGTAGTTAAGAAGAAGTTGTAGTATACAAAGCTTAGGGTTACGTTGTTCGGCTGGCAGCGGGGTGTTGCTTTCGGTTTGTGTGCAGTCTTCCTTTGATCTCTATTATTTTCGATTTGTAGGTTTCACTGTTGGTAATCTTTGGTCATTCTGGGTGCTACGTTGGGTAGTGCAGTTTTGCTTGTAACTAGGTCATCATAGGAGCATTGGTAGCTCTGGTAGTTGGAGAAAAGTACGGAGCTTGGAAGTCGCTGCTGCCGCTGCCGCCGCTGATTTACTGATAGAGTTGTGAATGAGTGGAACAGACTCCCGAGTACAGTTATAGAGGCTAAAACGATGTGTAGTTTTAAAAATAAGTTAGATAAATACATGAGTGGGTGTGGGTGGGTGTGAGTTGGACCTGACTAGCTTGTGCTGCTGGGTCTGGTGCCGTGTTCTTTCCTTGAGTAGAGGTGACCAGACCGAGTGGGTCATTGGGCTAATCCGGGGAGGGGAGGAGATGTACCTGTGGGGTAGAACAGGGCAGCAGGTGTTTACTGTCAGATAGACTGGAAGCAGCAGGTGTTTACTGTTAGACAGACCATGGCAGCAGGTGTTTGTTGTGAGTTAGACCAGGGCAGTAGGTGTTTACTGTGAGGTAGATTGGATCAGCAGGTGTTTACTGTTAGATAGACCATGGCAACAGGTGTTTATTGTGAGGTAAACAATGACAGCAGGTGTTTATCAAATCAAATCAAATCAAAGTTTATTCTCTATAAGGATTACAATGTGGGATTTACAGATTTTGGTTATTGTGTGGTTTACATGTAATAAAATACTAATTACAGAGGGGGCCACTAGAAGACCTAGTAAAGCTAGGCATTTCGGGCAAACTTAGATTAATTCTTAACCCTAAATTATTACAAATTGTGGAGTAAGTTGACTAAATACTAAGTGACTAAATACTAAGTGACTAAATACTAGTTCGTGAGTTTAGCAATGTGAATGCTTTTGTTTTGGCACAATACATAGTTTCTATATTGGAGTATCACAGGCAAACTTGTGACTAGTTAGGAATCATTATTTTAAGATTAAGAAACGTATTTCTGTGCTTATAGTCAAATGGGTGAGTGAGTGAGTAAGTGTGAACCACCAGGTGGTTTTTATGTAGTTAGTTGATGGGGTGTATCAGGGAGATAAGATGTTTTCTAATGGTAGTTTTGAAGGTGATGAATGTGTCTGCAGTTCTAGAGCTTTCAGGTAGGGTGTTCCAGATTTTAGGGCCTTTGACATACATTGAATTTTTGTATAGATTTGGTTGGACACGGGGAATGTCGTAGAGATGTTTGTGTCTGGTGTTATGCTTGTGGTCCTGTCGCAACTATAAAGAAAGCATTTTAGGTCAAGGTTAATATTGGAATTTAAGGTCTGTATATGTAGATTGCACAGTAGTAAGCGTGGATGTTCTGAACAGGGAGTAAGTTTAGGTCTATGAACAGTGGGGGGGGGGTGTTGCCAGGGATGGGATTTTGTGATTATTCTTACTGCAGCCTTTTATTGAGTTATTATTGGCTTTAGGTGTATTGCTGCAGTTGAACCCCAAGCACAAATAGCATAGGTGAGGTATGGATAAATGAGTGAATGGTATAGTGTGAGAAAGGCATTTTGCGGCACGTAGTATCGTATCTTGGAGAGGATTCTAACTGTTTTGGATACTTTTTTTGATATGTGTTGGATATGGGTGCTGAAATTTAGGTTGTTGTCGAGGTATAGGCCTAGGAATTTGCCCTCATTATGTCTGGCAATTAGAGGGCTGTCAATCTTAATGTTTAGTTGTGCAGCACCTGCTCTCCTACCAAACATAATATAGTAGGTTTTGTCAGTGTTAAGCGTAAGTTTATTGGCTGTCATCCAAGTTGATATTTTGAGCAGCTCCTCATTAACAATGGTGTTGAGGGTGGCAAGATTAGGGTGAGAGATGACATAAGTCGTGTTGTCAGCAAAGAGAAATGGGGTTCAGGTGTTGGGATACGTTTGGAAGATCATTGATGTATATGAGGAAGAGCAGGGGGACCAAGGACGCTTCCCTGTGGAACTCCAGTATCAAGTGGCCATGTTGTTGATGCTGTGTCTTTAATGGTGACATACTGATACCTGTTAGTAAGGTAAGATTTGAAATATGCAAGCGCATGGCCTCTTATACCATAATGGTCAAGTTTGTGGAGTAGGATGCCATGGTCTACTGTGTCAAAAGCTTTTCTTAGGTCAACAAAAATTCCTAGTGGATATTCCTTATTTTCCAATGCTGTGTAAAGCAGATCTAGCATTTTTATGATTGCATCATTAGTGCTTTTATTTTTCCTGATTCCAAATTGGCAGGGGTTGAGTATGTTTTGTGCCGTTATAAATGAATATAGTCTCCTGTGCACGAGTTTCTCAAGATTTTGGATTGCAATGGGAAGTTTGATATTGGCCTATAGTTGTTTAAATCTGTAGGGTCACCACCTTTATGTATGGTGTAACCCTTGCCGTCTTGAGTAATTTCGGGAAGGGGCTAGTTTCTAGTGACTTGTAAAAAGTAATGAAATAGCATGCGAAAGGACATGGGCCGCTCGCTTGTACAATAATGGTGGGACATGAGAACAGATTCCCTGAGTTATTTTTAAGTGACTTTATAATCTCGGTGACTTCCGTGGGCTCAGTTGGTGCAAGATAGAAGAATTTGGGAAATTCCCATCTAGGTAGTCCCCGGCATGGGCATTGGTACGTGGGATTATATTGGCGAGATTAGGTCCTATGTTGAGAAGAAGTCATTTATCTTGTTAGCTGTGTCAGTGGGATGTAGTGGTGTTTCATTAGGTTTAGTTAGAACAATATTCTTGGTTTTTTTCAGTTTGTGGGTCCCTAGAATCTGAGAGAGTGTTTTCCCAGGTCCTTTTTATATCTCCTCTTGTGTCAGTGAATCTGCTGGAGTAGTATAGTTGTTTGGCTTTCTTATTACTTTATTATAAGGCCATAGACTCTCGCTATGTCCAGCAACACATGAGCCACTGTTAAGTTTGTTTAATATCTCGATTTTCTCCATAACTCCAAGATTTAAACACCTAAACCTTTCCTTGCCACTTTCAGCAGTACTCATATGCCTACTTGTGCCATGATTGCTTGGCAGATGCAAGATATAGCAATTAAAAGATCAAAACACAATCCACAAACACAGCTAGCTCCTAGGAGAGAATGGTACTTGACTCGTATGCATGGAAGGCTGGGACAGGGGTATCAGGGGTGGTAGGGAATGGTAGGTTTTCCCTACTGACATAATGGTCTGACCCACAGTCAAGCAGCTGAGGAAATATCCTGTGGGCAACGCTTCAGATTTTTTTCCCCTTCCACAAACGGGACTGTGTTAAGTTAATTTTACTAAATTTTGCATAAAATTATGCTGCAAATTTTGAATAGTGTAATAACCAAAACATGGCAAATAAATCTGTTTAATATAATGGTCTACTATATTACATATGCATTTTTTAGGCCTAGCTCTATTTCTCATTTAATATATGATCAGGCTTTTTTATGCATTTGAAAGTGAAAAAAGACTATGATTCATTTTACAGCAGTTTTTGCTTTACAACAATAGTCCAGAACCTAAACTGCTGTATAAGTGGGGGCCCTCCTGTACAGCAGTGACCCAGGACCTAACCTGCTGTCTCAGTGGGGCCCTCCTGTACAACAGTAGTCCAGAACCTAACCTGCTGTCTAAGCAGGGCCCTCCCATACAGCAGTAGCCTGGAAGCTAACCTGCTGTATAAGTGGTGCCCTCCTGTACAGCAGTAGCCTGGAACCTTACCTGCTGTATAAGTGAGGCCCCTCTTGTACAGCAGTAGCTGTACAAGAGAGCCTAGCTGTATAAGAGCTAGGCCTAAAAAATGCATATACAGTGCACATTAAATATCTACACTATTATATATTAAGTGAGCAATAGAGCTAGGCCTAAAAAAATGCGTACTTACATGGAGACATGGAGAGAGTTCCGGGGGTCAACGCCCCCGCGGCCCGGTCTGTGACCAGGCCTCCTTAGGTCAGTGTCCCAGGATGCGACCCACACCAGTCGACTAACACCCAGGTACCCATTTTACTGATGGGGAACATAGACAACAGGTGGAAAGAAACACGTCCAATGTTTCTACTCTGGCTGGGAATCGAACCCAGGCCCTCGCCGTGTGAAGCGAGAGCGTTAACCACCAGGCCACCACAGTACACATTACTTACCTTTAAAATATTTCGTCCTGAGCTTATAGTGAATGATGAATGTATTTATTGAAGGAAGTTTGAATAAATGAAGAATGGGTATAACTGAAAACCTCTCCATTAATGAAATGCTGTAACGTGGGGCCTTCTCGTTTATAGAACATTAAATCTGAACATAAACCTTCCTCTGAAACTCTTATTTGACAGCTGCAACGGAACACAGGCATAACACAAGACAAAAAATTTCTTTGACATTTTCAGTGTAAAAAATATGAAATTCAAAATTTATTATGTTACTTACAGTACACCCAAAGCCTCGTTTTGTATGATAAGGGAATCCAAAAAGTGTTCACATTAATAAATTTTACTATTCAAAAAGCTCTTTTAACAAAAAGTATGGTAATTGGTAAACGCAGGGGGAAAATGAATTTATGAATAAATTTTTTTTAAATTTAATACCAGGGTTTAAAAATGCATTTCTTATTCTCAATAAAAAACGTTTTTTAAATATTATTGTTGTGAAATTTTTAAGGTCTCCATCGGGTCATTTTTGTTGAGTGTGATTTCAAGAAAAGAAAGGGGAATTGTAGAGTCCAGTTCATGGACCCCAAAGTGCCTTCCACTCTCTTTTATTTTTCAAAAAAAGGGTTGCACTTGAACGCTTTTTAAATCGCATGGCAGAATCACCAGTAATTTTAATTGTTTACAAAAACCAGCAAAATTTGGGAAATTTTTTGATGCAGGGAATTTTAATAACTTTTTTAAAACCCTTTTGGCAGACCTATGCCCATTTGTGGTTTTCACTGGTGACCCCATCTACCGCTCCCCTTTTCTGTCATCAGTTTATAATTTCAAATCTCTGTGAATATGTTGACTTTTACAAGTTTTGATGGACAGATCAATAAAGGCTGGGGAGATTTGTTTTATAAAAAAACACCTTTATTTTCCCACCTGTCGGGCCCTTTGGGGACTGAAAAAACCCAAATGGTTGGCGAATTTTTCCCAGAATAAATGAAACCCAAAGGGTTTCAAAGTTTTCAATGATCATCAAATTTTAACATTAAAATAAAAGTTCTTCGGGTTTTGCGGGAACGTTTTTGGGTTTTCACTCCCATAAAGAGACTCAAGTTTTTTATTGATAAAAATTTCCCTCCATTTCTATTTTTGAAATTTGCTTCATTTTTTTTTAAGTTGTTTGTGAGTCACAAAAAGCTGTTGAAAGGGTTACCTTTCTTTTCCCCCCATCTGCTTGTTTTAAACTTTTCCTAAGGGTAGATTCTTTTGCATTAAAAAACCCTGGCCTTTTTTAGAGTTGCTATCCCCAAGTGCCTGTTGCTTTATTACAAAAAAGTTTTGTTCTAATTATAAAAAAGTTTTTTTCCCTCTTTTGGGGCTTGCATTTTTTTGAAATATAATTTATTTTCCCATTTGTTCTTTATTTTTTAAATGACATTTTTTTCAAAATTTACAATGCGTGGGACATTTAGAATTTGGATGAGTTTTTTCCGGCATGATTCGGTATAGCCGTTTTGAAAAATTTGTGTTCATTTTGTGGGAAGGAAAAAAAAAATTCTTTTCCTCAAGCACCCAACCTTGTTGGGGAAATCGGGCAGGGAAGCCCTCCCGCTATCCCCTTCTACCCCCTTTGACCCAAACCCACCATCCCAGATTCATTTTCATATAGGGCCCCAGTCTTTCCTCTTGTTCAAGTAGCGGTTTTTGGGGAATTGTTTTGATTTTTTAATTTTAATAATTTGTATCTGCCAAAAAAATCAGGGAAAACCCGGGAAAGGTTTCCAGTGTTGCGAAAGTGGAAAAGAAAAGGAAAAGGGTTTTTAAGTCTTAGAATTAAACAAAGAAAAAAAAAGATATGTTGGGACAAAAGAAAAACCTGGGGGTTTAATAAAAGTGTTACTTTGTACCATAAAACGGGGGTTAAACAAAAGTTTGTGCTAATGACTTACTGAATGTTTAAGACTTGATTAAATTACTGAATGCCTTAATAAACTTGATTAAATTACGGGAATATTTGGACCTGATTTTAAAAATTGACTTGATTTTGATCACTGAATGACTTCACTAAATTTTAATTTAGTGATTTGGGTTTGCTTAGTGACTGGTCTCTAGTTTTTTGGGAAATTCTTTACTGTTTTTTTATTGGTGCTTTTTTTTTTAAATTTTTTTTAAGGGGGTTTGGGTGTTAGCCGGGGGACTATTAGTCTTTTAAACTTTATCGTATATTTTTTCCTAGGGCAATGTTTGTTATAAGAAAATGGGCTTTTTTTAAAAAAAATTATTTAAAAAATTCATTCATATCTGTATATGTTTCGAGCGCATTTTTTTCAGTCAATGTTTTTCAAAAGCTGGTAAAAAGTTATTTACTGGGTCTCGTTTTGTAGTCTGAAAGTAACTTTAGTAATGTTTGGGGCCCCCTTTTTTTTAAATTTTTTAAAGGGGTTTGGAGAAAAGGTTGGGGTTTAGGGGGTTTTTGGTGTTGTCTGTGTTTATCCCTGTTTTTTTAATGGGGTTTTGGGTGTTAGCCCAGTGGGGTCAAATTTAAAAAGAGACCGGGTCTCGGAGATTCTTGTGGTTTGGGATATTTTTGGGTTTGAAAACAAAAAATTTGGGTTTTAATTTGGTTTGTAAATTTTTGTTTACTTGTGAGTTTTGGGTCTTGTAGTAGATTTATGTTAAAATTTTTCCTCTTAGTGGGCGGTGGGTCTTTGTTCTTATTTTGATATTTATAAATTTTTCCCTAATTTTTTCACTAAAGTGGTAAATTTTTGGACTGTGGAAATCTGTAGATTTTTAATAACTTTTTGGGGGGGTTTTTGCAGGCCTTTTGTTTTAAAATTTGGCAAATTTTATATTACCATGTCATCCCTTTTTGCAAGCTTTAGATACATTCAAGTTGTTTTGAGGGGGTATATGGCCCGTTCCACCCCTAGTGGTCTGTCCTACAGTTGTGTTGGGGTGAAACCCAAAGGAATGGTATAAAAACATCTGTAATACAATTTTTTTACCCGGTTTCTGTGGTGTGATGATTGAAGACTGGAATAAAGGGGGAATTGGTTTTTGCTGTGAGGTCATCATAATGTTTGCTCAGGGTCTAAAATTTTTTTTTAAAAGATAGTTATGTTTTTTTTTTGACCCTAGAAATTGTCTTTGTTTGGTTTTGTTTTTATAATAATTTCGTTGTCGTTTGATTCGTTTTAAATTCATTTAAGAAAATTTTTACATCAGGATCAGTTTTTTTGTAGTCATAAGAATGGAGTGATCTACAACTAGTTTTTTTTTTAATAAGGTTTTTGTTATTAAAAATTTATGATATAACCCAAAATTTTATTTTACTGGTTTAATGGATTGTTAAAAGGGGAGGTTTTTGTAAAAGTCAATGCTTGAAATTCCAAAGAATTTTTATTTAAATCTATAACTAGACTTGGAAAAAAAAACTATGTAGATTTCTATCTGGGAAAAATTATAGGAAAACAAGGGAAATTTACACTTTAGCACTGAACAAGCCCCTTAAATTATTTTAAAAATGTGAGTATTTTAAAATAGGGTAGTTTATTTAAGGCTAAATTTAGGGAGCTGGGGGACTTTTGTTTTAAAAATAAAAAAAAAATTAAAAAAAAAAAAAAAAAAAAAAAAAAAAAAAGTAAAATACGGGTAGACCTCAGCTAGGATTATAAAAAAAATGAAAAAGTAAGAAAATTTTACCCATTTTGTTATCCTTTCATTATTTCAACGAATGTGACTATTTTGAATAAAGGGGAAAAAAATATTCTGCACCTGAATTTCCCCTTTTAAATTGATATTAAAACTAAGGGTATAGTAAAAACTGAAAAAAGGGGCTTTAAAAAGGTATAGGAAAAGTAGAGAAACTATTTCAGGAGAAAATTGTGAAATATATAAAGGGGATTTAATTTAAAGGGTAGTGGCAAAAAAAATTTTAAATGGATAGTAGAAAATTTAAAAAGGGGGAAAAAAGGAAAGAGTAAGGTTAGGGGGGGATTAACAAAAAAAAATTAGGTGATGAAAGATTGGATATCAGATTGGAGGGAGGGGGTATGGAGGAGGTGAATGTATTAAAATTTTTGGGAGGGGGGAACGGGTCAGGGATGGGTCTATGAAGATGGGGTAAAATCATAGAATTGATGGGGGGAAAAGGGTGAGTGGTAAAATTTGGAGTTGTGGAGAAAAAGGGAACCCTTTTTTCCTTGGAGGAAAAGGGGGGAATTGTAGGGAAAAGTATAGTTTTAAAAAGCTCTTATATGGGGTTTTTAAAGCATGGGTGATGAATTTTTGCAGCGAGGAGAAGGGTGGAGGCGTGGAGTTGTCATGTTGAGGGAAATGTGGGGTTTGTAAATTATAATGCGGGAAAAATTTGTATTTTGGGAAATTAGGGGGGGGGTGGGGAAATTTACCAAAACTGTTGTCCAGGGGGTTTGAAAAAGGGTTGTTGAGGTGGTTGGGGACATTAGGAAAATGGGGGCGAAACAGAATGATTCAAGAGTGAAATCATTTTGTAGTGGAAGGGGGGAAGGGGTAGGTTTTTCGGCCCTGGGGAAAGGTTGGAGGGAGGGGGTAAAGGAGGTTTTGTGTGCAAGGGGTTGGATTTCCGTAGGCAGCAGGGAGCGGTTTGATAGGGTGAATGGGGAAAAAATGGTTTTTAATACTTGACGCTGTTGGGGTGAGCAAAGAAAACTTTTTTAAGGGGGTTTTAAGGGAAAACCCGGCAGGGGACTTGAGTCTGGAGAGGGGAAGTAAGTGCCTGCCTCTAAAGGAGGGGTGTTAATGTTGAATTTTAAAAAACTTTAGTGAAAGCCCCTTCTGGAAGACGTGATGGATAAAATTGAGGGTTTGGAAATTTTTTCCCTTTTTCGGGCCACCCTCCCTTGGTGGGAAATGGGCCCCGGGGTGAAAAAAAAAAAAAAAAAATAGTAACTATGATAAAAAAAATAATCGGGTATTTAAAATTTCCCTTATTTTATAAATTTTGGGAGAAATTTAAAGGGAGCAGAAAAAAAATAGTTTTATGAGTTAGTTGGTTTAGTTTGTAAAAAAGGGTTTCCCAAGGGGGAAGGGTTTTTTTACAGAATTAATACAGATTTTATTAGAAATTTAATAAGCTCTAAATGGAGATTTCGGGAAAAGTTTTCCCACAATTTGGTAAACACAGGAAAATGTGTAAAGAAACGTGAGACAGTGAGGTATTTAAAACTATCCGGGAAGTGATAGTAACGGGGTTTTTGTTAATTTATTTTTTATTTATTTATTATAAATTTGTGAAACCCAATCAGAGGTAAAAAAAAAAAAATACAGATAAGAGCGTATGCCAAACCCATTTATACTATGCATAGCTTTTCGGGCTGGTTTAAAATTAAATTAAGATTAACCTAAGCAATGTTTAAAGTCAGTGTTTATAAAAATTAAGGAAAAACGATTTTTTTTAAAGCACAAGTGGGGTATTACAAAAAAGGGTCATTTAAAGGTTTTCTTTTTTGGTAGTGTTTTTAAAAAAATAAAGGGTTAGTTTCGGTTTTGGGTTTTAAAACCATTTATGTGATTAATTTTGAGAAAAATTTTTAAGATATAAAAATTTAAAAGGTTTCGGGTTATTCAGTTTTTTTTTGGTTTTTTGGGGTAAGTAAGTGATCTTTGAGTAGAGATTTTGAATTTAAAAAAAGGTGGTGTTCTTTTTATTTACAGGTAATAAAACCCAGTTTTTAAGGGCCTTTTAGGCATTGAGTTTTTGCATAGTGTGAGAGGGGAAAAGGGAAAAACATAAAAGGATTTGTTCTGTGCTTGTGTTATGTCAGGGTGTTCTGTTGAGGTTTGGCAAGGGATGTTTGAGGGGGGGGGTTAATATAAGATTTTAAGTGTTTATTTTTATGAAATTAGGTCCCAGTAAAAGGTTTGGTTTGTTTTGTATGGTGGTGGGTTTAGTGTATTGTTTTTGGTGGAGTGTGTGCCTGTAGTGAGAATTTGTTAAAAAAACTAACGTAGTAAAGATTTGGTCACTAAGTTAGCAAAATCTGTATGGTTTAATTTAAGGTTTTTCCCGCTAGTTCATTTTCATTTGTAATTAGTGCACCTCCCTAATTTTTTTTCCCTTACTAGAAATTTTTCCATCCCCTTCTGAAAAATGGTGAGTTTTTCATTATTCCCCCCCTTTTTTGTTTTCTTACTCTGTACAGGAGGTTTTGACGTTTTCTTTTTGAGACACTATTTATGTTTATATCTTTTTTTGCTTTTATTGATGAACTTATTTGATATTTTTTTTTTTTTTTGTGTGTGAAATTTGAGCATAACACTTTGTTTTCTAACCCTTTGGGTTTTGTAAACCCTAAATTTTCCCTTTCCCCCCCAAAAAGGGACATTAACCCTTTTTGGTGGTATATATGATTTAAGAGTTGTATCTTTGCGGTTTTGGTTTTGGTTTTTAAATTTACTAGGAAAAAAGTGGATGTTAATTACTACTGCAAACAGGGTTGTTTTCTTGCTCTGTTTTTTCATTTTGGGAAGCAAAAATATTTTTCCAATTGGGTATCCATGTTGATTTTTCCGTCTTTTTAATGCTTTTTCAACCTTTGTATTTAGGGGGTGTTTTTTGATCTGTATGGCTGGGTAGGGTGCTTGGGGGGTTTGCCAAAATTTAGTCATTCCGCTGATGTTTAAACAATTTTTCAAGGGGGGTTGGGGTTTGTTTTCAAGGGGGGCTAACTTTGTTTCTGGGGCATTTCAGATGGGGGTTTTAAAACCTATGAAGGAAATGGAGGTAGAGAAAGGGGGTCAGTTTGTTTGAGTTGTTGATGGTCTCCTTGGATTGGGGGGTGAGGGGGGGGTCGGCCAAGTTTGTTGTTGTTGTTTTAAACGTTTTGGGTTTGGAATTTGGGGGACTGGTGTCTGATGGGTGTCTTGTGGGGAAAAGTCTATTTCTAGGGGCTCTTTGCTGTTTTTTGGTGTTTTTCTTTTATGGTTTTTTTTCTCCAAAAGTGTACAGGGGTTGCTTTTGGGATGTTTGGGGAAGTTTATTTTTTTAAGAGGGTTGGAAAAGGTTTTGTGTTTTGGGAGCAGGGCTGTGCTTGGGGTTTTAGAGGCAGTCTTCGCTTCGATCGGTAAATTTTCTGGATTTGTTGGGGGTTTACTTTGTTTTTTCTTGGGGGATGCTGGG
Source organism: Cherax quadricarinatus (assembly GCF_026875155.1). NCBI lineage: Eukaryota > Metazoa > Arthropoda > Malacostraca > Decapoda > Parastacidae > Cherax > Cherax quadricarinatus. The sequence goes on along the minus strand of NC_069406.1, from coordinate 665,854 downwards.
TTACGTGTTTTTTAGTGCAGTTATGATTGCAAATTTGGCCATCTTGAAGCATTTTATGGGGGGGGGCTGGGGAAAAAAGACAGAGCTTGGGGGGTGCCCGCCGCCGTTGTTTCCCGCAATAGTTCTTAGCAAAAGTTTGCTGCCACCTTTTTTGGAGTGGGGCTTTTCCGTTGTTTTTTAAATTCTGTGGGGAAATTTTAACCCTGTCATAGTCCTTCTCCCTAGTTTCTTAGGGCACGTGAGAAAAGGGGTTTTTTTCAGTTTTTAAAACCCTTTTAGGGTTTCGCTTTTAGTACGTCTTAGCGCAAGGGGGTTTTTTACGTACTAGTAAGCACAAAAATTTTAGCGCCCTCAAAAACTGGGGGAAAAAAGGTGGTTTGGCCTCATGTGAGAGAAAGGGTTTTGTGTGGTCGGTTTTGCGCGGGTTGAAAAAAAATTGGGGAAACCAAATGGTGTTGTGGGAACCCGGGTTTTAGTAAAAAAAATCCACCATGCCTGCGGTAAGGGGGAAAAACCCCACTCCCCGGCGAAATTGGGGGCACTTTTGTTCCCCCGTTTACAGTTCTAAACAAAATGGAAGTGCCAGTGAAGATGAGTTTCAAAGGGTTTTTGGGGAGGTTTTACCGAAAAAAAATGGGCCTTTTTATCAAATAATAGTAGGAAAAACCCGATGACCCCCAAGCCTTCCACCTCTGGGTTTCTGGGGCCCTTTTGTTCACGTTCGTTGTACCAGAACCCAAAAGGAAAACTTTTATTTTCCCCAAAAAAATAGATCAGATGAGAGAAAGGGTGGATAGTGATAGTGAATATGAAAATACAAACTCTTCAAAATAGTTCCCGTAGTGATAGTGAAAGGGAAAAATTCCCCAGTGAAATGTCGTTATACGCGATATATGCGCTTGGGAGTGTGCCATATGCTATTTCCCAAAGGGGAAAGGGGTGCATCTGGGTACATCCCGTGGTGTTACAACAGGGAAACAGGTGAAAAAGACGTGATTTTGTTGCAATTGGGATGGGGAAAAAGTGCGTGGGTGGGGGTGGTGCCGGCCCCGTGAGGCCCCCAGCAGTGGGCATGTGCCACCCCCTGCCCCCCACAACCCCTGCCTCAGGGGTCAAAAACAAAAGGGCCCCCCTCCCCCACCCCCCAAAACCCCAAGCCCCCACAACCCCAAACCCCCACAACCACAAAATCCACAACCACCAAACCCCCTGTCATTGTCCCGTTAACCCCCAGCAGGGCTGCACCTGGGGTTGGCGGAACGGGCAGTTTTTTTCCAAATGCCCCCCAGTTTGATGACAGCCCAAAATGAAATTTCAGCCCTCTTGTACACTTGGGAAAAAATGCCACCCGAACTGGAAAAGTTTCGAGTTTTTTTTTGAGGGAACCCCTGATGGAAAAATATTGTCATTTGGGAAGCAAACACATCTTTCAAAAATACACCTGGCAAAACATTACTTTCACCAAAAAAAAAGTTTTTACACCGTGGGGGGGAGGCCCAATGTGGTGAGATGTATCTTTTCTTTGCCAAAATAATGCTTTTGCACCCTGTGTATAAACCCCAAAGTGAAAAAACATATGGGCAAAAAGGAACCCCCCCCTGATTGCAAACCCCCCGGTTTCAGGAATTAAAGCCAGTGGGAAAACGATTTGGGGCTAATGTTACTTTGCTTAAATTTTAGACCCAAAACCCGGCCTGACAGAAACGAAAGGTTATATTGATTTGGAAAGTGTTTGTTTTTATTTTGAAAGAGAAATTCAGTAGCATTTTTTTCCCCTTTAGGGAAAAATTGTAATTGAGAGTTTTGATTCTGGGTTCCCAAAAGGAAAAACTTTTTTTCAAGGTACATACCCAAACCGAGGGGAAAAAATTTGGTATAAAGTTGTTTGTGCTTTGTGTTGTTTTCAGTGGTCTGGTATTGGATATTTTTGTGTACCGGGGAAATTTTACATTGCAAAATTTCCAGGAAGTTTTTGGGGGATCTCAAAAGGGGATGTGGTTTGACAATGATAGAACCAAAATCTTGGTAAGGGGCATATATTTTTATACAGATAACGGTAAACAAGGCCCCCAACTCAGTGATTTTTGTGATTTTGTGAACTGCAAGTGTGTGTGGCACAGTGCGTTTCAAATCAGAAACTATGCCCAGGTTTTTACGTGGCATTTGTAGGGTGAGGGGAAAGGGTTTGCTGCAATTAATAAAGGCTTTCGGTGGATGACAAAAAGAGATTTTCAATGTTGTCATCTTTTCCCCATTGAAATGGCGACAGTGGGAGGAGCATAAGGGAGCAATTTAACCCCTTTAAAACCCGCAGTTTTGATTGATTTTCAACCCTTAAAAATGCGTTAAATGGGCAAAAGTGCATGCAGATTGGGTTTGCTGATTGTGTTTGCCCAAAAGTTATGAAAATAATGTGAATTTTAAAAGCAGGAATTCGTAGTTTGGAAATTAGGAGGGGGTGCGGGGGTTACAAAAAAAGTTGTCAGGGCTGAGGGGGTTTTTTGAGGTGGTTCGGACATGTAGAGAGAATGGGGTTGGGGAAAAAGAATTTACTTCAAAAGGGGTATCAAATCTGTAGTGGAAGGAAAGGCGGGGGGGGAGGGGTCGGCCAGGAAGGGTTGGAGGGGGGGGGTAAAAGGAGGTTTTTTTGTGCGAAGGGGCCCTTTGGGTTCCAGCGGGGGAGGCCCCTGAGCGTGTTTTATAGGGTTAATTTGGGGGACAAATGGTTTTTATTTCTTGCGTGCTGTTGGGGGTGAGGGAAATAACAAATTTTTGAAGGGGGTTCAGGGAAACCGGCAGGGCCCGGGCCCCTTTAGTCCTGGAGATGGGGGTCGGGGCCGCATCTGAAGGAGGGGGGGGTTATTGTTGCAGTTTAAAAAAAATGTAGTGTAAACCCTTCTGGCAAAACAGTGATGGGTGAATGATGGTGAAAAAGTTTTTCTTTTTCGGGCCCCCTGCCTTGGTGGGAATCGGCCCGGTTTTTATAATAATAAAAAAAAAAAAAAAAAAAAAAAAAATCTTTTTCCAAACTTCTGGCTTTTTCCCTGCCCCCAATGTTATTTTTAGTATAAGGATGAGGACCGAAACAAACCACAGTATGGCGAAACCGGGGTTTTTCTGTTATCAGACAAATTTTGTATTCAAATACCAAGGAACAAAAACTGCAATTGACCCCCCCCAAAAATTTTTCAAAAACTACCTTTCGTCTGAAGAAAGGTGATCACTTCCTGGGAAAAGGGGCCCCCGCTATGCTTTCAAGGAAAAAAGGTCCCGAAGGGTGTTTTCGTTTTTCACATACAAAAAAAAAGCCCCCCAAAAAAATCAGAGACACTGTTTTTTGTGTGAGGGTTTTTAAAACACCCCCGTGCTGGGCACCATGTTTCAAAGAGTTCCACAGGCTGCAGAAATTCTAGAAAATTCCCGTGACTGAAAATGTGTATTTAAAATATAGAAAAATAGTAATAAACAAATTTATATGTTTGTTTTGTGTAAAAAATTTTTTAAAACAAAAAAAATGACAAAAAGTGTTTACGCCCCTTTTTTGTTTTATGTTTGAAAAAAAAATAATTACAAAATATGTCATGTTTGGGCCCCAGAGGCCATAAAATTACTCAGAAAAGAAAAAAATTTAAAAAAATTAAAAAAATTTTACAAAAAAAAAAAATAGAAAAATCCGGGGGACAGCAGTCGGCGAAGTTACCAATGTTGCCCCAAAAGGCAAAAATTCATACCCCCATATTTCGGTAAGTATTGACAGTAAAAAATTTTTTTTTTTAGCCTATAAAGTTTAAAAAAAAAAAAACTTTTTTTTTCATAAGAAAAAATAATTTTTTTTTTTTTTAAATTTGGCCCAAACCCCTTTCAACAGGGTTTTGGAGAGGGCCTTCGACCCTCAAAGGGTTAATGGGGAAAACCCGAGTTCCACGGTTGGGCCCGGGGTGAGTGCATGGGGGATATTGTCAATGGCTTTCTCCCAAAATCTATGGGGGGGTTGGGTAATGTCGGAAATCTGGCATTCATTAATGGGGTTTTTTAGGCTAAATTTATGAAGAAAAACAAATTTTTTGGGTTGTTTAATCCTGACTGATTAAATGGCTCACTAAACCCCAGAGTTGTACGGGGTTTCAGATTTTATATTTCCTTGTTGTCTCTGTGTAGTCCCCTTATTACAAAACCCGGATTTCAATGGCCTGTTATCCTGGGTGTAAAGGGAGCAAAATAAAACAGCAGAAAAAAATTCTGACTTAATTTTTCCTTCACCAAAATTTTGAACAGAAATACGTAACTATATACACTATGTACAGCGATAGGTATTTGTGCCCCCATGGTAAGCAAGGCGAATAGAAGCCCACTAGAGAAACCGACCCTGCCCCTTTAAGTTAGAATGGGAAAAGACAAGGGCAGACAGGGGAAAATGGTCCCCCTAAACCCCTGCAATTGCCCCCCTGCCTTGGGGGGGGAATCGGCCAGTGTGATTTAAAAAAAAAAAAAATAATATCTTCTTATTGGCGGAACCTAGGTACTGGGGTTTAAAAACGGGGCCCCCTCGTCAACCCTCGTTCCCCCTGGTTTTGTGGTTGGGGGGGGGATAGCCCGTAAAAAGAGGGTGGGTAATGCGCCGAATAAAGGTTACATACTCTTTTCATCCACAAACCCCCCCCCCGAGAAAGGGTCAGGATTAGGCTCCCCCCTCCCGTTTTTAACCCTGCCCCCATGGCACAAAATAATGGGACCGCCTTTCCTTCAACCCAAACCAAAATTTTTAGATAGAGCTTTGCTTTTTCATGACAAAAAAACCAAACCCTAAAATCAGAGCGAGGGAAAACAGACAGTCGGGCTAGCCTTTGGTTCCCGAACAGGCAGACGGTTGCCTGCATCCCCTCACTTTAAAAAAAAAAAAAAAAAAAATAAAAAAAAAAAAAAAAAAAAAAAAAGGCCCTTTTTTAAAGGGGTTAAACAAGTAACTAAAAATCCTAAATAATTTTTTATTTTTATAAATAATATTGTTAGACTCTTGATAAAGAGTCTGCCCAAAATATTTTTTTTGGGAAAATGTACAATTTTTTAAAAAATAGGGGTTTAAATCTTTTAAAGCCCTCTCATGAGCCTTGTGTTGTGGTTTTTTTGGTTTGGGGAATCTAGGGATTGTGGGGACTGTAGACGTGCCCTGCGAAGTTTGTCCCACGTTCATTTAAAGTGTCCAAAGCCCAAATACCAGCGTGAGGGTTTTTTTTTCAATGGTAGAGTAAGCCCTTTAAAGTGGCTGGAACTTGGGGAGAAATAGGCTACGGCTGCAAATTCCCCATCCCCGTTTTTCAAAAGTTTCTTTCCCCAAAACCCCGACTCACAACATTAACCTTTTATTGAGAAAAGGTTTTGGGGAAATTGGAGGGCAAAAGAATGGGTGCAGTACCAATTAAACTTTTTGGGTTTATCAAAAGCACTTTGAATTTTGGGGTCCATTAAAGGGAAATTTGTGACTTGGGTTTTGGAGGTAAGAGGGGCTACAAATAACTGAGAAATTTTTTCGATTTTTTGTAAAAAACCTTTTCCCTGTAGGGAAAAAGTTTAAGAGATTTCCCATTTATGTGGAAATGGGTAATTTTAATGGCAGAACTTTAGCAAGTTTAGGAGCAAATTTTTCCCCCTTTCCCCACTTATTGGGCCCAGAAAAGTAAAAGTGGCCCGGCCAAAGGGGGACTTAGATAAATTAAAAAGTTAAATTTGGGAAATCTGAAAGGTTCCCCAAAAAAGCCTTAAGCCTTTTAAAAAGGGGGTTTGTTTCCCCAAACTTTTGGGAAACCCCAAAAAATTTTCATCCCCGGGACGCTTTCCAAAGCCTTCAGTCCTTTTTAAAAGCCTGATGGATAAGTTTCTGGAAATGAAGAGGGGGGGGTTTTTTTATTTCCCCAAGGGGGTAAAGGGTTTTTTGATAAAAGAACCCCCGGAAATTTTGAAGGCAGAGATTTTTCGCCTTTTCCGTCAAAGGTAAACCCGATGTAACCTTTTTAACCCCCCTTTCAGGGGTTCCCTCCCCTAGTTACGGCTTTTCGTTCGGGTCCCAAAGTAGATCTATGCCATGAGCAGCTCACTTTGAAAACTTTTGAGTGGTCATTTGGGCCTAGTTTTGAGAGAAAACATCTTGTGGAAAGTGTGCACCCATAAAAAAAGATCCTTTCCCGGCAAAAATGTGTATAATGAGAGAAAAAAATGAAATGGGTTTTTTTGATTTAAAACAGCAAATTTGCGTGTTTTTTCGTTTGTTTTTTATTTGTTGTATTTTTGGGTTTCTTGGTTCAAATTTATAGAATTTGGGAAAACATTTTACAGAAAAAAGAGATGATTTTGATTGGGGTTTTTGCATGGGGGAAAAGGTTGAAACTGAAACTCAAAAATAGCAGGGAAAATTTTTAAAATTTTTGCCGATATTCAAGAGTAAACAAACGACCTCACACGTCTAATACACGTCAGCTGGTGGGTCTAATATACATTCACAAATATGGTGATGATAATTTATAACAATATTACAGTATGCAAAACAGTAAATCTTCTATTTTTTGTGTGAATAAAAATTCATTATGTGAATAAAAAATCAAAATGAATTTATTTGTAAAGCCTCAAAACATAACTAATGAACAGAGAAATGTTAGTTTAGTGCCAGAATGCCTACATTGTTCATTCTGGACCCTATTTGAAATTGGAATATTTTAACTTTGTGTTAAATTGGCCAAATTAACATTTCCGATCACTTTATTTTGTAGTTGAAACAGTTGACTTGGCGATTTCTTGTGCTCAATCGATAGAATAGAAGTAATACTAGTGAAATAGCTAAGAATTTGGTTGACTGGAATAATGTAATGGCCTAAAATGAGAGTCAAAGTCGGCAAAATCGCCGATTCGTAAATACCGCTGACACATCAAAATTCGCGAGAGCATAATTTCGTCAATTTTCCACCAAATTTCGTACTTTTTGTTTTATTACCTTCACAAAAAGATTCTCTACGATTTCATAAGAAAAAATAACAAATTTTTTTTTTGAAATTCTTGACACTGGTGCGTGTCTCCAGATTTGGGCCTTGGACCCGAAAGGGTTAAGGAGATCTAACTTGGATACAAAAGTAGCCTTACCCACAAAGTCGATTACGTCATCCAGACAAGGAAGAGGGTAAGCATCTGTGATTGTGACCTCATTCACCTTACGGTAGTCTGTACACATACGAAACCCTCCATCAGCTTTTTTAACAAGGATGCACGGTGAAGCCCATGGACTAGATGACTCCTCCACTAAACCATGCTCTAACAGAAATTCTACTTCCTGCTGAAGTAGCCTCTGCTTTTCAGGATTAGCTCTGTAAGGGGAGAGTTTAAACCCTTTGACTGTCGCGGCCGTATATATACGTTTGTGAGGTACCGTGTTTGACGTATATATACTCATAAATTCTAGCGGCTTCAAATCAGGCAGGAGAAAGCTAGTAGGCCCACATGTGAGAGAATGGGCCTGTGTGGTCAGTGTGCACCACATAAAAAAAATCCTGGAGCACGCAGTGCATAATGAGAAAAAAAAAACTCCGACCGTTTTTTTTTAATTAAAATGCCGACTTTGTGGTCTATTTTCGTATAGTATTTGTGGTTGTATTCTCGTTTTCATGGTCTCATTTGATAGAATGGAAACTATATTATAGAAATGGAGGTGATTTTGATTAATTTTACTATAAAAAGAACCTGAAATGGAGCACAAAGTACAGGAAATGTTTGATTTTTGCCGATGTTCAAAAAGTAAACAAATGATGTCATTGTCCAATAAATGTCCAAATAGCCATTCTAATACGCAGTCATGAATGGGTTGATGTAATTTTTACAATTATTACAGTATTGCAGTAGTCTGCATAACAGTAAATCTTCTATTTTTTGTTTGAATAAAATTTCAAAATAAAAAGCAAGAGTAATATCACAGGACCTGGAGACATGACTGATGAACAAAGAAAATCTTATTTTAGAGCCAGAATGTCTGCATTGTTCATTCTGGACCTTATTTTGAAATTGTCGTATTTTTTAATTTCGTGAAATTGGCCAAATTGCAAATTTCTGACCATGTTATTGGTAGTTGAAATCGGTAAATGGGCAGTTTCTTGTGCTCAATCGATAGAAAAAACAGAGTTCTGAAGAATTAGTTATGAGTTTGGTTGACTGGAATAACGGAATTAGCCGAAAATAGGGCTCAAAGTGGGCGAAATTGCCGATTTTTAAATATCGCCGAAGTCGCTAACTTCGCGAGAGCGTAATTCCGTCAGTTTTCCATCAAATTTCGTTTTTTTTGTGTCTTTACAATCGGGAAAAGATTCTCTATCATTTCATAAGAAAAAATCATTTTTTTTTTTTTTTGAATATTTTGCGACACACAGGAGCAACTTCAGGATTGGGCCCTTCGACAGTCAAAGGGTTAATAGGTTTAGAGTTTCCCACATCTACATCATGATAACCTAATGTACATTTTTTCGGCACATCCGAAAAAATATCCAGTTATGACTGTAGAAGCGCAGTTAAACTTGTTGCTTGAGTTTCAGATAACTCCACCATTAACCCTTTGACTGTTTTCGACGTATAGATAACGTCTTACAGCCAATGTTTCTGATGTATATATACTCAATAATTCTAGTGGCTTCAAATCAAGCGGGAGAAAGCTGGTAGGCCCACATGTGAGAGAATGGGTCTGTGTGGTCAGTGTGCACCACATAAAAAAAATCCTGCAGCACACATTGCGTAATGAGAAAAAAAAAAAATGATCGTTTTTTTGGGAATAAAACGCCGACTTTGAGGTGTATTTTCGTATAGTATTTATCGTTGTATTCGCGTTTTCATGGTCTTAGGTGATAAAATGGAAAACACATTACAGAAATAGAGATGATTTTCATTACTTTGACGATGAAAACGACCTTGAAACTGAGCTCAAAGTAGCGGAAATGTTCGATTTTTACCAATGTTCAGGATAAATAAATCACACCACACGTCCAATACACCTCAACTGGGGAGTCTAATATTTTTCACTAGTGCACTGATATTATTTATACCATTTTTGCAATAATGCAGTAGTCTGCATAACAGTAAATTTTGTATTTTTTTGTATGAATAAAAAATCAAAATAGAAAGCAATAATAAAATAAGAGGGGCTTAGAGATGTGACTAATGAACAGAGCATATGTTATTTTAGTGCCCACGAATGTCTACCTTGTTTATTCTGGAACCCTATTTTGAAATTGGCATCTTTTTAGTTTGCGTGAAATTGGCCAAATTGCCAATTTCTGACCACCATATTGGGTAGTCCAAATTAGTAAATGGGAGGTTTCTTGTACTCAGCTGATAGATAAAATGGAGTTCAAAGAAATAGCTATGAGTTTGGTCAACTGGAACAATGGAATTGGCTGAAAATAAAGCTCAAAGTCGCGAAATCGCCGATAAAGCATGTCGCCGAGACTGCTAACTTTGCGGGAGCAAATTCCATGAGTTTTCGACCAAATTTCGAACTTTGGTGTCATTACCATCGGGAAAAGATTCTCTATCATTTCATAAGAAAAAATAATTTTTTTTTTTTAAAAAATTGAGTGACATAGAATGACAGTTTCAGAAAGGGGCCTGAAACAGTCAAAGGGTAAAGGGCTAGGGTCCTTGAGGAGGACAGAGTTTGGAATTTTAACATTAATTTCAGAAATAGAGTGCAAAGAGTCAGAGTCGTCCTCAGAGGAAGAGGACAGAGTCATTACTGGGACTTATCTGGTGTATGAAAAGATTTTAATTGATTAATGTGGCAAGTTTTAGTTTTTGATGTCTTATCAATTGGAGCTAACCACATAATTTACATCAGATAATTTACTTACAATTTGCATAGGTCCCGTAAAATCTAGCTTTCAAGTGTGGCCAGGTATAGGTTCCTGCACCATCACCTTGTCTCCTGGATGGAAGGAGCGGAATTGTGTATTTCTGTCATACCTCTGTTTCATCTTATTTTGAGCTGCCTTTAGGTTAGCCTTGGCTAACTGACGTGCCACCTGCAACCTTGAAGAAGGGTTGTAGAGTGTTAAGCTAACGTCTCTCCCATCCATCCTTCTTTGAGCACCCGAAGAGGACCTCGTACATTGTGCCCAAAGATCTGCTCAAACGGACTATACCTGGTAGACTCTTGCACCGTTTCTTGTACTGAGAACAGCAACAAAGGTAATGATTCATCCCAGTCTGTAGGAAAATGCATGCAAAAAATTCTCATCATGGTTTTTAACGTCTGATGGAATTTTTCCAAGGCGCCTTGGGACTGAGGATGATAGGCATTGAATAAGTTGTGGATTATCCCTAACCTAGTTAATGCTTCCCTAAATGCTTTGGCAGTGAAGTTAGTACCTTGATCACTTTGAATAGTTTTAGGAATGCCAAAACAAGAAATAAATCTTGTTAAAGCTTTGAGAATGGCTTTAGTATTAATACTGCATATGGGAATTGCTTCAGGATATCTAGTTACTCTATCCATAATGGTAAATAAATACTGATTTCCCGACTTTGACCTAGGTAGTGGACCTACACAATCTATAATTAAATCTGCAAAAGGTTCTCCATCAGCAGGTATAGGTTCAAGAAGTGCAGGTTTAAGGGAATGTCCAGGTTTCCCTACTTGCTGACATTCTCGGCAACACCGGATATAATTCTTCACATCCTGCTTTAATTTTGGCCAATAAAATTCTTTTGTGATTCTCTATAAAATTTTAGTAATTCCTAAGTGACCTCCTAATGAAGTATTATGAGGCTATACAGGTCTCCCTCAACATTCACGTTTTTCAACTTTCACGGGCTTCACACATTCGTGAATTCCCAACTGCCAAATTCCCAGCCACCAAATTCCCAGCCGCCAAATCATATTTAAGTTTCCCACCACCTGCGAGTCCCTACTACCCTCCCTCCGACCCCCGCAACTGGCAGCCAGCCCTCCCACCACTCAGTGGGGGTGAGTGATTTGTTTTGTTCATTATTTGCTATTAAACTACAGTATAAATAATGTAAACCCATTCATGACTGCATATTGGAATAGCTATTCGGACAGGTATTAGACGGGGACATCATGTGTTTACTCTTGAACACTGCAAAGAATTAAACATTTCTGCTACAGCTAATAATAATAATAATAATAAATATGATATAATTGAAGAAGAAAATTGTACAAAAATACGAGGGAGTGGTTGACACATCGTCAGTGTGACTTTGTTTTATGCTGGAGTGAACATTAGTCTCCCTGCACTTCCAAACATTTCACAATAATTCATTGTGTTTGGTGCTTGTAGATTGAGTGTGACTGGAGTGGTAGAGGCAATGGTATTTAATAACATACATGTTAATAATAATACATGCTATTAATAATATGTACTATTATTATTTATAACATATGTTATTAAATACATACATGTTAATAATAATACATGTTATTAATAATAACATGTACTATTATTATTTATAACATATATGTTATTAAATACCACTGCCTCAACTGCTGAATTATTGTGAAATGTTTGGAAGAGCAGGGAGACTAATGTTCACTCCAGCATAAACAAAGTCACACTGACGATGTGTCAACCACTCCCTCGTATTTTTGTACAATTTCCTTCTTCAATTATATCGTATTTATTATTATTATTATTATTATTATATTATTATTTATTATTATTATTATTATTATTATTATTATTATTATGTTACTATTGTTATTATTAGCAATAGCAGAAATGTTCGATTCTTTGCTGTGTTCAAGAGTAAACACATGATGTCACCGTCTAATACCTTTCCTAATAGCCATTCCAATACGCAGTCATGAATGGGTTTACATTATTTATTCTGTAGTTTAATAGCAAATAATGAACAAACAAAACACTCACCACACTGAGTGGTGGGAGGACTGGCTGCCAGTTGTGGGGGTTGGGAGGGAGAGTAGTAGGGACTCGCAGTGGTGGAGGCAGTGATGGAGTCTGTGGTATTAATAACATACATGTTATTAACATACATGTTATTAAATAACATACGTTATTAAAGCATAACATGTATATATTTAGTACAATTTACGACGTTTTCATGTATTTTATGATTATTCATGGTTCAACAAGTTTTAAAGGGAAACAGTATTGTAATATATTTCCCTACAATAAATATTGGGGCACCAACATTCACGGTTTTTTCAACATTCGCGAGGCTCTTGATCCCCTAACCCTCGCGAATGTTGAGGGAGACCTGTATTCAATATTTGAGGTCTAAACTTTGTTGGAACTACTAACCTGTCAGACAATTACCGGCCCTCTATCTCCTTACCAGTCTCAGTGCAGATCAAATAGTAATTTTTTAAATTCATACTTGACCGGATGATCCAAAGAGGATTTACCCATAGCTGCCTGAAAAAGCAAAATTTAAAGAATGGTCCTTTCGTTGTTCCTTCCGGAAGGACAGTCCCTTGGGCATGAAACAGAGATATCTGTCAATCCTGCAACCTTGGAATAGGAAGGCTTGATCGGGGTTTGTTCACTTGATCTACGAGGCCCCGGCCAGTTTTCCTCGTAAAACAACGTGGCTATTCCGAGATCGGAGTGTCCAAGGATAGGTCAACATTCTCGCCAAACAACCCTTGGGATGTTGCCCGAGTTATGGCCACCACCAGAGAAGAAGTAATCATTATGGTTCAGGACATACACTAGCAGTGGTAATGCTATTACCCAGTAATAACATGGCATCTTTCATGGGAATCCTTTGGATACACCCACAGTCAAGTACCCAGTGTAATATTTGCACTGTACATAAATTTTATGCAAAGAGACAGAATATATATGCTCCTCAAAATGCTTCCAATAAAACAGAGGAATTCAAGAAAGTGTTCTTTGAAAGGGGTAATATTCCCTCTCTTATAAGTGAGCAATATGCTCCAGTAACTCTAAAGGTTTTGACTTCAGTTGTTTTGGAGCTTTTTCCCGAAGGGAAATAAGACTCTTACAATAATAAAGGGCCATCCCTTTTTCACTTTCTCGGGGGCATGTTACT
>NC_069406.1:614855-652298 GCF_026875155.1 Cherax quadricarinatus | reverse complement strand
CCTTTTTTACCACCAAAGTTATAACATCTCTCTTTCCTCCACCAAGAGTTATAAATCTCTCGTTTCCCCCCCAAGTTATAAATCTCTCTTTTCCTACCACCAAAGTAAAACATCCCTTCCAACCACCAACTTTAAAACTCTCTTCCTACCACCAAATATAACTCTCTGTTCCTACCACCAAAGTTTTAACATCTCTCTTTCCTACCCCCAAGAGTTATACCATCCCGTTTCCTCCCACCAAGAGTTAAACACTCTCTTCCTACCACCAACAGTAATAACATCTCCGCCCACCACCAAAGTTATAACACCCGTCCACCCCCAAAAGTTATAACATCTCTCGTTCCAACCACCAAGGTTATAACATCTCTCGTTCCTCCCAAAAAAAGGGGTTTAAAACCCGCTCCCACCAAAGTTATAACACTCTCTTTCCAAAAAAAAAACCACCAAAGTTATAACATCTCTCTTTCCCACCCCCAAAGATTTATAACATCTCTCGTTCCTACCACCAAGAGTTATAACATCTCTCGTTCTACCACCAAAGTTATAACACTCTCGTTCCACCACCAAATTATAACATCTCTGGGGTTTTTTGGGGGGGGGGGGGGGGGGGGGGGGGGGGGGGGGGTTTTTTTTTTTTTTTTTGGGGGGGTTTTCCCCTTTTTTCCCCCACCAAATTATAACATCTCTCGTTCCAACCCCCAACTTTTTTTGCAAAAATTATAACACTCTCTTTTCCTACCACCAAAGTTATAACATCTCTCTTCCCTCCCCCCAAAGTAAACAGTTAAACCCCCAAAAGGTTTCTCCCGTTCCACACAAATTTATAACATCTCTCGTTTTTTCCCCTTCCCACCAAGAGTTATAACTTTCCTCGTTCCTACCACCAACAGTTATAACATCTTGTACATACCATTAACAATTATAATATCTTTTACTCGTACCACCAACAGTTATATCATCTCTATTTCCCTACCACCAACAGTTATATAAATCTCTAGTTCTACCACCAACTGCGATTTTAAACTCTCCTTCCTCCCTACCACCAACGCTATATCTCACTTCTTCCCCATGACCATTGCAATTTTATGTCTCCTTCCTGCACTGTGTATTGCTGTTAGGAAGGAAAAATTTAATTGAGGCACTTCATTATATTCGCTGTCTCTGCTCTCTCTCACTCCTCTCTATCTCTCTCTCCCTTCACATACCACAACATACACAAACAAACATCCAAACACACAGAAACACACACCACTAACATCAAATAGAAACCCACAACACACACACACTAACCATCAAATAAAAACCCCAACACACACACTAACATCCAAACAAACACACACACACACACACACTAACTTCCAACACACAAACGTCCAGTACACACATACACACGCACAAAAACACTCAAACCCACCCAACAGGAAGTCATGAAGCTTGGGGAAGGACAAAAAAGGGACCGCAGACGGAGTAAACAAAGAGGTAAGAGGCTGCAAAACTCACTCGAGGAAAATGATCTAGGGGTAAGCATCACACCAAGCACATCATATCCCATGGGGTACGGGAAGCGGCAGAATCATTGCGTAAACCCATAGCAAAGTTTTCCCAGCAGGTCGTTAAAGGACAAGACACGTCCCGTATTTCGCGGTTATGAGAAAGGGTCATAAGACTTGTTTTAGTTTCAATGGCTCAGCATGGAGAAAACTGGGACAGCTACAGCCCCCACCCCCACACTCCAACTTAGTTATAGGACGCAGGGTGTTTTTGGAGTCAAAAAAAATGCGTCAATAAGCCGTGAAAAAACGGTAATATGCAGCTGTATTTAAGAAGGGGTCAGACAATAATGGCAAACTGGCAAAATAACAGCAGTACCCTCCAAGGATCAGAAAGTAGCGACATTTTTGTCCTCATATAGGGAAATGATCTGTAGAGTCGATAGACTCCTTATGTCGCTCTTTTCAAATGATGAAAAAATACTGAAAAGAATACGAACAAGAGAGGACAGCGAGGGCTTTCAAAAGAAATTTAGACAGATTATAAGGTCGGCAAACAAGTAGTTTCCCATGCATTCCATCCATTTAAGTGCAAGGTGAGGAACCTTAATGAAAGAGGAAACGGAGGGAAGATGAGACGGATACAGACTGGGACGCGAAAAAACTACAAATATCGACGAGGCTACAAAATCTCAGAAGAGCTTTAAGGAATAAAACAAAATCTTAAGATTGTAACAAAGTACGTCAAGTTCATCTTAAAATATACATGTATGAGGCAAACTCAATACACAACTTCAATAACAGGCGTGATAAGGCTCAAGAGACCAGTAAGAAGTAAAGTTTATCGCAGTAGTGTTTGAAGGCAGGGCTAGGGTGAGAGGGCGACCCCCGCGCGCACAACATACACACACACCCACAACACACACACACCAACCCCACACCACACACACACACACACACAAACACACGCCCAGAGAAGATAACCCCGGTCCCCTGACAGGTGGGGACCCAGATTTTTATCATGTTTTCCCTGCCAGGCTACACAGCTGTGAGGCGTGCACAAGTGTACACAACTGCATCAATATTGGTTTTACTTCCGTATATAAAAAAATAAAATTTCTGCAAATAAAAATTAAAAATATATATATTATTATATATTATAAATAAATATATATATATATATAATATATCCGACTGCGGCTTGGCCTGACCTGGA
The DNA here is from genome assembly GCF_026875155.1 of Cherax quadricarinatus. Classification (NCBI taxonomy): domain Eukaryota; kingdom Metazoa; phylum Arthropoda; class Malacostraca; order Decapoda; family Parastacidae; genus Cherax; species Cherax quadricarinatus. Next base: position 649,592 of record NC_069406.1, on the reverse strand, counting down.
TCCTCGTTCCCCTGCCAATCCGTGTGAAATGAACAAAGTACGCATCACTCTATCCATGGACCACCATCCTTAAACAAACCCCGGCGTCCAGCAGTTTCTGAGCTTTTTATCATTATGCGAGGACATTCTTGGTTATGTAGCCTCAGAACTAATTTCAACTTCATTTGTTTGGTGTACCAGCCTTCCCCGAGCAAAACTATATATATCAATGAAATCACGAAACAGGTGATTTCTGAATCATTAACGAACTTGGCGGCTATCCAGGACTCGATCCTGCGTTCCTAAGCCTCGCCCCGTGTGAAATGGGACAAAGTACTTTATCACTCTACCCAACTGACCACTATATGGTTTCTGAGTAGCCAATTAGAGTTAAAACTATTTTTTTTCCGTAGGTATATACATGTTTGCTTTCGTGATTTTTAAATCCGTCAACAAGACTTAAGTCGGAACTTGAGTCCCCCAGATGTGGGAAGGTAACAGTCTATGCACTCTGACTAGGGTGTTAATAATTTGCAGTTTGAGGGGCATCTACCTGTAGTATGTCTCACCTCAGGCATGACAGTGATGGAGTGTGATGAAAAGGTTTCTCATGTTTAAGCACTACTTCGGAGAGACAGTCTGCCTTTTAAAAAAAAAGACTTAACTAATCTTTTTACTTAATTTAAATGTTTTCATAATAAATGTATTTTTTTGGCTACTGCAGTTGTTGGCATTGAAATTATTGACAACCCTAATGCAATTTCATTCCCTGGTGCTATTTTATTCACTTAGAAAACTTAGGCCTATATAGATATAATATTAACTTCTTTCTCTTGATTCGCCGTTACGCTCCCGCCCGGTGTTTTCCAGATGGTGGCCAGCCTTGGCTTCCCTGTCTTGGGAGTGTCTTGAGACTACGTCAGCTATTTTAGCAGTACAAGTACGACTCCTCGTTAACATAAACTGAGTGAAAGAACTTAATGTGCACTAATTTCAGATTTCAATTGAGTTGAATTATCCTAGAGATGAAACCGATATGAAAGAGGTTATCTATTACCTTGATCTGTGTCCCAAGCATCAGAGAAAATATAGAGAAAGTTTATTATGAGCCTCATATCCTTGGGACTCAGTGAGGAGCTGAGCAGAACCCTTATCCACTATAAATGGAACGTAGATAAACACATTAACGAGCACTACACATGCAAATAGACTGAATGATGATGTAGCAGCCCATGGCACAGGTTTGATTATAAGGACTTCTGGCAGTCTGACCTACACACACACGATGATTGAACTGGTAAGCACTTCAGCTTAAATGGTGACTGGCCAGATTTAAATTCTGTTTTCCAATACCTGTTTATTGTGCTTGTTGTCCACTGAGGAATACAAAGATATATCGCAAAGGTTTAGAAATATTCTATTTAGAAGAGGAATCGACAGATGGTACTTACACACACACACAACACACACACTCACAAAAAGAGGACCAGGACTGTGACTCGATCCCGCAACCACAACTAGGTGAGTACAACACGACACACACACATGACATGACGAAGGAACAGACTCTGAGGTGTCCCTGTTGCAGATGACGTGAAGTTTGATGAGAAGAGATTCACTCTCGATCGAAACCAGGCAAGAACTACAAAGGGATCTGGACCAGGAGGCTGCAGACCTGGTCCAGCAATTGGCTCCCTGGAGTTCAACACCCCCCAAGTGGCAAAGCATGCAGATTGGGGAAGGGCAAAGAAGACCGCCGACGGGTACATCTAGGGGCCAGAGACTACAAACCTCACTCAAGGAAAAAGATCTTTGGTGAAGTAAACACCAGGCACATCTCCTGAAGCGCACAATCAAACCAAATAACTGCTGCAGCATAAGGGCGCCTAGCAAACCTCAGAACAGCAATTCCGACATCTAGACTAAGGAATCGTCAGGACCCTGTAACAACGTGTTACTTTAGGCCCATATTGATATGCCGAACCAGTCAGGAACCCACACCTAGCCAAGCACGTAAAGAAACTAGAGAGTGCAAAGTTTGCAACAAGACTAGTCCCAGAGCTAAGAGGTAAAAGTCCCCTACGAGAGAGGTTAAGGGAAATCAACCTGACGACACAGGAGGACAGGAAGATAGGGAACATGATAACGACATACAAAATACTGAGAGGAATTGCAAGGTGGACAAAGACCAGGATATTCGTAGAGATGGGACACAGCAACAAGGGACATAGTTGAAAGTTGAAGACCCAGAGAATCAAAGGATGTTAGGAGTATCTCTTCAGCCACAAGTAGTCAGGAAGTGTAATAGTTTTGGGAAGCGATGTAAGTGGAGGCAGATCCATTCATTAGCTTTAAGCAGAGGTAGATAAAGCTCACGGTTCGGTAGAGTTGACCTAGTAGCGATCAGTGAAGAGGCGGGGCCAGGAGCTCGGACTCGACCCCCGCAACTTCAAACTAGGAGAGTACACCACACACACACACACACACACACACACACACAAACTTAAATACACAGATGGAAGTCCGACATGGCAAGGTTACGCTGCAAAATTAATCGCAAAGACAAGGACCGAAGACTAGAGTTCAACCCTCGCAACACTATTAGGTGCGGTACAAGCTCACCCCTCCCCTCCTCCTACACCATCAGCTGCACCGAAGTATACTCCTACGCTCGTAACCATAATGAATATCGCTCAAGCAACAAAATAAGTATTACCACACAACAGGGCAACAAAAAGCTTGATACGTGATGCGCAGCTGCATAACGAAACGTCATTTTTGTGTAAGTTTGCAGTGGAGGACATTTACCAGCCATATGACCACCCATTTTTCCACTATAAGCCATAATGTATCCTACGCATTACCCTCCGTCGATTTTCCCCTGAAATACGATATATATATGGAAATTAATGTTTATCTGAAAAATTCACAGCAATGATATGACAGATAAATGATTTTATAAGCAATGCTACAACGCTTAGGGCAAGAATCGACCAATGTTGAACAAACCGTCGTGTACAAGGTCCTAATAAACAGCAGCAATTAGTTCCCACAGCTGAACAGTTCCGTTTCGTCGCCTTCCGCGTTTTGGTTATTGCTCATAGATTTTAAATGGGTTGAGGTCAGGACATTCAGGTAAATTTGAAGGGTTAGCCACTCCCTTCGAATCCTGCCATTTTTCCTGGAGTGTGGAATGGAGCAAGATCCTGCTGGAAAGTGTCTTCTCCATCCGGAACACCTTTAGCCACAATGGAAATCAAATGAGTTGCCAGGATTGTCTTTGTATTTGTCACTGTTCTCATCGTTCCTTCAACAATAACAAGCCGTTCCAGGGTCTTTAGCATTAAAACTACCCATCCAAAAACAACATCTTATGTAGTTATTTTGGCGCTTGTTGAATGTGTCCGATACCCGAAGAGTCTCATCTTTGCTCTATCTAACTACCACTGATCGGCACCGATTTTCTTCAATCCGCTTCATCATCTGAAAATATAACTTTTTCTCCATTCATCTGTGTCCATCCGTTATGACTGATGCCCACCGCACCCGTTTTTTTTTCACATGAGCAGTCCAATAATTTGTTTCTTTTACCTGCTTTTTTGCAGTTCCCCGTTAACTTCAAGGGGTCTTCGACAAACAGTTTGAAGAATCAACATTTACACCTGCTGAACCCAAATCTCTTGCAGATCTTTGCTGGTTCCTTGGGATTCTTCACACTATTTATCGTAACCTTGTCAGGGTGAGTGTTGTCTTGCGTTTACTTTCTTTCACAATCACATGTTGTCGCTCTCTTCAGAAATCCGACAACAGTTGACTTTGCGAGCATAAATTTTCCGGCAATCTGTCTGATACTCAAATCATCATTTTTCCAAGAGCTACAATACGTGCAAACGTTTCCTAGGTGTGATATCCATCATGAATTTCAGCAGGAATCATGTATTTGAAAGGGAGAATTACAGAAACCCACGTTCACTTACGGAAGCACGCTTGCAGGAATAGCTATAGAACAACAGATGTAGTACACTGACGAAAGTAACCGGGTAACGCTACACTTGGATGGTGCCAGAATTCGGTAAAAAAAAAACTCTTATTAAAAGAAACTAACCCAAAACTACATTAAATAAAGCCGGACGAGGTAAGACAAATATTAGAAGATAATAACAAAATTTCACACACACACACACAATATATATATATAATATATATATAATATATATGCTATATAAAGTATATAAATATATAATTAAAAATACATAATATATTTATATAATATATATATAACATATATATATATATATATATATATATATATATACATATATAATAGATATATATATATATATAAATATATATATATAATATAGATATATATATATATATATTTATATATGTCGTGCCGAACGCAGAACTTTGCGATCTTGGCTTAATAGCAACGCTCATCTTTGCCAAACAGGACAGTGAAAATTTGTGTAGGCAAATAATTTCGCGCAAAATCAGTCTGAACCTAACGAAAAAACATATTTTCACTGTGTTTGTTTAGTATTAAATTATTTCAAACAAATCTAAAATATATTTAAGTTGGTTAGCTAAAATAAATTGTTTCTTGTATAATAAGGTATAGGTAAGTTTCCAAGATTCTTCAGGTTCAAAATAAAATTTTTTTCCATTAACATTAATGAAAAAACTCATATCATTGATCGTATACGAGAAAATTTTCGAAAGGACTTAATTTAAATGTTTTCTTTCTAATTGACCAGTTTTACATCTTCTCGGCACGACAGATCTATAGATAAAATATATTATATAATATAGTTTATAATATATATATATATATATATATATAGATATAAGATATATATATAAATTATGATCAAAACACCCACTCTGAACGAATAGAGAAATTCCAAGCGCTTCGTGTCTTACTCACATATCAAGGAACTAGTTCCCTTGATAATGTGAGTAGTCCCCGAAAGCGCTTTTGGAATTCTCTATTCTTTGAGAGCTGGTTGTTTTGCATATTTTGAAATCACCTGTTGCTGTGATCTTATGCATATATATATATATATATATATATAATATATATATATATATATATATATATATATATAGTATATAAATATCTATATATAATATAAATAATGCGTGCGTGTGTGTGTGTGTGTACTTACCAACTGTGGGTGCAGGTCGAGACGTGTGTGTGTGTGTGTGTGTGTGTGTGTGTGTGTGGTGTGGTTGTGGTGTCTGGTGTGTGGGTGTGGTGTGGGTATGTGTGTTTGTGAGTGCGCGCCGCGTGTGTGTGTGTGTTGTGTGTGTGTGTGCGTGTGTGTGTGGTGTGTGGTTTGTGTCTGTGTGTGTGTGCGGCGTGAGCGTGAGTGTGGTGTGTGTGTGGTGAGGTGGTGTGTGTGTGTGTGTGTGATGGTGTGTGTGTGTGTGTGTGTGTGTGTGTGTGCGTGCGCGCGCGCCTATATCGTTGTCCCGAATAAAACCAAATCACAAAGATTTAGGCGTTTAAAAGCAGGTCTTGTCTGCGAATAAGCACAGAAAATTTATGCCATAAATCCCCGAAAAATCAGTCTGAACATAAACGAAACAAGACATATAATTTAAGGAGTCATAAATTTAAACAAGATCTATGATATAAATAGTAGGAACTTGGCTAAAACAATACGATAGGTTATGTATGGTTTTACGTTAGAAATTTGTTCAAAAAATAGTTTTTTACATCATCATGAAAATATGTCTGTCAATTGTGTTTTTTTTTTTTTTTAATTTTAAAAAGTCCAATTTTTGCCTCTGACAGAATTTTTTCCTGAGCCTCCTCTGTGCAAGTTCGTGCAACACTGCAGACTCCCTGACAAGCCAACCACTATGTTGCAGATTATAAAAACGGGTGAAACCGTCGGTATAAGAGTTGGTGACAACTCTTACATTAGAACGCACAAACCATACCGTTTAAGAGACATCCGAGAGAGGTTTGCAGACGGCGCCGCTCAGGCATTCAACATGCAACTATAACTTTGTTTGGCAGAATGGCCAGTTGTTTCGCGGAATTGGCAGTAAATTCCCGACAAGGGGAACTGGCAGGTATACGGCCAATTTCTCCTTAATGTCGTATACGCAGAGAGCATTCCAAGCAATTGTGAAAGTGACTCTACTACATGGCTTCTACCGCCTCCTGCTTGCAAGGTCCTTACCTCAACCTCTCACCCATATTACATAATTATATATATAAATATAAATATATATATAATATATATATATAATGATATATATATATATATAATAGCGTCGAATAGGTAAAACTGGTCAATTAGCATAACTCATTGAAAATAAATTCCTAAAATTTTCTCTCAAAAATTTTGTACCAAAAGTACCTTAGAGAACTTACCTAACCTTAATTATAACACCGCAATTAATTTAGCCTATCCAACTAGACATATATTTTAGATGAGTTTACAATAATTTAAAAATAAACACACACAATGAAATATATGCTTTTCTCGTTAGGTTCAGATGATTTTTAGAAATTATTGCATACAAACAAATTTCCGTTTTCTTGCTTTATCGGCAAGAAGAGAGTTTGCTATTTAAGCAAATCCATTTTACAACATCCTCAAGAAGACAATAAACGTAATCATGGAGAAACTGCATATTCCCCCAGAGCTGTTTGAATATTTTCTTCTTCTCCAACCACACCACCTATATTCTATATTCTATGTGATACGTTACTTATTGCCAGAATACATTAACAAAGATACAGTGGGAAAAAAGAACAACATAATGACATCTCAGAATCCTACCATCTCGAATACTTCAAGCAATTCCCCGGCGAGGGTCGCGTACCCAGAATGTTCAGTATTTCCCCTCTGGATCGTAACACAGAGTAATCGACGAAACAACTGCGCTCTGTGTCCTTGGTTTTCGTGTACGAGTTTTTCACCCCAACTCTTTAAGGAATTTTTAGAGGACATCTTGCTCCATGCTCCAAGGGTCTCGACCCTACTGGGAGAAGTTATTGCAAAAGTGGATACCCTCTTCTCTCTCTCTGTATAGTATATATATATATCAATATAGTATATAAATTATATATATATAATATATATATATATATATATATTATAATATATAATATATATATATATAATATATTATATAATAAATATATATATATATAACACACACACACACTTCTCATGCATATTTCACCACAAGAACATGAAAAAAACATAACACCTGTACTTATAATCTACCTAATTAAACCCAGTAATTGTTGCCGTATCGCATCGGGAAGGGTGTAATTACTATTATTATTATTATTATTATTATTATAATATATTAAATTAGGGGAAAGCCTAAAAAGCACAGTCATAAGTTAAAAACTCTTTCAAGGGGAATTGCCTTTAACGCTGAAGTGTCTTTAAACCAATAAATTAACTGAATCATAAGACTTGACTGCCTACCATTCCCCTAGGCCGGCTGCATGAGCCCATACACTTATGACTACCGCATAATAACGATAATAATAATAATATTGATCAAATAATCCTAATAATATTATTATATATGAATTAAAATAAAAAGTTGGAACAATCTCTCAGCGGGGACAACGTTTCGCTCTGTGTCACTAGCTTTCAAAACTTCGTAACGCTCTACGCAATTGAAACGCCAGTCTCAATAAAAGCTTGTTTCTGCTCCGTATTTTCACAAAGAGGACAATTTTTAAGTAAAGACATTGTTTCATTGTGACTCATGATACTAATTCTCATTTGTAAACCACTTTGCATCGTGTAAACCGTTTTTACACTCCTCCACCAGTGTAAATTAACCCCTCGGATGACTTGTCCCCCTATGATTTACACAGCTTTTTTCGTATTATTGAAACGTCACCCGCGAATTTTCATAGCCAATTCAGCCCTGACAACCAGCCTGATTCAGCCCTGATTACCCGAATTCATCCCTAATAAACAAGCCTGATTCACACCAGAATAAACAGCATGATCCAGCCCTACAACAACCAGTCTGATTCAGCCCTGACAACCAGCCTGATTTAGCCATGCAACCAGTCCTGATCAATCCAACCTCAGCCTGATTTAGCCCAACACCATCCTGATTCAGCTCTGACCAAACCGCTGATTCAACCCTGACAATCAACATGAATAAACCCTGACATCCAACGTAATCCAACCCAACTCTGAATTAGTTAAGCCAATTAAATTTCCGAAATTTAATCAGTTAGGAAAGAAAAATTAGCAATTTACTCCAGTCTAGCCAATTTAACTCTAGAAATTAATCAGTCTAGGCGAGTAAAGCTCTGAAAATCAATCTTCCTTTCAGGTCAATTATACATTCTAATTCAAATGACAATCAAGCTACAGTAACTGGGAAACCATAGTGTCAGTTTAACTAACCAGAGAGAAATGTATCATGTTTAAGCGATGGAATAATCATGTTCGAAGCGAATACGGTGTCCTACACAGACATTGTTCGACTGTTTCTACCTACTGAACGCTGCACAAGAGGCAGTATATCGACATCATAAATTCAGTAATTGAGTGCATCTTCTCTCTCCTATTGTATACCTGATTAATTTTACAGGATAAGATGCTGTTTATCCTACACCACTCGATTTAAATCCAGATCTGGAGGTATACCCACCCTCGCCCAGGATGCCAACCGACAACCGTCGACTAACATCCAATACTACTTACTGGCTAGTTTGAACATGGCACAGGTATAAGAAAATCAGCCCACGTTTCCATCGTGCCGGATCAAACCACGGACCCCTCAGTATATGAAGCTGAGGGCATTATACCAATCGAGCTACTGGACAGCTGTTGAAACGTATACGAGGGGCTTCAACGCTCCAAAGGACAAAGCACCCTCCGAACACTAAACAACATTCCACGTAAGCCGCCAATTCAATCAACATCCTTAATTTATAAAGGGGTAGACTGATAGACCACAAAGGCTTCGGTCATATGATCAAAAACTAAATTGGCTGATCATCATATGAATAAGAACCTTCGTCACCAACACTTGTCCTGTTTCCTGACATCTTTACTAACCTAACCTTTATTAAATTTCGTTACCTGTGGTTAGCTATTTTGTATATATAGGTTAATTTAATCAATAAGAGGTATTAAACAATATCGAAGATAATAACTACATGGAGACCAACTCTAATAACTGAGTAAATGAATAATTTTCTAGGTTTGTCTCCCCATGAATGTTATTACTTGGCATAGGTTAATGCATTTGTTGTGGGGATCCTAAATGACGTAAGCAGCACTTCCAATAATTTTCTCAGCCACGTAGCTACTTCCAAACTACGATGGGTCCGCGCACCCCCTACCCCATCATCACTGACCACCCAACTTAATGTGCCATACAACCTTACGCTATCGTGGAGCACAGACATTACTAGTGTTAAACCAATATCCACAGTTTATAGCTACCGCTAAAGATAATCACACAAATTTCTAACACCAATGTTTTTGATATCATAGGAATAATAAATTTAAAGATAAAACTAATAATAATAATAATACTTTAATCAGTAAGATATATACTGATATGTCCCTTCTTACTCTCGTACAATGGATGATCCTTTAGATCTTCAACAAAATCAGCGAATTTGGGAGTAATTAAGGGACAATTTCGCTCTAGTGCGCACAGTAAAAGTGGTATGAGTCTGAAAAAGATTCTGAACTCTGCATCTCAGCTCAAAAAAATTGTGAATAACATTTTACGTCCATGGAAGAAGTGTCTCATTCTCGCTGCTCGTTTTGTTGCGCAACAACTGAAAAAAAAAAAAAACATACTTGAATTTATGGCAACAGCTTTCATTAATTTACCAATTTTCATCGAATGACTGAGTAATATTTTGAGCGGCAAGAGTCTCTCTATGAACGCTGCAGTGTGCTGATGAACTGCGTGGAGGACTTGCCTCATGTAAGCACCAGCCTTTATGTTTCTCATCCTTCACAGTTGACTTCGCTTCAACGTAACATGTTTTACAAGCAGCACATTGTAAGCAACAGTTCCCCTTATTCTCTCAATCCTCACAGTGAAAATCGCTTCAACGTTACAAGTTTACAAGCAGCACATGTAAGCACCCGTCCTATGTTTCTCATCTCCACAGTGACATCGCTTCAACCGGTACAATGTTTACAAGCAGCACATGTAATCACCAGTCCTTTATGTTTCTCATCTTCATACAGTGAACAATCGCTTCAAGGTAACATGTTTACAACAGCACATGTAAACACCAGTCCTTATGTCTCACATCTTCACAGTGACATCGCTTCAACGGTTACTGTTTACAAGCAGACACTCCCATTTACTTCCTCTCGCGCTCATGAAGCTTTGCAATTAAATTAAATATATTTTCTCCGGTTATATTAGTGGCAAGGGCCGACAAAACAAACTCCTCATGAACTGTACTCTCAAACAATAAAACAACGTACCTTCTCTGATTATTACAATCAAAGAAAGCGATAAACCGACCCGGGTCATACAGCGCTGCAGAACGTACACCTAAATTGGCCTATTTGTAACATCTGTGGACTCCGTCAATTATATGATTAGAACTCGCTAGCTTTGATAAGATAGACGAAGCTGACAGAGAATGTTTCCTACATACCTATCTTCTGCGAACCACACAGTATTGGTTGCAACCAGGGAATGTCTCCACTTTTCCCTGCCTTTTCCACCAACCATGCATTTACCATCTTTTTTTTTTGGCAAACAGACAAGCACACATTTCCCGCGATAGTGTGTGCATTCCTTTTTTAGTGTGTCCTTGCAATACACAATGTCTGAACGTGACTCCTCTAGTCTTTTTTTTCGCAGTTCTAGTTAAAATTTGAAAAAAATAAAAATACTGGCTTTGTCTTTTAAGTTTTATTAAGATACATATTTAGTTCTACATCTACCCGAATCATTAGGGCAACTTTCAATGCCATCCCAGCGTGTTCGTCTGCTTATATTTTTAAATGTCAACAGACGGAAGCAAAAATGAGAAACAGGTCACATATTTTCTCTTATGGCCAACCAACATGGGGTGTATTGAATTTGTCTCCATTTTGCACTACAGTTCGGGAAATCGCTGCTAAGAGAGCACAGTAAATAAGTTTCGAGTACCATCGGTAAATCGACAATTAGAAACAAGGGGGCCCAATAAATGAACTATGTAAGGAAAAAGTTAGGTAATAAGTGTTGATGAAACAGAGTCAGTGGAGTTCATATCACTGGGCAGAGAGGAATAAGATTGGAAACCGAAGCGAGAGAGAAGAGAAGAGAGAGAGAGAGAGAGAGACGCGTGAAAGGGGAAAATTTGTACAAGGCAAGTGTATAAAATGAAAGGGGATAAAACAGCTGAATAGATGGGATTAAGACTGAGATACTAAAAGTAAGTGAGGGATAAAGATTTGATGACTAATGTATCTGTTCAATATGAATGAAAGAGGAAAGGGTTGGGGAGTATGTGAAGCAGAAATCACAATACTGAAGAGGAAACATTCACTGATAACTCCCTCACAGAAAAAACGTTAGACAAGTCTCCTCTGTTAGTGTGATTTTTTGTGAAAATGGAAGGTTACATAAGGACTGGCAAGAGGCAGCATAGTTGCATTGTAAAAAGAAGGAGAAAGAGAGAATGTAAGACCCAAATAGAAAAAGCTGATACATGTACCAGACACAGTATCAGGCAGATAATTAATGAGATAGTTAAGGTGCAAACGAGAAGACTGCAGATTGAAGCAATACCTGATAACTGTGGCAAATGTTGTAAATATTTGGAATATGTTACTTGAAGTAATACGTTTTATGAGGAAGACTAGGTTCAGTCAGCTTATGAAGGAAAGGTAAGGAATATTTCCCAATAAAAAGAGGCCTTAGACAGGATTCGTAATGTCACTTTGTTGTTTTTAAGTATTTATATATAGTCTGTAAAGAATGAATACTACTAAGGGTGGTGGGCAAGGTAGGGTTAAAGATATGAATCACAACAAAGCTAAAATAGTCACTATTGCTCTTTGCCTATAACGTAGTTCATTTGGAGAGTAAAGAGAATTTGCAGAAGTTGGTAAGAGGATTTGGGAGGGTGTGTAAATGAACCTAAATTAAATAGTACACAGAAAAGCGAAAAAATCGAGGAAATGAACGATTACAGATCAGATTAGGACTAGTATGGAGGAAATATTTTAATTATTTTTTATGGTTTGTGTCGGCAGAGGGTCTATGAAAGCGAAGTAAACTAGGAACAGCAAGGGAACCATAGTAGGTACGTGTGGTTGCGGCATCTATGGAAACAAAATTATATATAAGGCAAAATGGAGAATGTACCAGAGTGCAGTGCACCACAACTCAGATGCAGAGGTCGGAAGAGAAGCTGACTGAGGTGTTTGATCATTTAGAAAATATGAAGCAGAATAGAAAGAGTAGAGGTCTTCCTGAGAATGTGTTGTGAGGGAAGGAGGGGGTAGGGTGAGGGAGGTCTGAGTGCCTGAGCCTTCGTGCATCCAGCAAGCGTATGTCAGTGGTGTTAATCGAGTGGGGTCAAGTAATTCAGAGAAACAAGCTAGTTCATAGAAGATGCAGTGCCTGCTTTTCTCAGCGAGGAAGCAGCTGTAGCATCTGAGTATCAATTTCCACTGTAATGCCTTGTTCACGTTCTGTCAACACATTTACTGAATGAATTACGAGGAATGTTTTCCGTTTTTTTACTGAAGACTGCCTGTAACGTGAAAAAGAAAAAGCAAGTCATAATGTAACTTTAAATATCAGCTTAATTTTCTAGATATTAGATCAGACAAAATTAACTCTTGCAATTCTAAACAAGAATAAAGAAAAAATCTACAAATTCCAGAACCACGATCCTAAGGATACAGTCTAATTAATAGTGTGGAGTGTGCGAACGAGACACACGTCGTCCTCAAGTAACATTAAGTGTTGAGTGAGTGTAGTAATTGCACGAAGGAAACAATTAAAATTGTGGTAAGGCGATATCAGGAGAAGCTTATCAGATAATCATGAGTATCAGGAACCCTGGTTAATTTGTATAATTATTTATTATTATTATCAGTATTATTACTATTATTATTATAATTGTTTTTTCGGGAAAGTTCTTTTGGGTAACACACACGCCTATGAAGGTAATCAAGGTTGATCCATTGGAAGGAAGGATACCTCCTACTCCTTATATCAAGATTCATTTACCACCGTGGGGACAGTGCCACAAATGTTTGCAATAAATGAGGTCCTCTTCAAGCAGACGTTATTAGTTTATTCGTCACGTCTCGTTTTATTTCTTGCAATTGCAAAAGTTACTTGAAGAACAATAAAACTACAACTTTGATATACATAAAATTGCACTACGAGAGTAGAATAATGCGCAACGAAGAGTAATAAAGCACACGAAGAGTAGATAAAGCGCTACGAAGAGTAGATAAAGCAACAACGAAAGAGTAGATAAAGGCTATGAGAGTATATAAAGCACTACGAGAGTAGACTAAAAGCCACAACGAAGAAGTAGATAAGGCGCTACAAGAGTATATACAAGGCACTACGAAGAGAGATAACGAGCTACGAAGAGAAGATAAAACACTACGAAGAGAGATAAAGCACTACGAAAGTAATAAGCCCTATACGAAGAGTATATAAAGCACAACGAAGAGTAGATAAAGCACTACGAAGAGTAGATAAAGCACAACGAAGAGTAGATAAAGCGCTATGACGAGTAGATTACAGCACTATGGCGAAGAGTAGATAAAGGCGCTTACGAAGAGTAGATAAAGCACAACGAAGAGTAGATAAAGCTCTATGAAGAGTAGATAAAGCACAACGAAGATAGATAAAGCCACGAAGAGTTGATAAAGCACTACGATGAGTAGATAAAGCACTACGAAGAGTAGATAGCGGCGCTACGAAGAGTAGATAAAGCACAACGAAGAGTAATTAAAGCGCTATGAAGAGTAGATAAACACAACGAAGAGTAGATTAAAGCACAACGAAGAGTAGATAAAGCGCAATGAAGAGTAGAAAGCACAACGAAGAGTAGATAAGGCGCACGAAGAGTAGATAACGCACAACGAAGCATAATAAAGCCAACGAAGAGAGATAAGGCGCTACGAAAGTAGATAAGGCGCTACGAAGAGTAGATAAAGCACAACGAAGAGTAATAAAGCACAGCGACGAGTAAATAAGGCGCTACGAAGAGTAGATAAAGCACTACTAGAGTAAGATAAAGCACGTACGAAGAGTAGATAGGCGGGGCTACGAAGAGTAGATTAGGCGCTACGAAGAGTAGATAAAGCACTACGAAGAAGTAGATAAGGCGCTACGAAGAGTAGATAAAGCACAACGAAGAGTAGATAGGCCTACGAAGAGTAGAATAAAAGCACAACGAAGAGTAGATAAAGCACTACGAAAGTAGATAAGCGCTACGAAGATAGATACAGCGAGCAACGAAAGAGTAATAAAGCGCTACGAAGAGTAGATAAAAGCACAACGAAGAGTAATAAAGCGCTAATGAAGATAGATAAAGCACTACAAGAGAATAAAGCGCTACGAAGAGTAATAAACACAACGAAAGTAGATAAAGCGCTACGAAGAGTAGATAAAGCACAAGAAGAGTAGATAAAGCGCTACGAAGAGTAAGATAACGCCCAACGCAGAGAGATAAAGCACAACGAAGAGTAATAAAGCACTAAGAAGAGTAAGAATAAAGCGCGACGAAGAGTAGATAAATCACAACGAAGAGAAGATAAAGCGCTACGAAGAGTAATAAAGCACGACGAAGAGTAGATAAAGCGTAACGAAGAGTAGATAAAGCACTACGAAAGTAAAAAAGCACTACGAAGAGTAGATAAAGCGCTACGGAGGAGTAATAATAGCACTACGAATAAGTAGATAAAGCGCGACGATGAGTAGATAAAGCACAACAAGAGTAGATAAAGCGCTACGAAGAGTATATAAAGCACAACGAAGAGTAGATAAAGCGCTAGAAGAGTAAGATTAAAGCACTACGAAGAGTAATAAAGCACAACGAAGAGTAGTAAGGCGCTACGAAGAGAATAAAGCTCTACGAAGAAGTATAAAAGCGCTACGAAGAGTAGATAAAAACAACTACGAAAGTAGATAAAGCACTACGAAAAGTAGATAAAGCACTACGAAAGTCGATGAAGCACAACGAAGAGTAGATAAGCACTACGAAGAGTAGAAAAAGCACAACGAGAGTAGATAAAGCCTATGAAGATAGATAAAGCACTACGAAGAGTAGATAAATCGCTACGGAAGAGTAGATAAACACAACGAAGAGTAGATAAAGCGCTATGAAGAGTAATAAAGCACAACGAGAGTAGATAAAGCACAACGAAGAGTAGATAAAGCACTAACGAATAGTAGATAAAGCACTACGAAGAGTAGATAAGGCGCTGACGTAGAGAAGATAAGGCGCTATGAAGATAAGATAAAGCTCAACGAAAGAGTAGATAAAGCACAACGAAGAGTAGATAAGCGCTATGAAGAGTAGAGAAAGCACACGAAGAGTAATAACACAACGAAGAGTAGATAAGCCACGAAGAGTAGATTAAGCGCTATGAAGAGTAGATAAGGCAACACGAAGAGTAGATACGGCGCTACGAAGAGTAGATAAAAGCAACAACGAAGAGTAGATAAAGCACAACGAAGAAATAGATAAGGGCTCTACGAAGAGTAGATAAGGCGCTACGAAGAGTAGATAAAGCACAACGAAGAGTAAGATAAAGCACAACGAAGAGTAGCTATAGCGCACAAGAGTAATAAAGCACTACGAAGAGTAGATAAAGCACTACGAAGATATTTAAGGGCGCTACGAAGAGTAGATAAGCGCTACGCAGAGTAAGATAAAGCACTAACGAAGAGTAGATAAGGCTCTACGAAAGTAGATAAAGCACAACGAAGATAGAAAGGCCGCTACGAAGAGTACATAAAGCACTACAAGAGTAGAATAAGGCGCTAACGAGAGTAGAATAAAGCACACGAAGAGTAGATAAAGCGCTAAACGAAGAAAGTTTATAATAAAGCACAACGAAGAAGTAGATAAAGCGCTATGAAGAGTAGATAAAGCACTACGAAAGTAGAATAAAGCGCTACGAAGATAGATAAAGCACTACGAAGAGTAGATTTAAAGGCGCTTACGAAGAGTAGATAAACACTACAAAGAGTAGATAAAGGCTACAAGAGTAGATAAAAAGCACAACGAAAGTAGATAAAAGCGCTATGAAGAGTTAGATACAGCACTACGACGAGTAGATAAAGCGCTACGAAGAGTAGATAAAGCACAACGAAGAGTAGATAAACACAACGAAGAGTAGATTAAAGCGCACACGAAGAGTAGATAAAGCACAACGAAAGAGTAGATAAGGCGCTACTACGAAGAGTAGGATAAAGCACTACGAAGAGTAGATAAAGCACAACGAAGAGTAATAAAGCGCTATAAGATAGATAAAGCACACGAGACAGTACTGAGCGTGTTATCAATTATGCCGAGACAATCTTGGTTATGTAGCCTCAAGACTAATTTCAACCTCATCTTGTTTGTGAACCAGCCTTCACACGAGCATCTATATATATCAATAAATCACGAAACAGGTGATTTCTGAATCATTAACGAACTTGGCGGCTATCCAGGACTCGATCCTGCGTTCCTAAGCCTCGCCCCGTGTGAAATGGGACAAAGTACTTTATCACTCTACCCAACTGACCACTATATGGTTTCTGAGTAGCCAATTAGAGTTAAAACTATTTTTTTTCCGTAGGTATATACATGTTTGCTTTCGTGATTTTTAAATCCGTCAACAAGACTTAAGTCGGAACTTGAGTCCCCCAGATGTGGGAAGGTAACAGTCTATGCACTCTGACTAGGGTGTTAATAATTTGCAGTTTGAGGGGCATCTACCTGTAGTATGTCTCACCTCAGGCATGACAGTGATGGAGTGTGATGAAAAGGTTTCTCATGTTTAAGCACTACTTCGGAGAGACAGTCTGCCTTTTAAAAAAAAAGACTTAACTAATCTTTTTACTTAATTTAAATGTTTTCATAATAAATGTATTTTTTTGGCTACTGCAGTTGTTGGCATTGAAATTATTGACAACCCTAATGCAATTTCATTCCCTGGTGCTATTTTATTCACTTAGAAAACTTAGGCCTATATAGATATAATATTAACTTCTTTCTCTTGATTCGCCGTTACGCTCCCGCCCGGTGTTTTCCAGATGGTGGCCAGCCTTGGCTTCCCTGTCTTGGGAGTGTCTTGAGACTACGTCAGCTATTTTAGCAGTACAAGTACGACTCCTCGTTAACATAAACTGAGTGAAAGAACTTAATGTGCACTAATTTCAGATTTCAATTGAGTTGAATTATCCTAGAGATGAAACCGATATGAAAGAGGTTATCTATTACCTTGATCTGTGTCCCAAGCATCAGAGAAAATATAGAGAAAGTTTATTATGAGCCTCATATCCTTGGGACTCAGTGAGGAGCTGAGCAGAACCCTTATCCACTATAAATGGAACGTAGATAAACACATTAACGAGCACTACACATGCAAATAGACTGAATGATGATGTAGCAGCCCATGGCACAGGTTTGATTATAAGGACTTCTGGCAGTCTGACCTACACACACACGATGATTGAACTGGTAAGCACTTCAGCTTAAATGGTGACTGGCCAGATTTAAATTCTGTTTTCCAATACCTGTTTATTGTGCTTGTTGTCCACTGAGGAATACAAAGATATATCGCAAAGGTTTAGAAATATTCTATTTAGAAGAGGAATCGACAGATGGTACTTACACACACACACAACACACACACTCACAAAAAGAGGACCAGGACTGTGACTCGATCCCGCAACCACAACTAGGTGAGTACAACACGACACACACACATGACATGACGAAGGAACAGACTCTGAGGTGTCCCTGTTGCAGATGACGTGAAGTTTGATGAGAAGAGATTCACTCTCGATCGAAACCAGGCAAGAACTACAAAGGGATCTGGACCAGGAGGCTGCAGACCTGGTCCAGCAATTGGCTCCCTGGAGTTCAACACCCCCCAAGTGGCAAAGCATGCAGATTGGGGAAGGGCAAAGAAGACCGCCGACGGGTACATCTAGGGGCCAGAGACTACAAACCTCACTCAAGGAAAAAGATCTTTGGTGAAGTAAACACCAGGCACATCTCCTGAAGCGCACAATCAAACCAAATAACTGCTGCAGCATAAGGGCGCCTAGCAAACCTCAGAACAGCAATTCCGACATCTAGACTAAGGAATCGTCAGGACCCTGTAACAACGTGTTACTTTAGGCCCATATTGATATGCCGAACCAGTCAGGAACCCACACCTAGCCAAGCACGTAAAGAAACTAGAGAGTGCAAAGTTTGCAACAAGACTAGTCCCAGAGCTAAGAGGTAAAAGTCCCCTACGAGAGAGGTTAAGGGAAATCAACCTGACGACACAGGAGGACAGGAAGATAGGGAACATGATAACGACATACAAAATACTGAGAGGAATTGCAAGGTGGACAAAGACCAGGATATTCGTAGAGATGGGACACAGCAACAAGGGACATAGTTGAAAGTTGAAGACCCAGAGAATCAAAGGATGTTAGGAGTATCTCTTCAGCCACAAGTAGTCAGGAAGTGTAATAGTTTTGGGAAGCGATGTAAGTGGAGGCAGATCCATTCATTAGCTTTAAGCAGAGGTAGATAAAGCTCACGGTTCGGTAGAGTTGACCTAGTAGCGATCAGTGAAGAGGCGGGGCCAGGAGCTCGGACTCGACCCCCGCAACTTCAAACTAGGAGAGTACACCACACACACACACACACACACACACACACACAAACTTAAATACACAGATGGAAGTCCGACATGGCAAGGTTACGCTGCAAAATTAATCGCAAAGACAAGGACCGAAGACTAGAGTTCAACCCTCGCAACACTATTAGGTGCGGTACAAGCTCACCCCTCCCCTCCTCCTACACCATCAGCTGCACCGAAGTATACTCCTACGCTCGTAACCATAATGAATATCGCTCAAGCAACAAAATAAGTATTACCACACAACAGGGCAACAAAAAGCTTGATACGTGATGCGCAGCTGCATAACGAAACGTCATTTTTGTGTAAGTTTGCAGTGGAGGACATTTACCAGCCATATGACCACCCATTTTTCCACTATAAGCCATAATGTATCCTACGCATTACCCTCCGTCGATTTTCCCCTGAAATACGATATATATATGGAAATTAATGTTTATCTGAAAAATTCACAGCAATGATATGACAGATAAATGATTTTATAAGCAATGCTACAACGCTTAGGGCAAGAATCGACCAATGTTGAACAAACCGTCGTGTACAAGGTCCTAATAAACAGCAGCAATTAGTTCCCACAGCTGAACAGTTCCGTTTCGTCGCCTTCCGCGTTTTGGTTATTGCTCATAGATTTTAAATGGGTTGAGGTCAGGACATTCAGGTAAATTTGAAGGGTTAGCCACTCCCTTCGAATCCTGCCATTTTTCCTGGAGTGTGGAATGGAGCAAGATCCTGCTGGAAAGTGTCTTCTCCATCCGGAACACCTTTAGCCACAATGGAAATCAAATGAGTTGCCAGGATTGTCTTTGTATTTGTCACTGTTCTCATCGTTCCTTCAACAATAACAAGCCGTTCCAGGGTCTTTAGCATTAAAACTACCCATCCAAAAACAACATCTTATGTAGTTATTTTGGCGCTTGTTGAATGTGTCCGATACCCGAAGAGTCTCATCTTTGCTCTATCTAACTACCACTGATCGGCACCGATTTTCTTCAATCCGCTTCATCATCTGAAAATATAACTTTTTCTCCATTCATCTGTGTCCATCCGTTATGACTGATGCCCACCGCACCCGTTTTTTTTTCACATGAGCAGTCCAATAATTTGTTTCTTTTACCTGCTTTTTTGCAGTTCCCCGTTAACTTCAAGGGGTCTTCGACAAACAGTTTGAAGAATCAACATTTACACCTGCTGAACCCAAATCTCTTGCAGATCTTTGCTGGTTCCTTGGGATTCTTCACACTATTTATCGTAACCTTGTCAGGGTGAGTGTTGTCTTGCGTTTACTTTCTTTCACAATCACATGTTGTCGCTCTCTTCAGAAATCCGACAACAGTTGACTTTGCGAGCATAAATTTTCCGGCAATCTGTCTGATACTCAAATCATCATTTTTCCAAGAGCTACAATACGTGCAAACGTTTCCTAGGTGTGATATCCATCATGAATTTCAGCAGGAATCATGTATTTGAAAGGGAGAATTACAGAAACCCACGTTCACTTACGGAAGCACGCTTGCAGGAATAGCTATAGAACAACAGATGTAGTACACTGACGAAAGTAACCGGGTAACGCTACACTTGGATGGTGCCAGAATTCGGTAAAAAAAAAACTCTTATTAAAAGAAACTAACCCAAAACTACATTAAATAAAGCCGGACGAGGTAAGACAAATATTAGAAGATAATAACAAAATTTCACACACACACACACAATATATATATATAATATATATATAATATATATGCTATATAAAGTATATAAATATATAATTAAAAATACATAATATATTTATATAATATATATATAACATATATATATATATATATATATATATATATATACATATATAATAGATATATATATATATATAAATATATATATATAATATAGATATATATATATATATATTTATATATGTCGTGCCGAACGCAGAACTTTGCGATCTTGGCTTAATAGCAACGCTCATCTTTGCCAAACAGGACAGTGAAAATTTGTGTAGGCAAATAATTTCGCGCAAAATCAGTCTGAACCTAACGAAAAAACATATTTTCACTGTGTTTGTTTAGTATTAAATTATTTCAAACAAATCTAAAATATATTTAAGTTGGTTAGCTAA
Source organism: Cherax quadricarinatus (assembly GCF_026875155.1). NCBI lineage: Eukaryota > Metazoa > Arthropoda > Malacostraca > Decapoda > Parastacidae > Cherax > Cherax quadricarinatus. The sequence continues at coordinate 628,637 of NC_069406.1, read as the reverse complement.
AATAAATTGTTTCTTGTATAATAAGGTATAGGTAAGTTTCCAAGATTCTTCAGGTTCAAAATAAAATTTTTTTCCATTAACATTAATGAAAAAACTCATATCATTGATCGTATACGAGAAAATTTTCGAAAGGACTTAATTTAAATGTTTTCTTTCTAATTGACCAGTTTTACATCTTCTCGGCACGACAGATCTATAGATAAAATATATTATATAATATAGTTTATAATATATATATATATATATATATATAGATATAAGATATATATATAAATTATGATCAAAACACCCACTCTGAACGAATAGAGAAATTCCAAGCGCTTCGTGTCTTACTCACATATCAAGGAACTAGTTCCCTTGATAATGTGAGTAGTCCCCGAAAGCGCTTTTGGAATTCTCTATTCTTTGAGAGCTGGTTGTTTTGCATATTTTGAAATCACCTGTTGCTGTGATCTTATGCATATATATATATATATATATATATAATATATATATATATATATATATATATATATATAGTATATAAATATCTATATATAATATAAATAATGCGTGCGTGTGTGTGTGTGTGTACTTACCAACTGTGGGTGCAGGTCGAGACGTGTGTGTGTGTGTGTGTGTGTGTGTGTGTGTGTGGTGTGGTTGTGGTGTCTGGTGTGTGGGTGTGGTGTGGGTATGTGTGTTTGTGAGTGCGCGCCGCGTGTGTGTGTGTGTTGTGTGTGTGTGTGCGTGTGTGTGTGGTGTGTGGTTTGTGTCTGTGTGTGTGTGCGGCGTGAGCGTGAGTGTGGTGTGTGTGTGGTGAGGTGGTGTGTGTGTGTGTGTGTGATGGTGTGTGTGTGTGTGTGTGTGTGTGTGTGTGCGTGCGCGCGCGCCTATATCGTTGTCCCGAATAAAACCAAATCACAAAGATTTAGGCGTTTAAAAGCAGGTCTTGTCTGCGAATAAGCACAGAAAATTTATGCCATAAATCCCCGAAAAATCAGTCTGAACATAAACGAAACAAGACATATAATTTAAGGAGTCATAAATTTAAACAAGATCTATGATATAAATAGTAGGAACTTGGCTAAAACAATACGATAGGTTATGTATGGTTTTACGTTAGAAATTTGTTCAAAAAATAGTTTTTTACATCATCATGAAAATATGTCTGTCAATTGTGTTTTTTTTTTTTTTTAATTTTAAAAAGTCCAATTTTTGCCTCTGACAGAATTTTTTCCTGAGCCTCCTCTGTGCAAGTTCGTGCAACACTGCAGACTCCCTGACAAGCCAACCACTATGTTGCAGATTATAAAAACGGGTGAAACCGTCGGTATAAGAGTTGGTGACAACTCTTACATTAGAACGCACAAACCATACCGTTTAAGAGACATCCGAGAGAGGTTTGCAGACGGCGCCGCTCAGGCATTCAACATGCAACTATAACTTTGTTTGGCAGAATGGCCAGTTGTTTCGCGGAATTGGCAGTAAATTCCCGACAAGGGGAACTGGCAGGTATACGGCCAATTTCTCCTTAATGTCGTATACGCAGAGAGCATTCCAAGCAATTGTGAAAGTGACTCTACTACATGGCTTCTACCGCCTCCTGCTTGCAAGGTCCTTACCTCAACCTCTCACCCATATTACATAATTATATATATAAATATAAATATATATATAATATATATATATAATGATATATATATATATATAATAGCGTCGAATAGGTAAAACTGGTCAATTAGCATAACTCATTGAAAATAAATTCCTAAAATTTTCTCTCAAAAATTTTGTACCAAAAGTACCTTAGAGAACTTACCTAACCTTAATTATAACACCGCAATTAATTTAGCCTATCCAACTAGACATATATTTTAGATGAGTTTACAATAATTTAAAAATAAACACACACAATGAAATATATGCTTTTCTCGTTAGGTTCAGATGATTTTTAGAAATTATTGCATACAAACAAATTTCCGTTTTCTTGCTTTATCGGCAAGAAGAGAGTTTGCTATTTAAGCAAATCCATTTTACAACATCCTCAAGAAGACAATAAACGTAATCATGGAGAAACTGCATATTCCCCCAGAGCTGTTTGAATATTTTCTTCTTCTCCAACCACACCACCTATATTCTATATTCTATGTGATACGTTACTTATTGCCAGAATACATTAACAAAGATACAGTGGGAAAAAAGAACAACATAATGACATCTCAGAATCCTACCATCTCGAATACTTCAAGCAATTCCCCGGCGAGGGTCGCGTACCCAGAATGTTCAGTATTTCCCCTCTGGATCGTAACACAGAGTAATCGACGAAACAACTGCGCTCTGTGTCCTTGGTTTTCGTGTACGAGTTTTTCACCCCAACTCTTTAAGGAATTTTTAGAGGACATCTTGCTCCATGCTCCAAGGGTCTCGACCCTACTGGGAGAAGTTATTGCAAAAGTGGATACCCTCTTCTCTCTCTCTGTATAGTATATATATATATCAATATAGTATATAAATTATATATATATAATATATATATATATATATATATTATAATATATAATATATATATATATAATATATTATATAATAAATATATATATATATAACACACACACACACTTCTCATGCATATTTCACCACAAGAACATGAAAAAAACATAACACCTGTACTTATAATCTACCTAATTAAACCCAGTAATTGTTGCCGTATCGCATCGGGAAGGGTGTAATTACTATTATTATTATTATTATTATTATTATAATATATTAAATTAGGGGAAAGCCTAAAAAGCACAGTCATAAGTTAAAAACTCTTTCAAGGGGAATTGCCTTTAACGCTGAAGTGTCTTTAAACCAATAAATTAACTGAATCATAAGACTTGACTGCCTACCATTCCCCTAGGCCGGCTGCATGAGCCCATACACTTATGACTACCGCATAATAACGATAATAATAATAATATTGATCAAATAATCCTAATAATATTATTATATATGAATTAAAATAAAAAGTTGGAACAATCTCTCAGCGGGGACAACGTTTCGCTCTGTGTCACTAGCTTTCAAAACTTCGTAACGCTCTACGCAATTGAAACGCCAGTCTCAATAAAAGCTTGTTTCTGCTCCGTATTTTCACAAAGAGGACAATTTTTAAGTAAAGACATTGTTTCATTGTGACTCATGATACTAATTCTCATTTGTAAACCACTTTGCATCGTGTAAACCGTTTTTACACTCCTCCACCAGTGTAAATTAACCCCTCGGATGACTTGTCCCCCTATGATTTACACAGCTTTTTTCGTATTATTGAAACGTCACCCGCGAATTTTCATAGCCAATTCAGCCCTGACAACCAGCCTGATTCAGCCCTGATTACCCGAATTCATCCCTAATAAACAAGCCTGATTCACACCAGAATAAACAGCATGATCCAGCCCTACAACAACCAGTCTGATTCAGCCCTGACAACCAGCCTGATTTAGCCATGCAACCAGTCCTGATCAATCCAACCTCAGCCTGATTTAGCCCAACACCATCCTGATTCAGCTCTGACCAAACCGCTGATTCAACCCTGACAATCAACATGAATAAACCCTGACATCCAACGTAATCCAACCCAACTCTGAATTAGTTAAGCCAATTAAATTTCCGAAATTTAATCAGTTAGGAAAGAAAAATTAGCAATTTACTCCAGTCTAGCCAATTTAACTCTAGAAATTAATCAGTCTAGGCGAGTAAAGCTCTGAAAATCAATCTTCCTTTCAGGTCAATTATACATTCTAATTCAAATGACAATCAAGCTACAGTAACTGGGAAACCATAGTGTCAGTTTAACTAACCAGAGAGAAATGTATCATGTTTAAGCGATGGAATAATCATGTTCGAAGCGAATACGGTGTCCTACACAGACATTGTTCGACTGTTTCTACCTACTGAACGCTGCACAAGAGGCAGTATATCGACATCATAAATTCAGTAATTGAGTGCATCTTCTCTCTCCTATTGTATACCTGATTAATTTTACAGGATAAGATGCTGTTTATCCTACACCACTCGATTTAAATCCAGATCTGGAGGTATACCCACCCTCGCCCAGGATGCCAACCGACAACCGTCGACTAACATCCAATACTACTTACTGGCTAGTTTGAACATGGCACAGGTATAAGAAAATCAGCCCACGTTTCCATCGTGCCGGATCAAACCACGGACCCCTCAGTATATGAAGCTGAGGGCATTATACCAATCGAGCTACTGGACAGCTGTTGAAACGTATACGAGGGGCTTCAACGCTCCAAAGGACAAAGCACCCTCCGAACACTAAACAACATTCCACGTAAGCCGCCAATTCAATCAACATCCTTAATTTATAAAGGGGTAGACTGATAGACCACAAAGGCTTCGGTCATATGATCAAAAACTAAATTGGCTGATCATCATATGAATAAGAACCTTCGTCACCAACACTTGTCCTGTTTCCTGACATCTTTACTAACCTAACCTTTATTAAATTTCGTTACCTGTGGTTAGCTATTTTGTATATATAGGTTAATTTAATCAATAAGAGGGTAATAAACAATTATCGATGATAATAAACTACATGGAGACCAACTCTAATAACTGAGTAAATGAATAATTTTCTAGGTTTGTCTCCCCATGAATGTTATTACTTGGCATAGGTTAATGCATTTGTTGTGGGGATCCTAAATGACGTAGAGCAGCACTTTCCAATAATTTTCTCAGGCCACGTAGCTACTTCCAAACTACGATGGGGTCCGCGCACCCCCTACCCCCATCATCTCTGTCACCCAACTTAATGTGCTTACAACCTTACGCATCGTGGAGCACAGACATTACTAGTGTTAAACCAATATCCACAGTTTATAGCTACCGCTAAAGATAATCACACAAATTTCTAACACCAATGTTTTTGATATCATAGGAATAATAAATTTAAAGATAAAACTAATAATAATAATAATACTTTAATCAGTAAGATATATACTGATATGTCCCTTCTTACTCTCGTACAATGGATGATCCTTTAGATCTTCAACAAAATCAGCGAATTTGGGAGTAATTAAGGGACAATTTCGCTCTAGTGCGCACAGTAAAAGTGGTATGAGTCTGAAAAAGATTCTGAACTCTGCATCTCAGCTCAAAAAAATTGTGAATAACATTTTACGTCCATGGAAGAAGTGTCTCATTCTCGCTGCTCGTTTTGTTGCGCAACAACTGAAAAAAAAAAAAAACATACTTGAATTTATGGCAACAGCTTTCATTAATTTACCAATTTTCATCGAATGACTGAGTAATATTTTGAGCGGCAAGAGTCTCTCTATGAACGCTGCAGTGTGCTGATGAACTGCGTGGAGGACTTGCCTCATGTAAGCACCAGCCTTTATGTTTCTCATCCTTCACAGTTGACTTCGCTTCAACGTAACATGTTTTACAAGCAGCACATTGTAAGCAACAGTTCCCCTTATTCTCTCAATCCTCACAGTGAAAATCGCTTCAACGTTACAAGTTTACAAGCAGCACATGTAAGCACCCGTCCTATGTTTCTCATCTCCACAGTGACATCGCTTCAACCGGTACAATGTTTACAAGCAGCACATGTAATCACCAGTCCTTTATGTTTCTCATCTTCATACAGTGAACAATCGCTTCAAGGTAACATGTTTACAACAGCACATGTAAACACCAGTCCTTATGTCTCACATCTTCACAGTGACATCGCTTCAACGGTTACTGTTTACAAGCAGACACTCCCATTTACTTCCTCTCGCGCTCATGAAGCTTTGCAATTAAATTAAATATATTTTCTCCGGTTATATTAGTGGCAAGGGCCGACAAAACAAACTCCTCATGAACTGTACTCTCAAACAATAAAACAACGTACCTTCTCTGATTATTACAATCAAAGAAAGCGATAAACCGACCCGGGTCATACAGCGCTGCAGAACGTACACCTAAATTGGCCTATTTGTAACATCTGTGGACTCCGTCAATTATATGATTAGAACTCGCTAGCTTTGATAAGATAGACGAAGCTGACAGAGAATGTTTCCTACATACCTATCTTCTGCGAACCACACAGTATTGGTTGCAACCAGGGAATGTCTCCACTTTTCCCTGCCTTTTCCACCAACCATGCATTTACCATCTTTTTTTTTTGGCAAACAGACAAGCACACATTTCCCGCGATAGTGTGTGCATTCCTTTTTTAGTGTGTCCTTGCAATACACAATGTCTGAACGTGACTCCTCTAGTCTTTTTTTTCGCAGTTCTAGTTAAAATTTGAAAAAAATAAAAATACTGGCTTTGTCTTTTAAGTTTTATTAAGATACATATTTAGTTCTACATCTACCCGAATCATTAGGGCAACTTTCAATGCCATCCCAGCGTGTTCGTCTGCTTATATTTTTAAATGTCAACAGACGGAAGCAAAAATGAGAAACAGGTCACATATTTTCTCTTATGGCCAACCAACATGGGGTGTATTGAATTTGTCTCCATTTTGCACTACAGTTCGGGAAATCGCTGCTAAGAGAGCACAGTAAATAAGTTTCGAGTACCATCGGTAAATCGACAATTAGAAACAAGGGGGCCCAATAAATGAACTATGTAAGGAAAAAGTTAGGTAATAAGTGTTGATGAAACAGAGTCAGTGGAGTTCATATCACTGGGCAGAGAGGAATAAGATTGGAAACCGAAGCGAGAGAGAAGAGAAGAGAGAGAGAGAGAGAGAGACGCGTGAAAGGGGAAAATTTGTACAAGGCAAGTGTATAAAATGAAAGGGGATAAAACAGCTGAATAGATGGGATTAAGACTGAGATACTAAAAGTAAGTGAGGGATAAAGATTTGATGACTAATGTATCTGTTCAATATGAATGAAAGAGGAAAGGGTTGGGGAGTATGTGAAGCAGAAATCACAATACTGAAGAGGAAACATTCACTGATAACTCCCTCACAGAAAAAACGTTAGACAAGTCTCCTCTGTTAGTGTGATTTTTTGTGAAAATGGAAGGTTACATAAGGACTGGCAAGAGGCAGCATAGTTGCATTGTAAAAAGAAGGAGAAAGAGAGAATGTAAGACCCAAATAGAAAAAGCTGATACATGTACCAGACACAGTATCAGGCAGATAATTAATGAGATAGTTAAGGTGCAAACGAGAAGACTGCAGATTGAAGCAATACCTGATAACTGTGGCAAATGTTGTAAATATTTGGAATATGTTACTTGAAGTAATACGTTTTATGAGGAAGACTAGGTTCAGTCAGCTTATGAAGGAAAGGTAAGGAATATTTCCCAATAAAAAGAGGCCTTAGACAGGATTCGTAATGTCACTTTGTTGTTTTTAAGTATTTATATATAGTCTGTAAAGAATGAATACTACTAAGGGTGGTGGGCAAGGTAGGGTTAAAGATATGAATCACAACAAAGCTAAAATAGTCACTATTGCTCTTTGCCTATAACGTAGTTCATTTGGAGAGTAAAGAGAATTTGCAGAAGTTGGTAAGAGGATTTGGGAGGGTGTGTAAATGAACCTAAATTAAATAGTACACAGAAAAGCGAAAAAATCGAGGAAATGAACGATTACAGATCAGATTAGGACTAGTATGGAGGAAATATTTTAATTATTTTTTATGGTTTGTGTCGGCAGAGGGTCTATGAAAGCGAAGTAAACTAGGAACAGCAAGGGAACCATAGTAGGTACGTGTGGTTGCGGCATCTATGGAAACAAAATTATATATAAGGCAAAATGGAGAATGTACCAGAGTGCAGTGCACCACAACTCAGATGCAGAGGTCGGAAGAGAAGCTGACTGAGGTGTTTGATCATTTAGAAAATATGAAGCAGAATAGAAAGAGTAGAGGTCTTCCTGAGAATGTGTTGTGAGGGAAGGAGGGGGTAGGGTGAGGGAGGTCTGAGTGCCTGAGCCTTCGTGCATCCAGCAAGCGTATGTCAGTGGTGTTAATCGAGTGGGGTCAAGTAATTCAGAGAAACAAGCTAGTTCATAGAAGATGCAGTGCCTGCTTTTCTCAGCGAGGAAGCAGCTGTAGCATCTGAGTATCAATTTCCACTGTAATGCCTTGTTCACGTTCTGTCAACACATTTACTGAATGAATTACGAGGAATGTTTTCCGTTTTTTTACTGAAGACTGCCTGTAACGTGAAAAAGAAAAAGCAAGTCATAATGTAACTTTAAATATCAGCTTAATTTTCTAGATATTAGATCAGACAAAATTAACTCTTGCAATTCTAAACAAGAATAAAGAAAAAATCTACAAATTCCAGAACCACGATCCTAAGGATACAGTCTAATTAATAGTGTGGAGTGTGCGAACGAGACACACGTCGTCCTCAAGTAACATTAAGTGTTGAGTGAGTGTAGTAATTGCACGAAGGAAACAATTAAAATTGTGGTAAGGCGATATCAGGAGAAGCTTATCAGATAATCATGAGTATCAGGAACCCTGGTTAATTTGTATAATTATTTATTATTATTATCAGTATTATTACTATTATTATTATAATTGTTTTTTCGGGAAAGTTCTTTTGGGTAACACACACGCCTATGAAGGTAATCAAGGTTGATCCATTGGAAGGAAGGATACCTCCTACTCCTTATATCAAGATTCATTTACCACCGTGGGGACAGTGCCACAAATGTTTGCAATAAATGAGGTCCTCTTCAAGCAGACGTTATTAGTTTATTCGTCACGTCTCGTTTTATTTCTTGCAATTGCAAAAGTTACTTGAAGAACAATAAAACTACAACTTTGATATACATAAAATTGCACTACGAGAGTAGAATAATGCGCAACGAAGAGTAATAAAGCACACGAAGAGTAGATAAAGCGCTACGAAGAGTAGATAAAGCAACAACGAAAGAGTAGATAAAGGCTATGAGAGTATATAAAGCACTACGAGAGTAGACTAAAAGCCACAACGAAGAAGTAGATAAGGCGCTACAAGAGTATATACAAGGCACTACGAAGAGAGATAACGAGCTACGAAGAGAAGATAAAACACTACGAAGAGAGATAAAGCACTACGAAAGTAATAAGCCCTATACGAAGAGTATATAAAGCACAACGAAGAGTAGATAAAGCACTACGAAGAGTAGATAAAGCACAACGAAGAGTAGATAAAGCGCTATGACGAGTAGATTACAGCACTATGGCGAAGAGTAGATAAAGGCGCTTACGAAGAGTAGATAAAGCACAACGAAGAGTAGATAAAGCTCTATGAAGAGTAGATAAAGCACAACGAAGATAGATAAAGCCACGAAGAGTTGATAAAGCACTACGATGAGTAGATAAAGCACTACGAAGAGTAGATAGCGGCGCTACGAAGAGTAGATAAAGCACAACGAAGAGTAATTAAAGCGCTATGAAGAGTAGATAAACACAACGAAGAGTAGATTAAAGCACAACGAAGAGTAGATAAAGCGCAATGAAGAGTAGAAAGCACAACGAAGAGTAGATAAGGCGCACGAAGAGTAGATAACGCACAACGAAGCATAATAAAGCCAACGAAGAGAGATAAGGCGCTACGAAAGTAGATAAGGCGCTACGAAGAGTAGATAAAGCACAACGAAGAGTAATAAAGCACAGCGACGAGTAAATAAGGCGCTACGAAGAGTAGATAAAGCACTACTAGAGTAAGATAAAGCACGTACGAAGAGTAGATAGGCGGGGCTACGAAGAGTAGATTAGGCGCTACGAAGAGTAGATAAAGCACTACGAAGAAGTAGATAAGGCGCTACGAAGAGTAGATAAAGCACAACGAAGAGTAGATAGGCCTACGAAGAGTAGAATAAAAGCACAACGAAGAGTAGATAAAGCACTACGAAAGTAGATAAGCGCTACGAAGATAGATACAGCGAGCAACGAAAGAGTAATAAAGCGCTACGAAGAGTAGATAAAAGCACAACGAAGAGTAATAAAGCGCTAATGAAGATAGATAAAGCACTACAAGAGAATAAAGCGCTACGAAGAGTAATAAACACAACGAAAGTAGATAAAGCGCTACGAAGAGTAGATAAAGCACAAGAAGAGTAGATAAAGCGCTACGAAGAGTAAGATAACGCCCAACGCAGAGAGATAAAGCACAACGAAGAGTAATAAAGCACTAAGAAGAGTAAGAATAAAGCGCGACGAAGAGTAGATAAATCACAACGAAGAGAAGATAAAGCGCTACGAAGAGTAATAAAGCACGACGAAGAGTAGATAAAGCGTAACGAAGAGTAGATAAAGCACTACGAAAGTAAAAAAGCACTACGAAGAGTAGATAAAGCGCTACGGAGGAGTAATAATAGCACTACGAATAAGTAGATAAAGCGCGACGATGAGTAGATAAAGCACAACAAGAGTAGATAAAGCGCTACGAAGAGTATATAAAGCACAACGAAGAGTAGATAAAGCGCTAGAAGAGTAAGATTAAAGCACTACGAAGAGTAATAAAGCACAACGAAGAGTAGTAAGGCGCTACGAAGAGAATAAAGCTCTACGAAGAAGTATAAAAGCGCTACGAAGAGTAGATAAAAACAACTACGAAAGTAGATAAAGCACTACGAAAAGTAGATAAAGCACTACGAAAGTCGATGAAGCACAACGAAGAGTAGATAAGCACTACGAAGAGTAGAAAAAGCACAACGAGAGTAGATAAAGCCTATGAAGATAGATAAAGCACTACGAAGAGTAGATAAATCGCTACGGAAGAGTAGATAAACACAACGAAGAGTAGATAAAGCGCTATGAAGAGTAATAAAGCACAACGAGAGTAGATAAAGCACAACGAAGAGTAGATAAAGCACTAACGAATAGTAGATAAAGCACTACGAAGAGTAGATAAGGCGCTGACGTAGAGAAGATAAGGCGCTATGAAGATAAGATAAAGCTCAACGAAAGAGTAGATAAAGCACAACGAAGAGTAGATAAGCGCTATGAAGAGTAGAGAAAGCACACGAAGAGTAATAACACAACGAAGAGTAGATAAGCCACGAAGAGTAGATTAAGCGCTATGAAGAGTAGATAAGGCAACACGAAGAGTAGATACGGCGCTACGAAGAGTAGATAAAAGCAACAACGAAGAGTAGATAAAGCACAACGAAGAAATAGATAAGGGCTCTACGAAGAGTAGATAAGGCGCTACGAAGAGTAGATAAAGCACAACGAAGAGTAAGATAAAGCACAACGAAGAGTAGCTATAGCGCACAAGAGTAATAAAGCACTACGAAGAGTAGATAAAGCACTACGAAGATATTTAAGGGCGCTACGAAGAGTAGATAAGCGCTACGCAGAGTAAGATAAAGCACTAACGAAGAGTAGATAAGGCTCTACGAAAGTAGATAAAGCACAACGAAGATAGAAAGGCCGCTACGAAGAGTACATAAAGCACTACAAGAGTAGAATAAGGCGCTAACGAGAGTAGAATAAAGCACACGAAGAGTAGATAAAGCGCTAAACGAAGAAAGTTTATAATAAAGCACAACGAAGAAGTAGATAAAGCGCTATGAAGAGTAGATAAAGCACTACGAAAGTAGAATAAAGCGCTACGAAGATAGATAAAGCACTACGAAGAGTAGATTTAAAGGCGCTTACGAAGAGTAGATAAACACTACAAAGAGTAGATAAAGGCTACAAGAGTAGATAAAAAGCACAACGAAAGTAGATAAAAGCGCTATGAAGAGTTAGATACAGCACTACGACGAGTAGATAAAGCGCTACGAAGAGTAGATAAAGCACAACGAAGAGTAGATAAACACAACGAAGAGTAGATTAAAGCGCACACGAAGAGTAGATAAAGCACAACGAAAGAGTAGATAAGGCGCTACTACGAAGAGTAGGATAAAGCACTACGAAGAGTAGATAAAGCACAACGAAGAGTAATAAAGCGCTATAAGATAGATAAATTTTCCTTTATGATAGCATTTTGTAACGGGGAAGAAATGTTTTTAAATGGCTTTGACCTTAATGATTGTTAGTGCCAGACAATGGTTTGAGTATCTTAGAAAAGTCTTTTTCCGGGGTTTTTTCACGCAAAAACCATCTCTAAGAGTTTCAGAGAATTGTGGAAAAACACAAGCATCCAGCGGGGGCAGTTTTTTGGGGAAAAATCTTTTTGAATTATCAGGTCAGAAGAGAATGGCCAGACTGGTAAATGACAAGAAGGCGAAGAAACAAAAAAAACCATGTTACAACTATGGTTATGTAGATTACCCGTTTCTGAACGCACAACACGCCAACTTTTTAAGAGGCGGGTCCAGAAGCAAAAGACCATCCAGGTTATATTAATGTCAGAAGAAAAAGGATGAAGATGTAGTAGGCACGGCCCCAAAACTGGATAGCTGAAGATGGAAGAGCGTTCCCTTTTTGACGGTTGTAAATCTTTTGCGACGTAGAGATGGTAGGTCAGAACATGGTGCAAACCCTTTTGGATTGGTGGATGGGAGTTTCCCAAAAGCATGAAGGGGTTTGTTGAAAAATTTTGTAGAAAAACCGTTTGTTATCATGTAACCTGGCCCAGAATTTGAGAAACATTTCCAATACCTGTTGAATCCAGCCACGAAAATCCAACCTGTTCTTGAGAAAAAGGAAGGGGGTGGGAGCTGCACAAAGAAATTTTTTAAAAACGGGGAATTTTTCCCAAAAAATCTTTTTTACGAAAACTACTTAATAACTTCGCAAACTAATCTATTTTTATTAAATTCTGATATATTATAATGGGCAAATAGAAATTAATTAACATTACTCAAAATTGGTGATTATACTTTTTCGGTTTAGATCTTGGTAAAAATATTTTTTCCTCTGCTTATTGGCAAAAAATTCTGCCGAATAGTCCAAACTCACGGGATAAATTTGCGTTCTGCGAATTTATATATATATATATATATATATAAAAATATTTATATATTAAAATATATATAATTTTATATATATATATATTTTTTATCTATGGGGGAAAGAAGGGAATGTATGAAATATGAGTACCAAAACTTATATGGGGGAAGCTTGGGTTTTTGAATGAGCCGAGGAGGGGGGGAGCAGTGGAATATCCCGTTAAGGGGAATGTGTGGTGTAAATATTTGAAAAATTTGGGGTTGGAAAATTAGGAGAAGGTGTGGAGTTAATGAAAGTATTTTCGAGGGCTGAAGGGGGTTTGTTGATGGGTTTTTTCATTTAAAAGAATGGATCAAAGCAGAATGAATGGAGAGCATTTTTAAAATGTAGGAAGGAAGGCGGGGGGGGGATCGTCCCCCGAAAAGGTTGGAAGGGGTAAAGGGGGGTTTTTTGGCGACGGGCTTGGGCTTCCGCAGGGTGCATGAGTGGTTAGACGGAGTGAAAGGAGCCGAATGGTATTTGGGACTTGACGATCTTTGGAGTTGGGGCAGGGGAAATTTAGTGAAGGGGTTAGGGAAACCGGTTATTTTTTATTTTGCCCGGGCTTTTGTCCTGGGAAAAAGGAAGTACAATGCCTGCACTTTAAAAAAAGGGGTTTTGGGAAAATTAGCATTTTGGGGGGATATGTTGTGTACCTTTATACGTAATGCTTTTAAAGTTTTGGGTTCCCAGCAATCTGCAAAACGTGATTTATTTAGTGAGGTGAAAGTGTGAATGATGGAAAATATTTTCTTTTTTGGGGGTTTTTTTTCTTTTTGGGTCACCCCGCCTCGGGGGGAGACGGCCGACTTGTTGAAAAAAAAAAATTTTAAAATATACTAAAAAAAATACTAAATTACTAAAAAAAAAAAATTTTTTTTTCAACAAATCGGTTTGTCTCCCCCGGGGG
>NC_069406.1:592755-614355 GCF_026875155.1 Cherax quadricarinatus | reverse complement strand
CCCAAATAACCCCCCAAACAAAACCAAAAAACAAAAATTCCCCAAAACACATACACACCACACCCCACACACACAACACACCAACACCCCAACACACACACACACACACACACACACACACACACACACACACATACACACACACACGCACTCACACTCACACACACATATAGTTTTGTAGGACAGTAAAGACCTGAATTTAGTACTCACTTAATTGTGGTTGCAAGGGTCGAGATTCAGAGGTACATCGTACTTGTGTATTGGAAAATCCTTTGTAAGATTCTGAGGTAGGTGTCTGCTCCTCAGCCCTGAGTGAACGGACGACGGAGAAAAGTGTTGGTGGGAGTGTGGGTGGAGGATGAGTGGAGCCAGCAGACTTGACCTGCAATAACCGGACACCAGGTACACAGTGTGGCACGCCCGGCATCCCAGCTACCTCCGCCTCCTCATTTACTGAAGAGTACTTCCCCGGGAGAACACTAGATCACATCGACGTCCTCATAAAACTGAGAGAAGAATAAACTTCCTGGAGAACACTAGATCACACCCAGGTTCTCATAAAACTGAGAGAAAAATACGCTCCCTGGAGAACACTAGATCATATCCAGGTCCTCATTAGACAGAGAGAAGTTTAACATCATCTAGGAAATGATGTACCAGGGTTGCATCACACCCGTCATTGATTATGCTATACCCCTGGCTTAAACTAGTATTAGTGGCGATACTTGAACCAAGCCACCAGGACCCGCCTGAGAAGTACATGCACTCACAATACGGAAAACAAGTTAATAGCATCAAAGATTATGTCCCTTAAATAAATATTCTGAGGCAAATATAAACCAACCATTTCACAGAAGCTCACTGATGGTTCACAATAGACAAACACTCTTCCAGATGGACAGTAAAAACTGCAACTGAATTCAGAATAAACCAGATACACCGCCTCCACCAAAACATGCAACAGCAGCATTTCTCAACTCCATGGGAAATTACCCCTTTCGAAATTGTTATCTCCCTTAGCTCAAACGAATTTAATTGGAACACAGGCAAAGCTTCTTGCAGAAGCCGAACAGCTTGCCTTTTGTCAAATAGATAATCTATCCAGTGTATTGTCTATCCCAGACTACATACACTGATGACTGTCTACAGGAACCTACGGGTGCAGCTAGCAGTGTCCTTGTTGAACTAAGATTCATACATACAGAAACTGTATCAACAAGGTTGCTACTAAAGTGGGTAATCCACTTATCTTTCATTTGGGTTATAAAAACACTTCACAAAACACCAAATAACCGTCCAGGTGTTTTCTTTAAGGGATCTTAAAATCTGACGCATGAAAACATTTAGGATGTTAATTTGTTTAAATTATTTTTAAAGTACTAGTTTATTTTATTTATGAAGAACATTAAAAATCTGGTAGAGAATCATTCAAAAAAACATTGAACAAACATTTCAAAACTAAAATTATTGGAAAATGTTCATCGTTCCTTATTTACATATAAATTCCAGCACTGACCTACTGAAATATTGTCCCAAAGAGACACTTGTTCATCATATGGATAACTTTATTCTGGAAACGTTTCGCAAGCAAGTGGCTTCTTCAGTCCATGCAGGAAAACGGTGGAAGATGAGGAGTTTGAGGTAATGAGTCCTTCATCCTGCAATCGATGTGTTGAGTACGTCAGTCTTTGATGACAGTGTTATAACATATATGTCGCTGTTAACACCAGTTCTGAGTTATCCATAGGACAAAAAAAAATATATTGCATCAATATGACAAGATATTTACTAAGCTGCTGTGCCATCCTGGCGACAGTCCTGCCATCCTGGCGACAGTCCTGCCATCCTGGCGACAGTCCTGCCATCCTGGCGACAGTCCTGCCATCCTGACGACAGTCCTGCTATCCTGGCGACAGTCCTGCCATCCTGGCGACAGTCCTGCCATCCTGACGACAGTCCTGCTATCCTGACGACAGTCCTGCCATCCTGGCGACAGTCCTGCCATCCTGGCGACAGTCCTGCCATCCTGGCGACAGTCCTGCACGCCCATAAAAATTACATGTTAACTCTACATCAGGAGTCGTTAAACTTTTTGCATTTTAATCCATTTCATTGTCAGAAAGCATTAAATTCTCTCGACTTCGTCTGGAAAGTTTGATGACACACTACACTTCTGTTGTAGTTAGACATTGCTCGTTCTTCACTTCTTGCTAATGGCGGAAGTCACTTATGAAATTTAGGTTTATCAATTCAGAATAACTATTTCACTGTCAGGGACCGGGCCGGGGGAAGGGGGTGTTGACCCCCAGAACTCCCTCCAGGTAGACTCCAGGTAAGTAGAATCCTTACAGGTAAACTGCTTTTTTCCCGCTACACCTAACACTTGACTCCATTCACTCTTCCCTTTTCCTCCTGATACACGTGTATTGTAAGTTAAATATTGTTACCACAGTCTGTACATTAATTTTAATATTCAGTTCGTGAAATGCCAACCCTCCAAAAAAAAAAAATAGTTAAAATCAATAATCTTGAACTCTGATACTTTATAAATTTTGACAATAAATTTTCCAGGCGATAATATCAGACATAAGTAATGGCTATCTGATAAAATTTATTTTGAGAATGAGTAAACTGTGATCTACTCTCAAGTGTAGTTAAGTGTAAGTAGAGTAAAGGTGTATAATGTCCACAAGTTGATGACTAAAACACACGAACAACATCTGGGTATCTTTATTTGAGACATTTCACCCACCCGAGGTTTTATGAATCAGGTTGATAACCTTCAACATATGTCACCTGACTCTCATCTCCCCACGCTCTTAAACCAGGTTTATCTGCTTGTGATAAAGTCCGCTGTGTGGGAGAAACGTTGTTAATAAAGAACCGGTATATTCTCCATCTATGTCTTTTCTCTCATGGGTAGGAAGGGTTGAATTTGAGGAAGACTTGCCAAGTATGGGCCCGTAGACCTACTCTTGTGTTCCTTCATTCTTAAGTTCTTATGTTTTAAATGTTTATTTTCGACCTATAAAGCTTCTAAAATCCCAGCTGGTGTAAAGCATGTAATCAACAAAGAGTAGCCTACTACATTATTTCAGTCATTTTGTTTCAAAGACCAGTTTTCCCCCATTTTTATGCCCACTTTATGCGAATTTTTTAACCCCTTTCCCCTATAAAAACGTTTTTAAAAAGTAGGATATTATGCCCAGTTTCCTGACAAGGGTATTAGTTTTCTGAAGAGGGTATTAGTTTCCTGAAGAGGGTATTAGTTTCCTGACGAGGGTATTACTTTCCTGACGAGGGTATTGGTTTCCTGACGAGGGTATTAGTTTCCTGAAGAGGGTACTAGTTTCCTGACGAGGGTATTAGTTTCCTGACGAGGGTATTAGTTTCCTGACGAGGGTATTAATTTCCTGACGAGGGTATTAGTTACCTGACGAGGGTATTAGTTTCCTGACGAGGGTATTAGTTTCCTGACGAGGGTATTAGTCATATGATGACTCGCCAAGTGGAGCTTTTGGTCATCTGACCGAGGCATTCCACTGGCTTACCCGTCCACCACTTTAAAAATTAACATGAGTTATAGGTACCTACCGACTGCACGAAGGTCACTAGTAAACTATAAGGACGATGCCTTTCCCGGTGCACATGATCTGTGTGCACCTTAGATGAGAGGAAGCTGTGTAAATAGGCTTCAGTCCTTCGAGTTGAGTTGCTTTCTTTACTCCTTACTCTCAGACATGTACGTAAGTCCTGTCTTGATAACACAATCTGAAGCGACTATAATCCCTCAAGGTTCTAAATTCCTTAAGGAGTGATATCTAAGATACGATAATTTACAGAAGTTACCAAATCCAGTTGTGGAAATTCTTTAATTTTCCTGAATTCAACGTGTATAAATATGAATAATATAATAATTGCGTATTAAAATGTGATGCTATTTTGACCCTTCGAGAAATTTTAAGTGAAGGGAAGGTAGAATAGCTGCTGAGTGATGCTGACGGGAAGACGCCATAATGAATATAATGTGTGAACACTGCACTGAATTACGCAATGTAATCAGGCGTTTTCGAAGGTCATTTGGTATATATCGGACTCAATCCGTAATTTAGAAATTGTTGACACGTACTTATTAAAGAATTGGGATAAATAGTGTGGAAACCCCTTACAATTCAGCAACAAGGCAGGAAAAATAGACAAAAAGAATGATAGACCAAGGCTAACATAGCAAAGGTCTCAAACACTGGAGAAGTCACAGAGAAGAGGTAAGAGAATCATTACATAAAAGATACTCAAAGATAATGACAAGGAACGTTAAAACACTGTTCTAATGGGATGGAAGCAAGACGAGGCTGAAAAGGTTTTGGAGTAAAACATGAGGACATTCGAATTATCATTTTTACATTGCGGTAGAACTAAGGAAGTAAGAACGTTTAGAACTCCATAAATGAACTCAAATGTAAATACAGCAAAGGGTTAGGAATGCATGACACCGCGTGACAAGGGTTAAGTGATGTGGACCAGGAAATGAAGTGCGCAAGCTTATCATGCATGTGTACAACACATACACATTCACCAAAAAGTACAGGCACACACACACACGCACACACACACACACACACACACACATGGGGGCCATTAGCTATGAATCGACCCTGCAAACACACTTAGGTGAGTACACACACACACACACACACACACACACACACACACACCACACACACACATACACACCACACACACACACACACACACACACACACACACACACACACACACACAACACACACACACACACACGAACACACACACAACACACACACACTGGACAGGCTGCAGACCTGGTCCAGCAATTGGCTCCTGGAGTTCAACCCCACCAAGTGCAAAGTCATGAAGATTGGGGAAGGGCAAAGAAGACCGCAGATGGAGTACAGTCTAGGGGGGCCAGAGACTACAAACCTCACTCAAGGAAAAAGATCTTGGGGTGAGTACAACACCAGGCACAATCCTGAAGCGAACATCAACCAAATAACTGCTGCAGCATATGGGCGCTTAGCAAACCTCAGAACAGCATTCCGATATCTTAATAAGGAATCGTTCAGGACCCTGTACACCGTGTACGTTAGGCCCATATTGTAGTATGCGGCACCAGTTTGGAACCCACACCTAGCCAAGCACGTAAAGAAAAATAGAGAAAGTGCAAAGGTTTGCAACAAGATCAGTCCCATGAGCTAATGGGTATGTCCTACGAGGAGGGGTTAAGGGAAATCGATCTGACGACACTGGAGGACAGGAGAGATAGGGGGGACATGATAACGACATACAAAATACTGGGAGGAATTGACAAGGTGGACAAAGACAGGATGTTCCAGAGATGGGACACAGCAACAAGGGGACACAGTTGGAAGTTGAAGACACAGATGAATCACAGGGATGTTAGGATGTATTTCTTCATCCACAGAGTAGTCAGGAAGTGGAATAGTTTGGGAAGCAATGTAGTGGAGGCAGGATCCATACATAGCTTTAAGCAGAGGTATGATAAAGCTTACGGTTCAGGGGGAGTGACCTAGTAGCGACCAGTGAAGAGGCGGGGCCACGAGCTTGGACTCGACCCCTGCAACCTCAAGTAGGTGAGTACAACTAGGTGAGTACAGTCTGGGGAACATAACGTAGTCATTGCAATGATGTATAACCCACCACAGAACTGCAGGAGGCTAAGAGAGGATTAGGAAGAGAACAGAGTGATGGTGGACACACTGTCTTAGGTGGCACAAAGAGCTCAATCGTGCAGAGGAAAGTTACTGGTTATGGGTAATTTCAACCACAGGGAGATCGACTGGGAAAACCTGCAGCCTCACGGGGGTCCCGAAACATGGAGAGCCAAGATGGTGGATGTGGTACTGGAAAACCTCATGCATCAACACGTCAGGAATACTACGAGAGAGAGAGAGAGGAGGATGAACCAGCAAGACTGGACCTTGTGTTCACCCTGAGCAGTTCAGACATTGAGGACATCACATATTAGAGGCCCCATGGAGCTAACCATCACGTGGTTCTGACTTTTGATTACATAGTAGAGCTGCAAGTCGTGAGCGTAGCAGAAGTCGAATGGGAAAAGCCAAACTATAAAAGGGGAGACTACACAGGTATGAGGAACTTTCTGCGGGAGGTGCAGTGGGACAGAGAGCTGGTAGGAAAGTCATTGAACGAAATGATGGAAAATGTAACAACAAAATGTAAGGAGGCAGAGGAAAGGTTTGTTCCAAGGGCAACAGAATCAATGGGAAGACCAAGTGAGTCCTTGGTTTACCCAAGGTCTATGGAGGCGAAAACTAAATGTAATATAGAATGGAAGAGGTACAGAAGGCAAAGGACCAAGGAAAATAAGGAGATCAGTCGAAGTGTCAGAAACGAGTATGCAAAGATAAGAAGGGAGGCCCAGCGACAGTATGAAAGCGACATAGTCTGACCCGAAAACTGCTGTATAGCACATTAGGATAAAGACAAACAGTCGAAGACCAGGTGATCAAGCTGAGGAAAGAAGGCGGGGAGCTCACACGAAACGATCAAGAGGTATGTGAGGAGCTCAACAGGAGATTTAAGGAAGTATTCACTGTGGAGACAGGAAGGACTCTGGGAAAAAAGGACAGAGGGAGACACAAACAGGGAATATACCAGCAAGTGCTGGATGACATACACACAACTGAGGAGGAGGTGAAGAAGCTGCTAAGTGTCCTTGATACCTCAAAGGCAATGGGACCGGACAACACCACCCCATGGGTCCTTAGAGAGGGAGCAGAAATGCTGTGTGTCCCATTAACCAAAATCTTCAACACATCCCTTGAAACTGGACAACTACCTGAGGTATGGAAGACGGCAAATGTAGTTCCCATTTTTAAAAAAAAGAACACAGAAAAGAGGCGCTAAACTACAGACCAGTGTCACTGACGTGTATAGTATGCAAAGTCATGGAGAAGATTATCAGGAGGAGAGTGGTAGAGCACCTGGAACGGAACAAAAGTATAAATGACAACCAGCACGAGTTCATGGAAGGCAAATCCTGTGTCACAAACCTTCTGGAGTTTTATGATAAAGTAACAGAAGTAATAGACAAGAGAGAGAGAGGGGTGGGTTGATTGCATCTTCGTGGACTGCAAGAAGGCCTTGACACAGTTCCTCACAAGAGATTAGTGCAGAAACTAGAGGATCAAGCGTGTATAACGGGAAGGGCACTTCAATGGATCAGAAAATACCTGACAGGGAGGCAACAACGAGTCATGGTGCGTAATTAGGTATCACAGTGGGCACCTGTGACGAGCGGGGTCCCACAGGGGTCGGTCCTAGGATCAGTTCTATTTTTGGTAAACGTGAATGACATGATGGAATGGATAGACTCAGAGGTGTCCCTGTTCGCAGATGATGTGAAGTTAATAAGAAGAATTAAATCAATGAGGACACAGACCTTAAAGGGACCTGGACGGGCCGAACACTGGTCCGCAACTGGTTTCTCGATTCAACCCTGCCAAAAAGAAAAGTATGAAGATTGGAAAGGGGCAAAAAAACCCGCGCGAGTATGGTAGGGGGCCCAAACGACTGCAAACCTCGCTAAAGGGAGAAGCCTTGGCGTGTTTATAAACACCGAACACGTTCCGGAAGCACAAATCAACTAATAATGCTGCAGTACAGGGCGCCGGGAAAAACCTGAGATTAGCTTTCCGAACCTAAGAAGGGAACTTTAAGACACTGTACACCGTGTACGTCGGGCCCCATACGGGAGTATGCGCACCAGTTTGGAACCCGCACGGGGTCAAGATTTTAAGAAATTAGAGAAAGTGCAAAGGTTTTCACAAGTTAGTTCCAGAGCTAAGGGGAATGTCCTATGTAAAAGATTGAGGAAAATTGGCCTACGACACTAAGGACAAGGGGGATTGGGGAGAATGAACGAATAAAAAATACTGCGGGGAATGAAAAGGTGGACAGAGACAAATGTTCCAAAGGGGGGACACAAAAAAAAGGGGGCCACTTTGGAAGCAAGACTCAGATGAGTCACGGGGATGTTGGGACGCATTTTCTTCATCATAGGTGGTCGGGAAGTGGAAGGGGTTTTGCGAAGATGTAGTGGAGGCAGTCCATACATAGTTTTAAGACGAGGTATATAAGCACAGGAGCAGGGGAGAGGGGACCTAGCAGCGTTCAAAAGAGGGGGGGCCCAGGGCTGGTTCAAAACCCTGCAACTACAGTTAGGTAAGTACAATTAGGTGAGTCAACACACACACAAGACACACGACCAAACTCACACACAACAACACACACAACACACACACACACACAAAAAACACGGGGAGAAAAGCAGGCTGAAGGAAACAGGAGTTCATGAGTGTGTACCTCGATCGAGACAGAACACAGGGGGAAAGATGATATTGAAAGAGAGAGTGAAAAAACAAAGGAGGATTGGGGGGAAATAAAAAAGGGAAGCAAATAACCCAGGAACAGGTGGAAGGACAAGCAAAACCCCCCAAAAACATGCAGAAGGACTCCAGCCACGACACCCCCAAGGCAACTGAAAATCCAAACCAACCAAACCCCCCGATCCCTCTTTTCCCAACCCCCCTGCACCACGAACCCTCCCCTACAGCAACCCCCTGGGGGGTCTTCCCCCACCTCCACTGCAACCCCGACGGGCCACCCCCGGGGCTCCTGCTCCCCCAAACCCCATTTTCCCCCCCAGGACCCACAGTTACAGCATTAAACAGAAGTTGAAGGTTTGATACACAAATGGATGGTTTAACGAAAAAATAAGGAAGGGCAAAAAAGAATAAAGAGAAGTCCCCAGACATCATAGCAGTTACAAAAACGAAACTCACGAGACAAAAACAGATCAATTTTCCCCACCAGGATCCCAAATCATGAGGAAAGATAGAGGGGCAGAGGGGGGGAGGGGTTTCTAGCTCGTAAAAAAACCCATGGAAAAAAAGAGAAAATGGAGGCATAGACAGACGAGGAAAGGGACTACATTAGGTAACTTCACCTGGGGGGCACAAGGTGGTCATTTCAGTGATGTATAACCACCACAGAACTGCAAGGTCAAACAGAAATATGAAGAGAGCAAAACAAAAGTGGGGTTTAAACCCCAGGGAATTGACTGGGAAAAACCCGGGGCCACAAGGTGGGCCTGAAGCATGGAGACAAAATGTTGGGTATGGTGCTGGAAAACCTCATGCACCAAATGTTAAGGGCCTACCAGAGTGAGAGGGGGGGATGAACCAGCAAGATTGGACCTTGTGTTTACCCCGGGGAGTTCAGACATTGAGGACACACTATGAGATCCCCTAGGGGCTAGTGACCACGTGGTTCTGTGCTTTGAAACATAGTAGAGTTGCAAGGGAGAAGGGAACAGGGTTGGTGGGGAAAAACCGGACTAAAAAGAGGGAACACATAGGGTTGAGGGGAAATTCCTGCGGGGGTTCCGTGGACAGAGAACTGGGAGGAAAGCCAGTAAATAAAGATGGGAAAATTAACAACAAAATGCACGGAGGGAGTGGAAAGGTTTATTCCCAAGGGCAACAGAAAAAAAGGGAAGACCAAAAGAGCCCCCGGTTTTTCCGACGGGATACGGGGGCAAAAACAAAGTGCAAAAGAGAAGGAAAAAGTACAGAAGGCAGAGAAACATGAAAAAGGGATTTGTCCAGAGCCCGGAAAATATGCACAGATAAGGAGGGAGCCCAGCGACAGTATGAAAAAACTAGCATCGAAATCAAGATGATCCAAAAAATGTTGATAGCCCATCAGGAGGGGAAAAAACATCAAAGACCCGGGATCAGACTGAGGGCAGAAGGTGGGGAACTCACAAGAAAAGATCAGGAGGTATGTGAGGGCAAACAAGGGGTTTAAGGAAGTTTTTTTTCATAGAGCAGGGAAAGGCTATGGGGAAACAGCACAGAAGGGGAAAATCAAGAGGGAATAACCCAAAAAGGGTTTGGGTGACATACGAAAACCCCGGGGAGTGCAGAAGCTGCTAAGTACCTTTATACCTCAAAGATAATGGACTGGAAAACATCCCCCCGGGGGTCCTTAAGAAGGAGCAAGATGCTGTCGTCCCCCTAACCACAATTTTCAACACAGCCCTTAAAATGGCAACCCTGAGAAATGGAAGACAGAAAATGTATCCCATTTTTAAGAAAGGAACAGAAATGAGGCACTAAACTACAGACTTGCTTTGAAAGTATTGTGTGCAAAGTAAGGGAGAAGTTTATCGGGAGTAGAGGGTTGGAACCCCGGGAAACGGAACAAATAAAAATGAAACCAGCATGGGTTCGGGAAGGCAAATCCTTTTTCACAAACCTTCTGGAGTTTTAGAAAGGTAACAGAAGAAAGACACAGAGAAGGGGGGGTGGGTTGATTGTTTTTTTAGACTGCGGAAGGCCTTTGACAATTTCCCCCACAAGAGATTATGCAAAAACGGAGGATCAGGGCATATAACGGGGAGGGCACTGCAATCATCGGGGAATATTTGACGGGGGAGGCAACAACGATCATGGTACGTGAAGAATAAAAAGGGGCCCCTGTCCGAGAGGGTCCCACAGGGGCAGTTCTAGGACCTGCTTTTTTTTTTTTTTTATATATGCAACGTCATGTGGAAGGAATAACTCTTAAGTGTCCCTATTGCAGATGATGTGAAGCTGATGAGAAAAATTAAATCTGAGGATGGGCAGGACGCAAAGAGACCTGGACAGGCTGGACGTGGCCCCAGAAACGGGCTTCTCGAATTAAACCCTGCCAAATGCAAAGTCATAAGATTGGGGGGGCAAAGAAACCGCAGACAGAGTATTGGGCTGGGGGACAAAGACTACAGACCTCACTCAGGGTGAAAGATCTTGGGTGGGCCCAAAAACCGAGCACGTCACCGGGACACATCAACGAAATAACTGCTGCGCATACGGCGCCTGGCAAACCTGAGAATAGCGTTCCCAACCTTAATAAGGATCGTTTTAAGACATTGGTATGTTCCCATACTGGAGTATGCAGCACCAAACGGACCCACACCCGGTAAACATTCAGGAAGTTAGAGAAAAGTACAAAGGTTTGCAACAAGGTAGTCCCAGAGTTCAGGGGGGTTCTACGAGGGAAAGGTTGAAGGGAAAATTTGGGCTGACACACTGGGGGACAAAGGGCAGGGGAGAATGATAACGAATACAAAAATCTGCGGGGGAAAGACAAGGGGACAGAGAAGGGGTTTTCCCGAGAGGGGCACAGAAACAAGGGGCACAACGGAAGCTGAAGACTCAGACGAGTCACATGGGGCGTTAGGGGTATTTCTTTGGGCCCTAGAGTCGTCAGGGAAATGGAAAAGCCTAGCAAGTGAAGTAGTTTTTCCTGGTTTTTCCTGGAGAGATTCCGGGGGGAACGCCCCCGGCCCGTCTAGACCAGGCCTCCTGGGGATCAGAGCCTGATCAACCGGCTGTTGCTGCGGGCTGCACCAAACCAACATACGACCCACAGCCCGGCTGACCCGGAACGATTTTTGGTGTTTTGTCCATCCCATTGAAGACTGCCAGGGGTCTGTTGGTAATCCCCCTTTTATTGTGTGGGGGCAGTTGAACAGTCTCGGGCCCCGACATTTTTTGTAGGGTCTCTTAAAAAATGCAGTGAACCCCTGCTTTTCTTTGGGGGGGATGGTGCATCGTTCCCAAGTCTGCAAAACCAACTTTTTTTAAAGAAGGGGTATGACAAAGCTCAGGAACAAGAGGGAGAGGCCTAGTAAGCATGAAGAGGGGGGGCCAGGAGTGAGTCTCGACCCCTGCAGCCAAATTAGGGAGTACACACTCACACACACACACACACACACGCACCAAAACCCCACACGCAACAACACACACACACACACAAAACAACACAACACAAAACCCACACACACACACAACACACACACACACTTGCCAGCTGTCTTAGGCCTTTGCCCCCTTACGTTGAAGCCCAAATGTACCTGAAGTAAGTCACACCTTCCCCCCGTGCTGCTATCTACCCCTCCCCTCTCTCCTGCCCACCCTCCCCCCGCCCCCCCTCTCCCCGCCCCCTCCCCGTCCCTCTCCCACAATGCCTCCCCTACCCACCCCGCCCCTCTTCATCTAACTTCCTACTCTTGGTCTGTGACATCCTCTCTATGCAAACTCGTCCCCCCTAAGCACAGTATTTTTCTTTTATTATCATCACTACCCCTGGGTGGGCGGTACTCGAAGGTTAGAGGCACATAATGGGGCCCGGGAGGGCCCCACAGTTTTGATGGCTAAACAAGTTCGTGGACCTGCACTCTGTTTTTTTTTTTCCCCCTTTTAAACAAGTTGGGAAGATTTTTTTCCTGGTTCCATTCCTTCGCCCTTTCCCCCCTTTTCCCTTTCATCATTATAATCATTTCTATAATCATCGTTCATTGCACATTATCCGCCCCTCTGAAGTTATAAATCCTCCTTCATCAAACTTGTTAGATCTCCCTTTCGTTTTCCGCAAAATAAAAAGAAAAGTTTTTTGGGTTTTAACCGCGGGGGGTTAGCCACCTTTGGGAACCCCAAAATCAGGTGTCATCGAGGGCTGTCTATCTTTTTCCATTAAAGGCCTTTATTTTGTCCCCCGGGTGAGACCCACGACATTTTGACTAAAAAAAACCCCTGTACCTACTTTCTGCTAGGCGAAAAAGGACAACAGGTGTAAGGAAACAGCCCCAACTTTCCAACAATACCGGAGACTGAACCCGGAACTGGTGGAGGCGAAAAAAATTGCCTACCCCCAGGACACGGAACCCCTCCTACCCATATCCTCTTTCCTTGCCTTTTTCCCCTCCCTCCCCCCTTACCATCTCACCTTCATTTTCTTGACAATCAGCTGACACGGGTCTTGATCGTACAATGAACCCATTTCATGACTGCTGAAGAGTAACTTAACAAATCAGTCACTGATAACTTAGCAGCGTTCCTGACTTGAGTTACTCAAGGCAGTTGTAGTGTGTATGGTACAGCACTTGGCTCTCTTCACTGCTGCAGTGCTACTGCTCAAGTCTCTTAGTGTACCGTTTGTAATCCGAGGTGCTTGTTAAACTATTATCGTCTGCAGCTGTTGTGTGCAGCTGCAGCATCCAAGCTATCATCTTATTCTCGCACCTTTGAGTGCAGCTGCACCATCTGAACTGCTGTCATCCACATTCCCAACACTGTTGTCCATAGATGACATGTTACTAGCTGACATCTGTGCTCAGTGTGCCACTGGATCACTTGTTCGTGTAAAATAGAGCTTCACTCTCATCAGTTCCTTTCAGCCCACCAGCCCGTCCTCCTAAACACCGCCCACACTGCCAGCAACTCCACCTAAACGCCACCCACCCAACCACCGCCCACCACTAACACCTCCACCTCAACGCCCCCACCCAAACACCTCCATTACAGAAACAGTTTCTAGTACCATTTTTCAGTCACAAATTTATAAAGAAACTCGGGAAAGTTGTTTTCCTCACCTGTATCAATCACACGATGCTTGTGAAGTTCATTCATAAGTCGCAACTGTCGAGCATCAGTCGACAATAACTGAACTTCAGTACTGATAAGGGGTTGGGCAAGTAGGCCAACTGCAGCTATCATTTTTTCTTATGTACTTGGTTCCAGGCGTCACACTGACAGTAATGAAGACGAGAGACACAGGCTACTGAGCGAGCTTCCACTGAGGACACGGACATGTTGTCATAAAAAACGTTGTCCTCCCTAAAAAAAAAATGTCCCAGAAAACGTCGTTCCAAGAAAAAAGATTGTCCCATATAAGCATCTTGTCTGCAACGATTGTCTTCGTAACGTTAGCAATACTACTGTTGAGTTTTTTTTTACATAAATGAACATTCTTAGAACTAGGACAATTGTCTTCTAAAACTTCTGTGTCAATTTACTACAATTTCGTGAATTCAGTTGCTTTATTTTTGTCTGAATTTCTTTCCATTGAAAAGAAGTGTACAGTGATGCAGGTAAATAATACTTCGTCTAAAATGGTAGGAGTTACCATTCCTTTCCCTGGATCAAACCTAATCACCTCCCATCCCCTAGCTCCTGTATGTCTCTTAGGGGTTGAAAGCTACCTAATATACTACTATTACTACTACTACTACTTATCATAATAATAATAATAATAATAATAATAATAATAATAATAATAATAATAATAATAATAATAATAATAATAATAATAATAATATTAATAATATATAATATATTATTATAATAATAATATTTATAATAATAATAATATATAATAATATAATATAACTGTAATAATAATAATAATAATAATAATATAATAATAATAAAATACTATACTAACTACTCTTATAATAATAATAATAATAATAATCATAATAATATAAAAATAATAAATAATAGCACAATCTACTAGCTACTTACTACTACTGCTACAATATATAATAATAATAATAATGATAATAATAAAATAATAATAATGATATTAATAATAATAATAATAATAATAATAATAATTACAAAAAAAATAATAATACACTTACTACTACTACTTTACTAACTACTATATACTACTACTAATAATAATAATATATAATAATAATAATAATAATATTAATAAATATAATAATATAAATAATAATAATAACTAATAATAATAATATAATAATATATATATAGATATACTACTACTAACTATATATTAATAATAATAATAATCATAAACACTACTACTACTATTACTACTACTACTACTTCTTCCCTACTACTACATGCTAACTACTACTACTACTACTACTACTACTACTACTACTACTATACTACTACTACTCTACTACTACTAATACTACTAACTACTACTACTACTACTACTACTACTATCTACTACTAAACTACTACTTCACTACTACTACTACTACTACTACTACTACTACTACACTACTACTTCAACAACTATACTACTACTACTATATTACTATACTACTACTACTACTACTACTTCAACTACTACTACTACTTACTACTAATACTATACTACTACTACTACTACTACTATACTACTACTTCAACTACTACTACTACTACTATATTCACTACTCTACTACACTACTACTTCAAACTACTACTTACTACTACTACAATGCTACTGCTAACTACTACTGTACTACTACTACTACTACTAAAATAATAAATAAATAATAATAATAATAATATAATATTAACACTACTACTACTATTGCTACTACTACTACTACTACTACTACTACTATTGCTACTACTACTACTACTACTACTACTACTACTACTACTAATAATAATAATAATAATAATAATAATAATAAATAATAATAATAATAATAATTCTCTCCTACTTAAGACATGTAGTTTGTAAGAAGTTCTCCCATGGTCCTGTCTTAACACGATCACGTCTGGGAAATTTCTGTTGTCCTCCAGTTAGATATCAAGTGTACGTTGTACACTCAAGCTAGTTCTCCAAGTGTACACGAGGTAGATGTACAGTGGTACACTAAGTAACTGTGAAGGTGAACACTAGGTAGCTGTTCATGAGTATGCAGTTGTTCGTGTGTATACTGCATGTACACACTAGATGTGTGACTTGTGTACACACTATATGTGTGAATAGCAGTGTGTACACACTGGCTGTGTGTAACTAGATGTGTGTACACTCTAACATGACTCAAGAAATCGTAATGACACGATTGCAAATAAACCATACCCCCGGCCGGGATTGAACCCGCGGTCATAGAGTCTCAAAACTCCAGCCCGTCGCGTTAGCCACTAGACCAGCTAGCCACAATAAGATTCATCCAACTAGGTATATTTCTACACCATAGGAAAGTTAGCACAGGCACCTCTGTGACCACAAATGCAAGTTTTTACAGACGAATCTCCAGCTAGCGTGGCCGTGACGAACTCTAGCTCAAGTCCCTTCACTGCCGTCAACATGACTCAAGAAATCGTAATGACACGATTGCAAATAAACCTATACCCCCGGCCGGGATTGAACCCGCGGTCATAGAGTCTCAAAACTCCAGCCCGTCGCGTTAGCCACTAGACCAGCTAGCCACAATAAGATTCATCCAACTAGGTATATTTCTACACCATAGGAAAGTTAGCACAGGCACCTCTGTGACCACAAATGCAAGTTTTTACAGACGAATCTCCAGCTAGCGTGGCCGTGACGAACTCTAGCTCAAGTCCCTTCACTGCCGTCAACATGACTCAAGAAATCGTAATGACACGATTGCAAATAAACCATACCCCCGGCCGGGATTGAACCCGCGGTCATAGAGTCTCAAAACTCCAGCCCGTCGCGTTAGCCACTAGACCAGCTAGCCACAATAAGATTCATCCAACTAGGTATATTTCTACACCATAGGAAAGTTAGCACAGGCACCTCTGTGACCACAAATGCAAGTTTTTACAGAGGTGGTCACAGAGGTGCCTGTGCTAACTTTCCTATGGTGTAGAAATATACCTAGTTGGATGAATCTTATTGTGGCTAGCTGGTCATAGTGGCTAACGCGACGGCTGGGAGTTTTGAGACTCTATGACCGCGGGTTCAATCCCGGCCGGGGGTATGGTTTATTTGCAATCGTGTCATTACGATTTCTTGAGTCATGTTGACGGCAGTGAAGGGACTTGAGCTAGAGTTCGTCACGGCCACGCTAGCTGGAGATTCGTCTGTAAAAACTTGCATTTGTGGTCACAGAGGTGCCTGTGCTAACTTTCCATATGTGTAGAAATATACCTAGTTGGATGAATCTTATTGTGGCTAGCTGGTCTAGTGGCTAACGCGACGGGCTGGAGTTTGAGACTCATGACGCGGGTTCAATCCCGGCCGGGGGTATGGTTTATTTGCAATCGTGTCATTACGATTTCTTGAGTCATGTTGACGGCAGTGAAGGGACTTGAGCTAGAGTTCGTCACGGAAACGCTAGCTGGAGATTCGTCTGTAAAAACTTGCATTTGTGGTCACAGAGGTGCCTGTGCTAACTTTCCTATGGTGTAGAAATATACCTAGTTGGATGAATCTTATTGTGGCTAGCTGGTCTAGTGGCTAACGCGACGGGCTGGAGTTTTGAGACTCTATGACCGCGGGTTCAATCCCGGCCGGGGGTATGGTTTTTTTGTGTACACTCTAGTTCTGTATACACACTAGCTGCGAATACACACTAGCTGTAAGCACTCGCTAGATGTAAGTACACTCCAGCTGTGAGTACACACTAAGTGGAAGTACACACTGGCTGTGAGTACACACCAAGTGAAAGTACATACTGGCTGTGAGTACATACCAAGTGGAAGTACACACTGGCTGAGAGTACACATCAAGTGGAAGTACACACTGGCTGTGAGCACACACCAAATGGAAGTACAAATTGGCTGTGAGTACACACCAAATGGAAGTACACACTGGCTGTGAGTACACACCAAATGGAGGTACACACTGGCTGTGAGTACACACCAAATGCAAGTACACACTGGCTGTGAGTACACACCAAATGGAAGTACACACTGGCTGTGAGTACACACCAAGTGGAAGTACACACTGGCTGTGCGTACACACCAAATAGAAGTACACACTGGGTGTGCGTACACACCAAATGGAAGTACACACTGGGTGTGCGTACACACTGGGTGTGCGTACACACCAAACGGAAGTACACACTGGGTGTGCGTACACACCAAATGGAGGTACACACTAGCTATGAGTACACACCAAATGGAAGTACACACTGGCTGTGAGTACACATACCACAGTCATGGCGAGTAGATCTTTCCCATTAACACTGAAGGCATTTCAGGTATTTCCTCTCATCAACTTAAGTTCATGAATACCAGGAAAAAGATATTAACTTCCTCCTGAAAAGGGGATCGGTGTCTCCTCCTTTTACTGAAAGAAATATTGTAACCTTCTTTTCCTGTGAGGAAGAGCAACTTAGCCTCCTGCTCTTCCTGGGAGGAAGACGATTTGTACCCTATTATTCTGAGAGGAAGAGGTTCGAAACTACTCATAAAAAGAGAAATATCGTAGCCTCCTCTTGGGTGGAGTATCGTAGCCTCGTAACTGAAAGAGGTTCGTAGCTTCATCCTGATAGGAAGAGGCTTCTAATGACTTCACCTTAGAGTGGAGATAAGAGACATGTCGGTCATCTCCACAGGAGCGCAACCAAGCACTGTTGGACAGCTCATGGTAACCTAGTGTCAGTGGTGTAATGGGAAACGCATTTTTTGCCACCTGTAACTAAGACAAAGCGGGTTCCTTAACAGGAAACAGTAGGAAATTATTGGTGTAGAAGGTCACCATTCTCGGAACGATTTGTATGAAGATAGATATTCTCCTCATTTCCAGTCTCATCATTCACTAGCAAGAGCACCTACCCACTCATCTACCCACACCCACACACACCCACACACACCCACACACACACCCACACACACACACACACACACACACACACACACACAGACACACACACACACACACACACAGTGCACACAACCGAGGAAGAAGTGAAGAGGCTTCTGAGTGAGCTAGATACCTCAAAGGCAATGGGGCCAGATAACATCTCCCCATGGGTATTGAGAGAGGGAGCAGAGGCGCTATGTGTACCCCTAACAACAATATTCAATACATCTATCGAAACAGGGAGATTGCCTGAGGCATGGAAGACAGCAAATGTAGTCCCAATCTTTAAAAAAGGAGACAGACATGAAGCACTAAACTACAGACCAGTGTCACTGACATGTATAGTATGCAAAATCATGGAGAAGATTATCAGGAGAAGAGTGGTGGAACACCTAGAAAGGAACGATCTCATCAACAGCAGCCAGCATGGTTTCAGGGACGGGAAATCCTGTGTCACAAACCTACTGGAGTTCTATGACATGGTGACAGCAGTAAGACAAGAGAGAGAGGGGTGGGTGGATTGCATTTTCTTGGACTGCAAGAAGGCGTTTGACACAGTTCCACACAAGAGATTGGTGCAAAAACTGGAGGACCAAGCAGGGATAACAGGGAAGGCACTACAATGGATCAGGGAATACATGTCAGGAAGACAGCAGCGAGTCATGGTACGTGGCGAGGTGTCAGAGTGGGCACCTGTGACCAGCGGGGTCCCGCAGGGGTCAGTCCTAGGACCAGTGCTGTTCCTGGTATTTGTGAACGACATGACGGAAGGAATAGACTCTGAGGTGTCCCTGTTTGCAGATGACGTGAAGTTGATGAGAAGAATACACTCGATCGAAGACCAGGCAGAACTACAAAGGGATCTGGACAGGCTGCAGACCTGGTCCAGCAATTGGCTCCTGGAGTTCAATCCCACCAAGTGCAAAGTCATGAAGATTGGGGAAGGGCAAAGAAGGCCGCAGACGGAGTACAGTCTAGGGGGTCAGAGACTACAAACCTCACTCAAGGAAAAAGATCTTGGGGTGAGTAATAACACCAGGCACATCTCCTGAAGCGCACATCAACCAAATAACTGCTGCAGCATATGGGCGCCTAGCAAACCTCAGAACAGCATTCCGACATCTTAATAAGGAATCGTTCAGGACCCTGTACACCGTATACGTTAGGCCCATATTGGAGTATGCGGCACCAGTTTGGAACCCACACCTAGCCAAGCACGTAAAGAAACTAGAGAAAGTGCAAAGGTTTGCAACAAGACTAGTCCAGAGCTAAGAGGTATGTCCTACGAGGAGACGTTTAAGGGAAATCAACCTGACGACACTGGGGGGACAGGAGAGATAGGGGGGACATGATAACGACATACAAAATACTGAGGGGAATTGACAAGGTGGACAAAGACAGGATGTTCCAGAGATTGGACACAGTAACAAGGGGACACAGTTGGAAGCTAAAGAAACAGATGAATCACAGGGATGTTAGGAAGTATTTCTTCAGCCACAGAGTAGTCAGTAAGTGGAATAGTTTGGGAAGCGATGTAGTGGAGGCAGGATCCATACATAGCTTTAAGCAGAGGTATGATAAAGCTCACGGCTCGGGGAGAGTGACCTAGTAGCGATCAGTGAAGAGGCGGGGCCAGGAGCTCGGACTCGACCCCCGCAACCTCAACTAGGTGAGTACAACTAGGTGAGTACACACACACACACACACACACACACACACACACACACACACACACACACACACACCACCAATCACCATACACACGAGAAGGAAACTGGTGAAGAAACCTAGATCTAGCTGGATGCCTCAGAGACGATGGAACATAACGCATCATTGTGGATTATGCGAGAAGCAGAAGCACCATTTTAAAAGTAGCTGCCAGACATCTGATAGATAACGAATGTAGAAGTAATATACACACACAAATATATTATATATATATATATATATATATATTATATATATATATATATATATATAATATATATATATATATATAATATATATATTATAATATATATATATATAAATATTATATATATATATAATTATATATATTATATATATATATATATATATATATATATATTATATATATATATATATATATAATTATATATATAATATATATATATATATATATATATATATATATATATATATTATATATATATATTATATATATATATATATATATATATATATATAATATATATATATTTATATTATATATATAATATATATATATTATATGTGTGTGTGTGTGTGTGTGTGTGTGTGTGTGTGTGTGTGTGTGTGTGTGTGTGTGTGTGTGTGTACTCACCTAGTTGAGGTTGCAGGGGTCGAGTCCAAGCTCCTGGCCCCGCCTCTTCACTGGTCGCTACTAGGTCACTCTCCCTGAACCATGAGCTTTATCGTACCTCTGCTTAAAGCTATGTATGGATCCTGACTCCACTACATCGCTTCCCAAACTATTCCACTTCCTGACTACTCTGTGGCTGAAGAAATACTTCCTAACATCCCTTTGATTCATCTGTGTCTTCAACTTCCAACTGTGTCCCCTTGTTACTGTGTCCAGTCTCTGGAACATCCTGTCTTTGTCCACCTTGTCAATTCCTCTCAGTATTTGTAAGTCGTTATCATGTCCCCCCTATCTCTCCTGTCCTCCAGTGTCGTCAGGTTGATTTCCCTTAACCTCTCCTCATAGGACATACCTCTTAGCTCTGGGACTAGTCTTGTTGCAAACCTTTGCACTTTCTCTAGTTTCTTTACATGCTTGGCTAGGTGTGGGTTCCAAACTGGTGCCGCATACTCCATATGGGCCTAACGTACACGGTGTATAGGGTTCTGAACGATTCTTATTAAGATGTCGGAATGCTGTTCTGAGGTTTGCCAGGCGCCCATATGCTGCAGCAGTTATTTGGTTGATGTGCGCTTCAGGAGATGTGCCTGGTGTTATACTCACCCAAGATCTTTTTCCTTGAGTGATGTTTGTAGTCTCTGACCCCCTAGGACTGTACTCCATCTGCGGTCTTCTTTGCCCTTCCCCAATCCTCATGACTTTGCACTTGGTGGGATTGAACTCAGGAGCCGTTGCTGGACCAGGTCTGCAGCCTGTCCAGATCCCCTTTGTATTTCTGCCTGTCTTTGATCGAAAGAACT
>NC_069406.1:584229-592255 GCF_026875155.1 Cherax quadricarinatus | reverse complement strand
GCAACATCAACACTCAGGCAACATCAACACT
This sequence comes from Cherax quadricarinatus, assembly GCF_026875155.1. Lineage (NCBI taxonomy): Eukaryota > Metazoa > Arthropoda > Malacostraca > Decapoda > Parastacidae > Cherax > Cherax quadricarinatus. The sequence goes on along the minus strand of NC_069406.1, from coordinate 592,224 downwards.
CAGCAACATCAACACAATAATCTTACAAAAGTTGCACAATATGTGTAAGTAAATAAAACGATTTAAAGAGAACTATAATTAGCGTCTTGGGCCTCAGTTTATTTGAAGCGCTAAAATTAAAGTTCACTAAATTCATCATTCTCAACGAGTTTTAAAGACACTTAATTTTGGCGCTGCAAGAAAAGAAAAAAGATCCTCTCTCCTTGCAAGACTTCCTTGCAAGCCTCGGGGATCAAAGGATGCAAATTTGCACTCTGAAATATTAGCGACTGTCCAATTTGCGGGGCGCTAATGCAAACGACGAAGACAATTAGCGGGCGTCTCGAAATTAAATCGCCACCAAAAAAGAAATTTGGGGAGTCCTGGGCTATTGTGGGAAAAGTTTTGAGAAGCGACGCTAATTTGTGGTTGAAGTTGAAGATTATGTAGAATCAATCACCTCGGGTGGAAGCTGTCAACCCACAGTAGCACCCATTAGTTGGCAGCATTCATCCACAACCTGGGTTGCTGGGTTGACAAGGTTTAAAGGCTATCTACCACACGAGGGTATTTATAGGGCAGGGTAAACAGTTGTCAGTGTGTACACTGACTGATACACCTGGCGGTGTGTATATCATGTATGTATGTGTGTTTGTCAAGAGGCGGGGACCAGGAGCTGTGACTCGGCCCCTGAAATCACAAATAGGTGAGTATACAGACACACACACAATACGTCAAAATTTAGAACTGCAAATCAACCCAACCTTACCTAACCTAACCTAACCTAAGCTAACCTAACCTAAACTAAGCTAACCTAACCTAACCTAAGCTAACCTAACCTAACCTAACTTAAGCTAACCTAACCTAACCTAACCTAGTCTAACCTAACCTAACCTAACCTAACCCTAACCTAACCAAACCTAACCTAACCTAACGTAACCTAAGCTAACCTAACCTAACCTAACCTAAGCTAACCAAAGCTAACCTAAGCTAACCTAACGTAACCTAACCTAACCTAACCTAACCGAACCTAACCTAAGCTAACCTAACCTAACCTAACCTAACCTAACCTAACCTAACCTAACCTAACCTAACCTAACCTAACCTCACCTAACCTAAGCTAACCTAACCTAACCTAACGTAACATAACCTAACCTAACCTAACCTAACCCTAACCTTACCTAACCTAACCTAACCTAACCTAACCTAAAACCCAACCTAAGCTAACCTAACCTAACCTAACCTAACCTAGCCTAACCTAACCTAACCTAACCTCACCTAACCTAAGCTAACCTAACCTAACCTAACTTAACCTAACCTAACCTTACCTAACCTAACCCTAACCTAACCTAACCTAACCTAACCTAACCTAACCTAACCTAACCTAACCTAACCTAACCTAACATAAGCTAACCTAACCTAAACTAACCTAACCTAAACTAACCTAACCTAGCCTTGCCTAACCTAACCAAATCAACCTAATCTAACCTAACCTAACCTAACCTAACCTAACCTAACCTTACCTAATCTAACCTAACCTAACCTAACCTAACCAAATCAACCTAACCTAACCTAGCCAAACCTAACCTTACCCAATCTAACCTAACCTAACTTAACCTAACCAAATCAACCTAACCTAACCTAACCTTACCTAATTTAACCTAACCTAACCTAACCTAACACAACATAACATAACCTAACCTAACCTAACCAAATCAACCTAACCTAACCTAACCTAACCTAACCTACCTAATCTAACCTAACCTAACCTAACCTAACCAAATCAACCTAACCTAACCTTACCTAATCTAACCTAACCTAACCTAACCTAACCAAATCAACCTAACCTAACCTAACCTAACCTAACCTAACCTTACCTAATCTAACCTAGCCTAACATGACCTAACCTAACCAAATCAACCTAACCTAATCTAACCTAACCTAACCTAACTTAACCAAATCAACCTAACCTAACCTAACCTAACCGAATCAACCTAACCTAACATAACCTAACCTAACCTTTCCTAACCTAACCTAACCTAACCTAACCTAACCTAACCTAACCTAACATAACATAACCTAACCTAACCTAACCAAATAAGCCTAACCTAACCTAACCAAATCAACCTAACTTAACCTAACCTAACCAAATCAACCTAACCAAATCAACCTAACCTAACATAACATAACCTAGCCTAAAGCAACGTAACCTAGCCTAACCCTGTGAAATCCACCCTAGCCTAGCCTAGCCTAGCCAAGCCTTACCTAACTTAGCATAACCTAACTTAATCTAACCTAACCCAGCCGGAACCACCCTAGCCAAGCCTAACCTAACCTAGCCTAACTTAATCTAACTTAGCCTAATCTAACCTAACCTAACCTAACCCAGTCAAACCCACCCTAGCCAAGCTTAACCTAATCTAACCCAACCTAGCCCAACCTTACCCAACCCATCCTACAGAAATCTAGCGTAGCCTAGCCTAATTAAACCCAACTAGGCTTACTATAAACCAGTTTTAAAGTGGTAGAGAAAACTGAAAAGATGTAAACAAGCCGAGGGAATATTGCTGCAGCCGCCCCTGACTTCCTAAATAATGGAAAACGTAGCAAGGTCAACACGGCTGCCTCCAGATATTTACTAAGTCAATCTTCAATTTTAATTTCTTCATGAGGCTTAGACGGCTCTTTGTACCGGGGGTCAAAGGTCAAAGGTCGAGAGAGAGAGAGCTTTTTTTGGGGGTTTAAGGTCGCTAGGCAGAGCACTAAGGTCAGGGTGGAACAACCAGGAGGGTATTTACGAATGTTGATTTAATGTGGGTTATTCTCTCTCTCTCTCTTTCTCTCTCTCTCTTTATTTCTCTCTCTCTCTCTTAGGCGATAAACCCGAGAGGGTTTATTTATACACAGGTGATAAACCCGAGAGGGTTTATCGCCTGTGTATAAATAAATAATCAAATAAGCAAGGCGACATCTCTCCTGTCGTGAGATGAAATAAGCAAAATGAAATGAAACACTCTACGGTACCAACCCGCCTAATTTCACTTACTGAATTAAGACCACAGGCGGGTCATCATTTGACTAAGGCTCGCGTCTGGAAATACATGTCCTGTTTCCTGACGAACCTTATCTAACCTAAGAAAGGAGCACTGCGGCAGGCTTAATGGGTCCATGCTAGTCAGGTTCAACTTACACCCACCCACAACCACTCATGTATTTGTCTAACCTGTTTTTAAAACTACACAAGGTTTTAGCTTCAATAACGGTACTCTGGAGTTCGTTCCACTCGTCTACAACTCTATTACCAAACCAGTGCTTTCCTGTTTTCTATTTTTTTCCAATTTGAATCCATTGCTGAGAGTCCTGTCTTGGTCAGATATTTTTAACAAGTTATTTACGATTCGTGTTCGACTTTACGTCCTTTTGTATCCACTATGATGATCAGTCTACTCTATGACAGCCTCTCTAGTGAGATCTATACAAGGACTCACACTCCAAGAAATTCACTCGATAAAATATTCACTGACACACATCAGCTGATTTATACTGATATGGATCAGCTGACTTTTTTGTTGACACAGATCAGCTGATTTTTGTTGACACAGATCAGCTGATTTTTGTTGATACAGATCAGCTGATTTGTGTTGACGCAGATCAGCTGATTTTTGTTGATGCAGATCAGCTGATTTGTGTTGATGCAGATCAGCTGATTTGTGTTGATGCAGATCAGCTGATTTTTGTTGATGCAGATCAGCTGATTTGTGTTGATGCAGATCAGCTGATTTTTGTTGATGCATATCAGCTGATTTTTGTTGACACAGATCAGCTGATTTTTGTTGACACAAATCAGCCTCTCTCCCCTGTCACCCCAGCTTCAGGGAGATTCTCTCTCCCCTGTCACCCCAGCTTCAGGGAGCTTCTCTCCCCCTGTCACCCCAGCTTCAGGGAGATTCTCTCTCCCCTGTCACCCCAGCTTCAGGGAGCTTCTCTCCCCCTGTCACCCCAGCTTCAGGGAGATTCTTTCTCCCCTGTCACCCCAGTTCAGGGAGCTTCTCTCCCCCTGTCACCCCAGCTTCAGGGAGCTTCTCTCTCCCCTGTCACCCCAGCTTCAGGGAGCTTCTCTCTCCCCTGTCAGACCAGCTTCAGGGAGCTTCTCTCCCCCTGTCACCCCACTTCAGGAGCTTCTCTTTTCCCTGTCACCCCAGCTTCAGAGAGCTCTCTCCCCCTGCACCCCAGCTTCAGGAGCTTTTTCTCCCCCTGTCACCCCCCGCTTCAGGGAGCTTCTCTCTCCCCTGTCTCCCCACTTCAGGGAGCTTCTCCCCCCTGTCACACCCCAGCTTCAGGGAGCTTCTCTCTCCCCTGTCAGACCAGCTTCAGGGAGCTTCTCTCTCCCCTGTCACCCCAGCTTCAGGGAGCTTCTCTCTCCCGTGTCAGACCAGCTTCAGGGAGCTTCTCTCCCAATGTCACCCCAGCTTCAGGGCGCTTCTCTCTCCCCTGTCACCCCAGCTTCAGGGAGCTTCTCTCCCCCCTGTCCACCCCCAGCTTCAGGGAGCTTCTCTCCCCCTGTCACCCCAGCTTCAGGGAGCTTCTCTCTCCCCTGTCACCCCAGCTTCAGGGAGCTTCTCTCCCCCTGTCACCCCAGCTTCAGGGAGCTTCTCTCCCCCTGTCAAACCCCCGCTTTAGGGAGCTTTTCTCTCCCCTGTCAGGCCAGCTTCAGGGAGATTCTCTCTCCCCTGTCACCCCAGCTTCAGGGAGCTTCTCTCTCCTTGTCACCCCAGCTTCAGGGAGCTTCTCTCTCCCCTGTCACCCCAGCTTCAGGGAGCTTCTCTCCCCCCTGTCACCCCAGCTTCAGGGAGCTTCTCTCCCCCTGTCACCCCAGCTTCAGGGAGCTTCTCTCTCCCCTGTCAGACCAGCTTCAGGGAGCTTCTCTCTCCCCTGTCACCCCAGCTTCAGGGAGCTTCTCTCCCCCTGTCACCCCAGCTTCAGGGAGTTTCTCTCTCCCCTGTCACCCCAGCTTCAGGGAGCTTCTCTCTCCCCTGTCACCCCAGCTTCAGGGAGCTTCTCTCTCCCTTGTCACCCCAGCTTCAGGGAGCTTCTCTCTCCCCTGTCACCCCAGCTTCAGGGAGCCACTCTCCCCCTGTCACCCCAGCTTCAGGGAGCTTCTCTCCCCCTGTCACCCCAGCTTCAGGGAGCTTCTCTCTCCCCTGTCACCCCAGCTTCAGGGAGCTTCTCTCTCCCCTGTCACCCCAGCTTCAGGGAGCTTCTCTCTCCCCTGTCACCCCAGCTTCAGACTCTCTTCTCCCTGACATCCCAGCTTCAGGAGCTTCTCTCTCCCCTGTCACCCCAGCTTCAGGGAGCTTCTCTCCCCCTGTCACCCCCCAGCTTCAGGAGCTTTTCACTCCCCTTCACCCCAGCATTCAGGAGGCTTCTCTCCCCCTGTCACCCCAGCTTCAGGGGCTTCTCCTCCCCTGTCAGACCAGCTTCAGGGAGCTTCCTCTCTCACCCCTGTCACCCGCAGCTACAGGTAGCTTCTCTCCCCCCTGTCACCCAGCTTCAGGATTATTCTCTCTTCCCCTGTCACCCCAAGCTTCAGGGAGCTTCTCTCTCCCCTGTCACCCCAGCTTCAGGAGCTTCTCTCTCCCCCTGTCACCCCAGCTCAGAGAGCTTTCTCTCTCCCCTTTCACCCATCTTCACGAGCTTCTCTCTCCCCTGCAGGCCAGCTTCAGGGAGCTTCTTCACTCTCCTGTCACCCCGGCTTCAGGGGAGCTTCCTCTCTCAACCTGTCATCCCCAGCTTCAGGAGCCTTCTCTCCCCCCTGTCACCCCACTTTCAGTGAGTTTCTCTCTCCCCTGTCCACCCCCAGCTTCAGGAGCTTCTCTCATCCCTCTGTCACCCAGCTTCAGGGAGCTTCTCTCTCCCCTGTCACCCCACTTCAGAGAGCTTCTCTCTCCCCTGTCCACCCCCAGCTTCAGGGAGCTCTCTCTCCCCCATGTCAGGCCACTTCAGGAGCTTCTCTCTCCCCTTGTCCACCCATTCAGGAGCTTCTCTCCCCCTGTCACCCCAGCTTCGGGACTTCTCTATTCCCTGTCACTCCCCGGCTTCAGGGGCTTCATCTCTCCCCCTGTCAAGCCAGCTTTCAGGACTTCACTCTCCCCTGTCACCCACAGCTTCTGGAGCTTCTCTCCCCCTCTCACCCCAGCTTCAGGGAGCTTCTCTCCCCCTGTGGGTCCAACCCCAGCGTCAGGGAGCTTCTCCTCCTCCCCAGCCACCAGCTTCATAGGGAGATCTCTCTCCCCTGTCACCCCAGCTTCAGGAGCTCTCTCTCCCTTGTCACCCCAGCTTCAGGGAGCTTCTTCTCCACCTGTCACCCCAGCGTCAGAGTGTTTCTCTCTCCCGCTGTCACCCCAGCTTCAGGGAGCTTCTCTTCTCCTCCTCCTGTCTCCCCAGCATCAGGAACCACTCTCCCCCTGTCCACCCCCAACTTCCAGGGAGCCACTCTCCCCCTGTCACCCCAGCTTCAGGAGCTTCCTCTCCTCCCTGTCACCCCAGCTTCAGGTAGCTTCTCTCTCCACTGTCACCCCACTTCAGGGACCACTCTCCCTTGTCACCCCTGCTTCAGGGAGCCTCTTCTCCATGTCACCCAATGCTTCAGGACCTCTCTCCACTGTCACCCCACTTCAGGGAGCCTCTCACCACTGTCACCCCGGCTCTCAGGATGCATCTCTTCACTGTCACCCCAGCATCAGGAAAGTTCACCTCTCCACTGTCACCCATTCAGGAGCCTCTCTCCATTTCACCCCAGCTTCAGTAAGCCTCTCTCCACCTGTTGCTACCAGCTTCATGAAGCCTCTCATCCCTATCACCCAAGCTTCAGAAAGCCTCTCTCCCCTGTCACCCAAGCTTCAGGAAGCCTCTCTCTCACCCCTATCACCCAAGCTTCAGGAACCTCTCTCACCCTGTCACCCCCCTAGCTTCAGGAAAGCCTCTCTCCCCTGTCAACCAAGCATCAGGAAGCCCTCTCCCGTCAACCCCCAGATTCAGAGAGCCTTTACTTCCCAATAACGATGACCATCCACCACTGACATAAGCACTACCACCACCACTATCACGCACCACTACCACCACCACTACCACAACTAACCAACAATAACCACCAACCAAACAACTACAACAATCACCACTAATACCACCTGCCTAACAATAACCACTACCATCTGCCTCACCGCCACCACCGCCACCACCATTACCACCAACATTACCACCACCATTACCACCACCATTACCACCACCATTACCACCACCATTACCACCACCATTACCCCACCATTACCACCACCATTACCACCACCATTACCACCACCATTACAACCACCATTACCACCACCATTACCACCTCTATTACCACCGTCTGCCTCACAGCCACCTCCGCCACCACCATTACCGCCACCATTACCACCATCTGCCTCTCAGCCACCACCACTACCACTAACCTAACAACCATCCCCCCCCAACTACCAAACCTCTCCTCATACGACCTTTAATTCTCCCCTCAAGCAGGTTCAATTACTCTCTTCCCATCACTAGACTATCTGCACCCCTCTCTATCTCTCCCCTCTTTATCTTCACCCCTTTCTGTCTGCATCCCACTGTATCTCTCTCTTTATCTTCACCCCTTTCTATCTGCACCCCTCTCTTTCTCTCCCCTCTTTATCTTCACCCCTCTCTGTCTGCACCCCTCTCTTTCTCTCCCCTCTTTATCTTCACCCCTTTCTGTCTGCACCCCTCTTTCTCTCCCCTCTTTATCTTCACCCCTTTCTATCTGCACCCCTCTCTTTCTCTCCCCTCTTTATCTTCACCCCTTTCTGTCTGCCCGCTTTTCGCTATCTCCTGTTTTTCTATATATTCCACTCTCTATTTTTCCCTCCATCTCCTTCTTCTCATTCCATCTTTTCCCCTCTCTATTTTTTCGCACTGTCTCCTACCTTCTTTCTATCTCTTCCTCTTTCTATTTTTCCCTCT
>NC_069406.1:569229-579229 GCF_026875155.1 Cherax quadricarinatus | reverse complement strand
CCAGTTGACTGCTGACACCAGTGACTGCTAACACACAGTGACTTTGACACCAGTGACTAACCAGAGGCTGCTGACACCAGTGACTGCTGACACCGTGACTGCTGATACCAGTGACTGCTGATACCAGTGTTGCAACCCCTGAATGGGGTTACAATGATTATTATTGTATATATGTAATGTATATTATCTTTTCATATAATTTTTATTGCTTTATTTGCGATAATAGCTAAATCGTAAATGTATGACTTTATTATATTATTTGACTGTTATATTGTTATTTAGCTTATGTTGTTAGGATGTATATAAAATGTGCTCAGTTAGGCTTGATTGTCAAACTACTATAATTATCGCTTGTCGCTCGTTATACTGCCGGCTTCTGAGCTGCAGTTGTCCACGTAGCTATCACGTGATCGAGGGGGGGGTGTCCTCACCTGTGTGAAGTAGTCAGTCTGCTGGAGACTCGCTGTGGTTGGACAGATTGTCTGTCTCATTATTCTTGTTAGTTCTGTAGAACTTTGTTCACAGAACATTGTAAAGACTTAGAATTTTCGACGTGTACAGAGGTTGTGTGTCACATAGACACTCTGAGTATCTCAGGTCTTAGCTATAGCTTCTGACCTAATTTTGTACTGGTTCCTGTGTATTGTCACAGTCACAGTTTTACCTATGCTGAACAAAGATTCAGTATTATGGGAGTTTTGTAACTTTGTGGAGGATCTGCAGATGTTCCTACTTAGTGTCGTTATATTATCTCCTTGTTCCTGATTCTGTGTCGCGTCGCTTGATATTGCATTGCTATTGGGCTTAGCATTCTTTGTTGTTCAAGCAGACGTTCGGGTTGCCAGTCGGTCAAGAAGTTATTTTATTTGAGGACTTTGTCAGTCACTTGTTTTAAGTCTTATTCGAATCATGAGACATAGCTAACTACTTAAGAGCACTTACACGCATACACACTTACTTGTACATATTTGTAATATCTTATTAATGTTAATGTACCTGACGGTACTTAAGAATTATAAATGTGATATGTGTTTTCAGCACAATAATATTGAACTCGAGAGATTGATTTATTTTGATTGCTGTAATTAATTTATTTGATAATATACCTCTAGACAACTTACTACTTAATAAATTTATTAAATTTTAATTTCTTAGTTAGTAGCCTACCAGTTGTAATCCTAAAGCACTATTGAACCATACTGATTTTAATGGATAATTGGACAAGGATACTGACTACTTGTTACGAAAACCCAGTAACAGGCTGGATGCTAGAAGGGCAGTCCTTTCTAGTATTCACTGGAGATCTCTAAGCTTTTAGAATCGCGTTTTTGTAACAAATGGGGGCCTGTCCGGGAGGCTCTTGATCCAAGGTGTTGGAGAAATTGTCCAGTTTGACATACTAGTGAATCTATGATCAAACACTTGAGTACTTTCCTAATCTGAAGACTTTGAGTTTAGTCTTGTACAACATACCAGGTGGATGTATGTACCTGACTGAGTCTCTTGATCCAAGGAGATGGAAATACTGTTTATGAGTTCTAGCTCTAAGACAACCAACACTAAAATTCCTATTAGGATTATAGTTTCCCATAATCACTCTCTCGTAGTACAATTATTTTCGTGATGTATGCCAAAGTGAAACAGTTAATTGATACTCTGACTTTGTCTGAGTTAAGTACATTAAAACTTCAGACGTGTTGGCAAGTAGCCAAATATCTCGGTGTGACGTATAACAGGAATTACTCCGCAGAAACTGTCAGAGCATTAATTAAAGATATATTGTTTCCTGCTCATACAGAGATGTCTGATTATGATTCTGATTCAGAAACTCTAGTGTCACAATTAGGAGGTATGACTCTATTTGATGAAGATGAAAGAGCAACTAGAGCAGAAGTGAGCCTAGTGGCTGAGCCTAGTGTAGCTCAGTTCTCGCTCACACCTTCCCGCCTCACTGACACTATAGCACAGAGTGTAGCTGGTTGGATGACACAGCCTAATACTAGTACCGTGTATACTACACCTGTATTTACTTATCCTAGACCAGATCTAGACACTCTAGAGACGGCTGGACCAAGTGTCCGACCTAAGGACCGTCCAGACCATGTTAATTTCCCTACTCCTCCATTACCCACTGGTCCTATCTCTCAGGAACAGTTTGCGAGGTTTGATGGAGAAAAATACATGTAAGTTGTCAGCTGATAGTGTTTCTACCACAGTCAAGAATCTAGTTGTGTTACCAGTTACATTTCGTGAACAAGCCATTGATTTTGCTCACAATAGTCCCATAGGAGGACATTTGGGTGTCAAGAAGACACTCGGTAAACTGGCAAAACATTTTACTTGGCCAAAGATGAAGGAAACAGTAGCTGATCATGTGCGACGTTGCCACGTGTGTCAAGTGACAGGCAAGCCAGCACACACACCTCCACCTGCACCTCTCATTCCTATCACCGTGCATGGTGAACCATTCTCACGTCTTATTATTGATTGTGTTGGTCCTTTGCCTAGAACCAAACTAGGAAACCAATACTTATTTACTATTATGGACGCTGCAACACGCTATCCCGAAGCTATTCCTATGAGAAAAATTAATGCTCGTGCTATTGTGAGAGCGCTGATGAAATTTTTCTCCCAGGTTGGATTGCCACGAGAGATACAATCAGATCAGGGATCTAACTTCACTTCTAAGATCTTTCGAGAAGCATTATCCCACCTAGGAATAAAGTCTGTACTTTCAACCAGTTATCATCCACAGTCACAAGGTGCTCTAGAGAGATTTCATCAGACACTGAAGTCCATGATGAGAGCTTATTGTGAACATTTTTCTAGAGACTGGGATGAGGGTATACCTTTTCTTCTGTTCGCTATGAGAGAAAGTGAACAAGAAAGTCTCGGATTTAGTCCGTTTGAATTAATATTCGGACACCAAGTGCGTGGTCCTCTTGCAGTGTTGAAAGACGTGTGGACAGGAAAATCAAATCCATCATTGAGTACTTCACCTTCATTAATGCTGCAACATTTGAGAGCCGCTAGAGAGCTAGCTTCGAAAAACCTAGTTTCAGCACAAGCTAGAATGAAGCAACATTATGACAAGCGTGCTGTCTCTCGTTCTTTTAAAGCAGGAGATAAGGTGATGGCTCGGAAAACTAGTACCAGGTCATGCTCTACAAGCCAGGTATGATGGTCCCCTGGAAGTAGTGAAAAAGCTTAGCGACGTAAATTATTTGGTACGTACGCCTGGGAAAAAGAAATCTAATCATGTGTACCATGTTAACCAGCTTAAGGCATACTACGCTAGTCCTCTACCTACTACTTCTATTCTTCCTAGGACAGAGGAAGAAAACGTCAGTCTACCTGACATCTCTAGAGGTATAGAGGTTCGTTTAGAAAATTCAGTGACTCTACAATCACTAGACGATTTTCTTAGTAACCTTGGAATTGATAAAGCTGGTGATATTAAAAACATGATTTTGCATTTCCCTGAATTGTTCGGTGATGTCCCTAAACGTTGTACTCTGGGTGTACATGACGTTGATGTACAGGGAGCATCACCCATTAAGCAATCACCATATAGAATGAGTCCAACGAAGCATAAAGCATTGAGAGAAGAGGTTGATTTTCTGTTATCTCACGGACTTATTGAACGCAGTAAAAGTCCATGGGCATCTCCCTGTATTTTAGTGCCTAAACCTGACGGTAGTTTCAGGATGTGCACTGATTACAGGAAAGTGAACTCTGTCACCTTGCCTGATGGTTATCCTCTACCTCGCATTGACGACCTTATTGACCGTGTGTCAGGAGCCCAGTTTGTCAGCCGTTTAGATCTCTTACGAGGCTATTATCAAGTCCCGCTTACTGAACGTGCTCAAGAAATATCTGCTTTTACTGTTCAAGATGGATTGTTTAACTACCTCGTCACCCCCTTCGGCCTATGTAACGCGGCTTCTTCATTCCAGCGTATAATGAACGAGTTGACCCACAACTTAGAAGGAGTAGAAGCCTACCTGGACGACTTAGTGGTGTACAGTGACGAGTGGGAACAGCACTTGACGCGTCTCAGAGCATTGTTTGAGAGACTGGCGCACTACAACTTCACTGTTAACTTAGCTAAATGTAGTTTTGGTCAAGCCAAGATTACCTATCTAGGCTTTTGTATCGGCCAAGGTGAGGTTGCTCCTATTGAGGCTAAGGTTCGTGCAATTTCTGAATTTCCAGTGCCACAGGATAGGAAAGGAGTACAGAGATTCCTGGGTATGGCAGGATATTATCGCAGGTTCTGTCCAAACTTTTCTCAGATTGCAGCTCCTCTCACTGAGCTTACTAGTAGCAAAGTTCAGTTCACCTGGACTAGAGATTGTTCAGACTCGTTCAAAAGGTTGAAGCGCTTGCTCTCCTCTGCTCCTGTGTTGAAGAGTCCTAATTTCAATCTTCCCTTCTTTTTACATATAGATGCGAGTGGCTATGCAGTGGGCGCTGTGCTGCTCCAACAGTCAACATCCACTGACATTCTCCATCCTATATGTTACTATTCATCTAAGCTTAAACGACACCAGAAAAATTATGCCACTATTGAGAAAGAGGCTCTAGCTCTTGTGGTGTCATTGGAACATTTTGACGTGTATTTGGGCACTTCCCCATTTAAAATTAACGTTTTTTCTGACCACAATCCACTCACCTACATAAACACTATGAAAAGTAAAAATGCTAGGATCATGAGGTGGGCCCTCAGAATCCAACCTTATTCTATTAGTATAAAACACATAAGTGGTCATTGTAATGTAATTGCAGACGCTCTGTCTCGTCCTTAATAATTATCAGTTACATTAAATTAACGTAATTTTATGCCCAAATACCTTTTGTTACTTACTATGTCAAATTCTGTAAAGTAACTTAATCCCTCCAGCCCATATTAACTATATATACTCATGTCATGTCTAATTATTATATTTATATATTCACAGTAATGTTGTGTGAGGAGGAGACAAGCTGAGTGTTGAGTGAGTAGTGTGGTGCGGGAGATGGTACTGCATGACGCAACACTGTCCTGCCGCAGACCCCCCCCTTCACTACACACCTTAAGCTGTTTCATACTCAGATGTTCATACTGCCTCGCATTCCACAACCACTACTTAAGAGTGGAATGCAGTCTCTTCTACTATGATCGAGCCTCAACGTGCCCTCCTTGTCAGCGCTATCCTGTCTCTACACTGATGTATATAACCACGAGTATGCAGAAATACGATACTGTGTACTGCCCTAGTTAGGGGCATATCCTAGTGACGGACGCTGTGAAATTGTAGAAGTGCTTGGCACAAGAGACTCGGATTAATATTTTATTGATATGAGTAACCAGAAATAATGTAATAGACATTCATGCAACTCCTAGTGCGACCCTCTGTCGTGTTGGGGGGGGTGTTGCAACCCCTGAATGGGTTACAATGATTATTATGTATATATGTAATGTATATTATCTTTTCATATAATTTTATATTGCTTATATTTGCGATAATAGCTAAATCGTAAATGTATGACTTTATATTATTATTTGACTGTTATATTGTTATTTAGCTTATGTTGTTAGGATGTATATAAAATGTGCTCAGTTAGGCTTGATTGTCAAACTACTATAATTATCGCTTGTCGCTCGTTATACTGCCGGCTTCTGAGCTGCAGTTGTCCACGTAGCTATCACGTGATCGAGGGGGGGGTGTCCTCACCTCGTGTGAAGTAGTCAGTCTGCTGGAGACTCGCTTGCTGGTTGGACAGATTGTCTGTCTCATTATTCTTGTTAGTTCTGTAGAACTTTGTTCACAGAACATTGTAAAGACTTAGTGATTTTCGACGTTGTACAGAGGTTGTGTGTCACATAGACACTCTGAGTATCTCAGGTCCTTAGCTATAGCTTCTGACCTAATTTTGTACTGGTTCCTGTGTATTGTCACAGTCACAGTTTTACCTATGCTGAACAAAGATTCAGTATTATGGGAGTTTTGTAACTTTTGTGGAGGATCTGCAGATGTTCCTACTTAGTGTCGTTATATTATCTCCTTGTTCCTGATTCTGTGTCGCAGTCGCTTGATATTGCATTGCTATTGGGCTTAGCATTCTTTGTTGTTCAAGCAGACTGTTCGGGTTGCCAGTCGGTCAAGAAGTTAGTTTATTTGAGGACTTTGTCAGTCACTTGTTTTAAGTCTTATTCGAATCATGAGACATAGCTAACTACTTAAGAGCACTTACACGCATACACACTTACTTGTACATATTTGTAATATCTTATTAAATGTTAATGTACCTGACGGTACTTAAGAATTATAAATGTGATATGTGTTTTCAGCACAATAATATTGAACTCGAGAGATTGATTTTATTTTGATTGCTGTAATTAATTTAATTTGATAATATACCTCTAGACAACTTACTACTTAATAAATTTATTAAATTTTAATTTCTCTAGTTAGTAGCCTACCAGTTGTAATCCTAAAGCACTATTGAACCATACTGAATTTTAATGGATAATTGGACAAAGATACTGACTACTTGTTACGAAAACCCAGTAACAGGCTGGATGCTAGAAGGGCAGTCCTTTCTAGTATTCACTGGAGATCTCTAAGCTTTTAGAATCGCGTTTTTTGTAACAACCAGTGACTGCTAACACCAGTGACTTCTGACACCAGTGACTAACCAGAGGCTGCTGACACCAGTGGCTGCTGACACCAGTGACTGCTGACACCAGTGACTGCTGATACCAGTGACTGCTGATACCAGTGACTGCTGACACCAGTGACTGCTGACACCAGTGTCTGCTGACACCAGTGACTGCTGATGCCAGTGACTGCTGACACCAGTGACTGCTGACACCAGTGACTGCTGATACCAGTGACTGCTGATACCAGTGATGCTGACACCTGTGATTTCTGACACCAGTGACTGCTGATACCAGTGACTGCTGATACCAGTGATGCTGACACCTGTGACTTCTGACACCAGTGACTGCTGACACCAGTGACTGCTGACACCAGTGACTGCTGACATCAGTTACTGCTGACACCAGTGACTGCTGACACCAGTGACTGCTGACACCAGTGACTGCTAACACCAGTGACTTCTGACACTCAGGACATAGAGGTGAAAATACATATATAAATATATATAAATTTCATCTTTATGACGATAGCAACCAAGAGTTGCTTGACCTATATACATTAATTTCTATACATATTTCCCAAACTCAAAAATTTATGTACGTACATATAATATTTATTTTTAATCTTCAGAAAAATTACGTTTATCCCAGTTTTTCACAATATTGTGGAACAAAAAACGTGAAATGAAAACGACAGAATGAGAAATATGTTTGTGGTGGTGGTGGTGCATCAACCACACCACCACCACCACCAGTGTGGTGCTACCTCAACCACACCACCACCACCAGTGTGGTGCTACCTCAACCACACCACCACCACCAGTGTGGTGCTACATCAACCACACCACCACCACCAGTGTGGTGCTACCTCAACCACACCACCACCACCAGTGTGGTGCTACCTCAACCACACCACCACCCCCAGTGTGGTGCTACCTCAACCACACCACCACCACCAGTGTGGTGCTACCTCAACCACACCACCACCACCAGTGTGGTTCTACATCAACCACACCACCACCACCAGTGTGGTTCTACATCAACCACACCAACACCACCAGTGTGGTGCTACATTGTTGCAACCCTGAATGGGTTGCAATGATTAATATGTATGAAATATATATATATATATATATTATATATATATATATATATATATATATATATATAATATATATAATATAAATATATATATATTAACTTTTCATATAATTTTATATTGCTTGTATTTGCGATAATAGCTAAATCGTAAATGTATTGCTTTATATTGTTATTTGACTTAGCTTCCTGTTGTTAGGTAGGCTGTAACATATTATGTGCTCAGTTCAAGTCTTGATTCTCTAACTACTGTAATTATCGCTTGTGGCTCGTTAGACTGCCGGCTTCTGTTTCTGAGCTGCAGCTGTCCACGGAGCTATCACGTGATCGAGGGGGGTGTCCTCACCTCGCCTGAAGTATTCAGTCTGGTCTAGACTCGCTGGGTGGTTGGACGTATTCCAGACAAAGTGCCTAAATCTCCCTTATAGGCCCTTGTTGGAAGACCGTCTCTTGTCTCATTATTGTTAGTTCTGTGAGACTCTGTTCACAGAACATTGTGTAGACTTAGTGATTTTCGACGTTGTACTGAGGTTGTGTGTCTCATAGACACTCTGAACAACTCAGGTCCTGAGCTGTAGCTTCTGACCTAACTTGTACTGGTATCTGTGTATTATCACAGTCGGGGATTTTCTTATGCTGAACTTAGACTCAGTAGTATGGGAGTTTTGTGACTTTTGTGGAGGATCTGCTGATGGTCCCTACTTAGTGTCGTTATATTATCTCCTTCTTCCTGATTCAGTGTCGCAGTTGCTTGTTATATTGCTATTGGGCTTAGCATTCTTTTTATTGTTCAAGCAGACTGTTCTGACTGCCAGTTGGTCAAGAAGTTAGTTTATTTGAGGACTTTGTCAGTCACTTGTTTAAGTCTAGTCGAGTCGTGAGACATAGTGAACTACTTAGAGCACTTACACACATACACAAACTTACTTGTGCATATTTGTAATATCTTATTAAATGTTAATGTACCAGACGGTACTTAAGAATTATAAATGTGATATGTGCTTTCAGCACAATAATATTATACTCGAGAGAAGTGATATTATTTTGATTACTGTGATTAATTTAATTTAATTTGATATATGCCTAATGACTAATAAATTCATTAAATTTTATTTTCTCTAGTTAGTAACCTACCAGTTGTAATCCTAAAGCACTAATAATTCATACTGAATTCTAATGGATAATTGGACAAGGATACTGACTAATTGTTACGAAAACCCAGTAACAGGCTGGATGCTAGAAGGGCAGTCCTTTCTAGTATTACCTGGAGATCTCTAAGCTTTTAGAATCGCGTTTTTTGTAACATACATCAACCACACCAACACCACCAGTGTGGTGCTTCATCAACCACACCACCACCACCAGTGTGGTGCTTCATCAACTACACCAACACCACCAGTGTGGTGCTTCATCAACCACACCAACACCACCAGTGTGGTGCTTCATCAACCACACCAACACCACCAGTGTGGTGCTTCATCAACCACACCCCACCAATTCCTCCCACACCACCAGTGTGGTGCTACATCAACCACACCACCCAGTGTGGTGCTACATCAACCACACCACCACCACCAGTGTGGTGTTACATCAACCACACCAACACCACCAGTGTGGTGCTTCATCAACCACACCACCACCACCAGTGTGGTGCTTCATCAACCACACCACCACCACCACCAGTGTGGTGCTTCATCAACCACACCACCACCACCAGTGTGGTGCTTCATCAACCACACCACCACACCAGTGTGGTGCTTCATCAACCACACCACCACCACCAGTGTGGTGCTTCATCAACCACACCACCACCACCAGTGTGGTGCTTCATCAACCACACCACCACCACCAGTGTGGTGCTTCATCAACTACACCAACACCACCAGTGTGGTGCTTCATCAACCACACCAACACCACCAGTGTGGTGCTACATCAACCACAACAACACCACCAGTGTGGTGCTTCATCAACCACACCACCACCAACAGTGTAGTGCTTCATCAACCACACCAACACCACCAGTGTGGTGCTTCATCAACCACAGCACCACCACCACCGCCAGTGTGATGCTACATCAACCACACCACCACCACCACCGCCAGTGTGATGCTACATCAACCACACCACCACCACCAGTATAATGCTACATCAACCACACCAGCACCACCAGTGTCATGCTACATCAACCACTGAACCACCACCAGTTTGGTGCATACATCAACCACACCACCACCACCAGTGGTCATGCTACATCAACCA
>NC_069406.1:540580-568729 GCF_026875155.1 Cherax quadricarinatus | reverse complement strand
GAGGTTCTTTAAAACACGTGGGGGCCCTTTTTTTTAGATGGGCCCGTTCCCATTTTACTATACTAAAAGCTGACATCAATGACATACTATTAAACAGAAAGCGGGGCTTGTTATGCTGATATTTCGGGAAAAAATTTAGGTCAGTTTTGTCCAGGATGCGACCACACCAGTAGATTAACACCCAGGTCCCCTTTTTTTAAACTGTTGGGCGAACAGGGACAGGGACAGCAGGTGGTCTTACGGAAACACGTTCCCTAATGTTTTCCAGACGTACCGGAGGGATTCGAACCCCGGATCTTGTGTGTGAGTGAGTGCACTATCGATCTAGCTACGGGACTGCCCCACTCCCACCACAGGTATCCCCTCCCCTGGTTTACCCACTGCATTGTCTTACTACCCACGACCAATAAATTACCAACTACCTTCCTTTACGATTTTCCCAAAGGTGAGTCGACCGAGGCCCCCTTGTCAGTGGCCCACCTTCAGTGTCCCGTGTGGGTCCCTCGTCAGTGGCCCATCTTGTCAGTAGCCACACAAATAATAACAGACAATATCCTGTTTCCCTTAAGTGCTAAACAGGAGGTAATATGCTGCTCTGGCAAAATGGCTTAATGCCCAGCAAAAAAGCAGACAGCAAGAATCTCATTTTTTCCTTATCAAGATGTTCCTAACTGGTCTAGGAGAGCCTTGCCAAGACATCCATGACGGGCGTTAGAGGATACTATATTACTTCTCTTGTCTCACAGTGAAGCGTTCAGACATCAGTGTTATCTCTCTTTACCGGGGAATATTATGTTCACTATTTATTATTTTATTGTTGTGGCTATGTTATTATCTTTTTCCGGGGTAATTGTGTTTACTGTTAAAACAAAATATGCAGGAATTTTCATTTATATAAATGTTTATTTGGAAAAATGCGAAATTATTTAAAAAACATTATTTTTTCAGTCCACAACAGGAAATTTGAACCCGCGAAAATCAGCAGCAGAGTACACAGTACTTTATTTACACAGCCAGACCTTAGAACCGGAGTCCTGACTGAGGGATAATGTTTATTTTATGTGATATTTACAAGCTCCTCAGTAATTGGGTCTTCAGTACGTTACAACAGGACGGACTTAGTTCCAGCAGCCAAGATTAATATCGTGTTTATGTAGCACACTGCAAAAACTAAAATGTGGTTTAATATCATGTCTGAATTGCCTGGTGTATGTCCGTGGAAATGAAATATTCAAACAAAATTATATTCAGAGGGAAGCGCTAAATCCGTAAGAATCATCAGTGGCCATTGTTTTAAAATACCAACAAATGAAGAGAAGGGAAGGTTAACCAGGGGTTATTCCGGGGATCAACGCCCCCGCTCCCCGGTCCATGACCAGGCCTCCCGATGAATCAGGGCCTGATCACTAGGCTGTTACTGCTGGCGCACGCAGTCCAACGTACGAGCCCACAGCCCGGTGATCCGGCACTGACTTTAGGTATCTGTTCCAGCTCTCCTTAAAGGCAGCCAGGGGTTATGGCAATCCCGAATGCTGATGGGAGGCTGTTGAACAGTCTTGGGCCCCGGACACTTATGTGTTTTCCCTTAGTGTACAATGGCGCCCCTACTTTTAATTGGGGGCATTTGCATCGCCTGCCCAGTCTTTTACTTTCTAGGGAGTGATGTCTGTTGCGATTTGGGACCATTCCTTCCAGGATTTTTCCAAGTGTAGATTATGATTTTCTCCCTACTGCGTTCCAACGAGTACAAGTCAAGTGCTTCCAAGCGTTCCCAGTTTTTAAGGTGATTGCGAACTTATACGTGCAGTAAAGGATCTCTGTACACTCTCTAGATCTGCGATTTCACCTGCTTTGAATGGAGATGTTAATGTAAGCAGGTATTCCGCCTAGAGAGAACAATGATTTGAAAAGGATCATCATTGGCTTGGCATCTCTCGTTTTGAACGTTCTCATTATCCATCCTATCATTTTCTTTGCACGTGCGATCGTGGCACTGTTGTGATCCTTGAAAGTGAGATCCTCAGACATTACTACTCCCAGGTCCCTTACATTATTTTTCCGCTCTATTGTATGGCCAGTCTGTAGTATACTCTGGTCTAGTTATTATCTCCTCCAGTTCTCCATAACGGAGTAGTTGGAATTTGTCCTCATTGAACATCATATTGTTTACCGTTGCCCACTGGAAAGCTTTGTTTATATCTTCTTGGAGGTTAACCACGTCCTCAGCAGATGACAGCCTCATGCAAATCCTAGTATCATCCGCAAAGGATGATAAGGTGCTGTGATGTACATCTCTGTCTATGTCTGATATGAGGATGAGGAATAAGATGGGGGCGAGTACTGTGCCTTGTGGAACAGAGCTCTTCACTATGGCAGCCTCCGATTTAACTCTGTTGACCACTACTCTTTGTGTTCGATTTGTTAGGAAGTTGAAGATCCATCTCCCCACTTTCCCAGTTATTCCTTTAGCACGTATTTTATGGGCTATTACGCCATGATCGCATTTGTCAAATGCTTTTGCAAAGGCAATGGCATTTTGTCAGAAATAAACATAGCGTCAAATAAATGTGCAAATGGCGAAGAAAACCGAGTTACGGTGTGATTGTAGGACTGTGAAACCTATTTTCATGTGTAATTATGTAGACTTCCCTAGCTTAAGGACTTTATATTGATACGATACAAGTTCAATGTTTTACTCTGAGTGGTATGCTAGCGGAAGGCTAACACTGTTGAAGAATGAGACACTTGTGCAACATTTGAGGATGTTTACTGGTGAAACGTTTCACCGGCCAGTTGGCTTCTTCAGTTTAATACAAAGAAGAACAGTGGAAGATGGGGAAGAGTTTGAGGTAATCAGTCCCTCAGCCTGGAGACGATGTTTTCGGTCCATCAATCATGAGAAAAATCGACTGAAGAAGCCAATGGCTGGGTTTTCTGAACCACTTTACATCACACATGACTAACACTCGCGTCGGCAGAAATTTTCCCATTTCTCCTGACAAATAAAAAACATGAAAAATTATCACGAGGAACTTAACTTTTACGAAGCTATGGTCTTCAAAATCAAAAAATAATTACAGTAGATTTTAATTACGCAATTGTGAGACGAAAAACCCCGTCTAGACTTTCTAAACAGCAGCTGTTTTTTTTCATATCATTTACGTTCAAAAGAAAAATTCCCAAAAACTTTTTAACTTTCTAGGGAAGCAGGGAAATGTGCAATGATGGCTTTTTACCGTCAAGCATAAAAACAAGTTTATACATTACTGTTCATGCCTCTTATTGAAAAATGGGGAAAAACACCTTTTGGTTTTCATTTTTAAAAATAGGTTTAAAAAGTGCTGAAAATGTACGAGATGGGTAATGAAAGTAGGGCTCGTTACGCGATTTTTTTTACGATTCAAAACTGAAAATACAAACTTAATTTTTTTTGAAGACAAAATGAGAGCAAATAAATTTGGTAATTTTAAAAATGAGAAAAGAAGCACGGTGGCATATTATGAGGTAGACCTATGTTGCATGAAGCCAAAGTGGAACATAGGGTCTATGACCCTGGGGGAAGGGAGTAATTAGGTTCTAAAAAAGGAAAGGAAAAAAAAATGTCCATTTCCCCCTGTCGTATCCAGGGGTTTAAAAACATCCCTTGAGGGAGGGAAGGGGGGGTGACCCCTTCTGCGTATTCAAAATTTCTTTGTATTTTTTTTTTTTTTTGCTTTTAGTGATGCAGTCTTACCTTAGATTGGTCTCGTCCACACACACACCCCCCCCCTTCTGATGAATCCCTCCTCGTCCCCACCCGGGGTTTGAATGAGTTCTTGGCCCGCTTTGTTCCCCGTATAACTGTCCACTAGGATTGTTGTTAGTGGTCTTCAGTACCAATTTATTATTTGCATTCCCCATCGATGCTTTGTTGTTGTTTGGGGGTGGTGTCTTTACTGCGGGTGGTGGTTTTGCCCCCATGGCCCCCCTAACGCTCCACGCCAATGAGCTGTTTTTGTTGTTATCTCAACAATCATTAAGATATCTCGTAACGCTGCTGCTGGGTGTGTACAGCTATCCTACCAGGGCCCAAAGCCTCCCGCTGCTCAAGCTGCCGTTTTAAGTTACATTTCCCCAAAATTGGGTGTGGGGGGGCCAGATGGAGGGGGCCCGCGGGACGGGCGGGGATGCGCTTCCCCATGAAGCATGGAGTAGTGAAGATGCTGTGGGCGGGGCCAACAGCCCCCACACTCGCTGGTGGGGGGACGCTTCGGGGAAAGAGACAGGACTGCATCTTGACCCACGAACGGGGATTTTTCACAAAAAATATGAAGCACTGGGTTATTGGTCAAGTTTTCGTTTTTTTGTGGAAAAATGCACTTGTTGGCTCTTATACAGGGAAATTTTGGTGTGTTAGACTTGAATAATGACCGAATCACCCCACTTGATGATGAGTTGCTAGCAGGAAGGGGAAGCGTAAGTAAAGGATGAAGCAAGCACCACCAAGCCGAGACGCGCCCGCAGGAATGAAACGTTGAAACTAAACGTCACCCGTGTGCGGGGGCCAAAAAATGGTAAAACAAGAGGAGGGGCCCCGGCCTCACCTCATTTTAGGTGTATCCCCATCCCACCATCACCCCCCCCTCCAACATCCGTTCCCCCCCCCCAAGCCCCAGGGAAAACCCGTACAGACCCCCTGGGGTTCTCCAAGCCCCCCCTTCCCCCTCCCTAAATAAAAAACCCCTCCCTCCCTCCTACCCCACCCCTCTTCGTCGTGACGCGGCCGCCCACACCCCCCGACCCAAAAAAAAAACTTTGCCAGGGAACGTCGCAAAAAATTTTCTCGCTGTGGCCTAAAATGAAAATTTTTATGATTAAATCTAACAAAATAAATATTTATCTGTAAAGGCCATGAGGGGTTTTTACAGACGTAAGCCCAAGCGTGAGGCTTACGTCATGGATATCTAACCGTTTTCAACAAAAAGGACGATTTGTAAAAAATTAACAAACCCCTTTAAAAACACATTTTTCTGTGTAGTGGAACTTTTATCACTTCAAAGGGGAGGGGTGCAGAATTGGTTTTCAAGAGGGAAGCGATCAGTTCTTTATCGCTTCCTGATTTCATCCGGGCTGTGGGGGAAAACGTTTGGGGAACGGGCGGGGGGGCCAAGGGCGGACCCCAGGGGCCAACAGTTGTCTAAACCCCGGGGGGGGGGGGTGAACCCCGGAACGACTACAGTGAGTCAGGGGGAGTTCTATTCCAAAAAAAACGTTCCCAAAACCCCTTTTGGGGAACTAATTGCCCCCTTTCCCGTTACAGACCTTACAGTTTAAACCCTAAAATAAGTAAAAGGTTGAATTTCTTGTTTCGCTCTGTTAATGAGGATTTGAATATGTGCCTTTTAGACAATGAATAACTTAAACTCCAACCAAAAAAAACGAAAGCCCGGTGGGGTCACGTTTAGGGTTTCATCCGCTCCTTTTACACCAGAATAGGTATTCTTAAGGCTGGTGGGCGGGCTGTTACCTTGGGATTCCAAGGGGCCCCCCTCTTGGGGGTTTTGCCAAACTGGGGATGGGCTGTCAGCTTTTTGTTTCTGGGGGCCGCCCGTAACCTCGCCCAGGGGACCGGCCTGATTTAGGTATTATGTCCTTTCTTGAAGGCCCCAGGGTCTTTTGGTTTTCCCCCTTTGGGGTGGGAGGCTTTGAAAATTTTGGACCCCCGAAATACCCATTTGTTTGTTTTTGTGTGCTTTCCCCTTTTTTCATTGGGGGATTTTTGACCTTTTTAAGCTTTTCTTTTAGGGAAATTTCGTTTTGGGGGCCCGTCCTTAAATTTTAAAAGGGGTTTATGAATTTTTCCCTTTCCCACGGCAGGGGGCAATCTGTTTCCCAATGCCAGTTTTTGGGGGGGGGTTTTTTTCCGTTATTTCTAAAGGGGGAAGCAAGGAACCCATTGGAAATTAAAACTTTTTGAAATTGGGTTGGTATCTTCCCTTTCGTGGACAATGTATTTAAAAACGGTAACAACTTAACTTAAAAAACAAAAATTCGGTTTTTTAAAAGCCTTTTTTAAAAAACCTTCAAACGTTTTGCGTCTTTCTTTGAAGGGGGGTCCTGGACCTTTTTTCTTCCTTTTTGAATTTACGAAAAATGTTTTACATTATAAAAGGGGCCTCAAGCTAACCAAGGGGGGTTTATTTTACGATCAAAATAAATTTGAAAGTTTTTTTTGTAGATTTTTTACGATTTTTTAACGGAAACCCAAAAAAGTAAAATTTAGCTAATTTTCGGAAAATAACAACTGAATAAAACTTTAAAAAAAGAATAAATACAAGGGGCCTAAATTGAGTCTGACAAGTTTCGGGCTGGGTTTCCTGCAGGGTACGTTCGAAGGGCTTCATTTTGAAAGATAAAAAGGCAAAATTTCTTTCAATCTATCTGGAGTCAAAAAGAATAAAAAAATGAATTAACATGGCAGTCAAAAGCATACAATTCCCTAGGTTTTCCCCCGGGAAACCCCCCGGTCTTTGTTCATAAGTTTTTGATTTTTTTGGTTTTTAAACCGGGATTTTATACCCCAGGAAAAAAAGTAAAGGTTTGGGGGGTTGTTGTTTAATTTCATTTTAGTTTTTTATGTTGCCCCCGGAATGTAAACCCATGTATCAGTTTTTCCCAGTTAAAAACTAGAAAACGGCGGATTTTAAAAAATTCTTACAATTTTCTTTTCACCATTGTACTTTCGAACCTTTTCTGTCCAAACCCTTTTGCAATAAGTTTTTCGGGGTTTTTGTTAAATTGGGGAAATTTTGAATCAATAAGTGGTTATATTGCTTTTGGCCTTTTCCACGTGGGTTTTTTAATGCAACCCCGTCTTTTTTACTGAACCGTCACGGGGGAAAAGGGGTTTCTGCGCACAAACTTTTTGAACCAGGAGGTCTCCGGGGCAAAAAAAGTAAAAGGAGCCTGTGTTATTTCTTGAAACTTTTTGTTTCCTTAACTTTTGCCCTTTCACCAAACTTTAAATTTTTATTATCCCTTTGGGGGCGCATTAAAAATTTTTTGCAGAAAATTTTGTGCCATTAAACTTATGGGTTCCTATTTTTTTCAACATCAATTTATTAATTTTTGAACAAGAGGAGCCCGCATGACCCCGAGGAGCCCGTCACGCCCCCGAGGAAACCCGCATGACCCCCGAGGAACCCCCTCATGACCCCGGGGGGCCCCCCCACCCACCGGGGACCCTCACGGACCCCCGAGGACCCTTTACTGCACCGAGGAACCTTTTACTGACCCCCCGAGGAACCCTCACTCCCCACGGGGAAAACCCGCCCTTGACCACGAGGAGCCGCATGCACCGAGGAACCCTCACGACCACCGGGGAAACCCCTTCTGACCACCGGGGAAAAACCCTTACTGACCACCGAGGAAACCCCGTCATGCCCCCCGAGGAGCCTCACTGACCACCGAGGAACCCCATCATGACCCGAGGAACCCCCTCAGACCAGAGGAACCCTCTGACCACCGAGGAACCCGTCACTGGACCCCGGGGAGCCCTTCATGACCCCCGAGGACCCGCATACCACGAGGAACCCTATACCCCCGAGGAGCCCTCACTCCCACCGGGAACCCGTTCTGACCCCCCGAAAAAACCCGTCATGACCCACCGAGGACCATCACTGCCACCGGGAGCCCGTCCTGACCACGAGGAACCCACCTAACCACCGAGGAACCGTCACTGACCCGAAACCCCTACTGACCACGAGGATCCTCACCCGTCACTGACCACCGGGGGCCCATCATTTGCCACCGGGGAAAAACCCTCACGGCCACCGGGGAAAAACCCATGACCCCCGAGGAACCCTCACTGCCACGGGGAACCCGTCACTGACCCCGAGGAACCGTCAGACCACCGAGGAACCCATCACGACCAAAAACCAGGAAACCCCGCCTGACCACGAGGAACCCGTCACTAAAACCAGGGGAACCTGCACTGACCACCGAGGACCCCATCACTGACCCCCGAGGGGACCTCACGCCCAACGAGGAACCCGTCCTGATACGGGGAAAACCCCACTGACACGGGAACCATAGGGACCACGGGGGAGCCCTCCCCCTGACCCCCGGGGAAACCCGTCATGACCACGGGAAAAACCCGCATGACCACCGAGGAACCGTCAGCCAGAGGAACGTCAGGACCGGGGAAAAACCCTCACTGACCCCCGGGACCCGTAAGACCCCCAGGAGCCCGTCACTGACCCCCCGGGGAACCCTCATTCCAGAGGACCCCCCTCACTGACCCCGAGGGCCCTCACTGACCCCCCGGGGAGCCATCACGCCACGGGGGCCCATCATGCCCCCAAAAGGTTCAGTGGGTTAAAAGCGGGGTTGGCGCGGGCTTAACCCCGAGAATGGTGACGGAAACGGGTAACGATCACACAGCATGAAGGAGAGGTGGTGACAGGGGACAGGCGGGGTGACAGGGACGGGCTTCCACAGGTCTTTTTCATTTCCTCCTTTTATGGCTTTTTGGTTTTCGATCCCCCCCTATCCTTCTAAAGGCTCATGAAAATATCTTTAGAGATCTCGGGTAATGCACTTGGTGTATTTAGATGACGTAATCGTATGTCTAAAGAGGATACACACTTGAAAAGACTTGATGTAGTACGGTAAGTTTGAAGAACCCAATTTTAAAGATCAAACTGTCAAAATGTCAATTTTTCAGATCGAAATTAAGTTTTTGGTCACGTGTCACTCCTAGAGGGTTACGAGGGGACCAAAGTAAAGAAACGCAGTATAAATTTTCCAACACCAAAAAACTGCGATGCCGAAGATCCTTTGTGGGTTAGCAGGTTTTTTTAGATCTTCATTGCCAATTTTTTTCTATGTGTTTCCAAACTGATTTGTTTAAGAAAGATGCCCCTTTTGTTTGGCCCTTCTTCAAGAAAGAGTTCCAAAAACTCTAAAAGAAAAGCTAAAATTGCCCAATTTGAAATTTCCAGATTTTTCTAACCCTTTTTATCTAAAAAATGTGCTAGTTAATTGGCATAGGTGCCGTACAGCTCAGAAGAGATGGCAAGTAAAAACAAGTTGATTTGTAGCCAGTCTTACAAAGGCTAAAACGAAATTAACAGTAATAGAAAAAAAGCTTTAGCAATAGTATGGTTTTAAAGCATTCCGAAAAAATATTTATCAGACTTGTTTCTGTCTTACAGACCTTTCCCCCTTATACCTTTATTCCAGAACAAAAAAACCTACTGGAAGGTTAGCAATGGACCTTGACACCCAAATTCAATCCCACCTTTAAAACATTCCCCTGGAAGTCAAATGTATCCAGATCCTTATGGGAAAATGTTAGTTAGTAATTTCAGACCCCCCTTTAGTGTGGGTGTAAAAAATGTCAACGAACAGTCCTTGGTCTGGTGTGATTCGATTCCTGTCAGGAAGATCTTTTTCTGACTGTGAACCCACCAGACCCATCAGGCTTGTCAGAACAAGAATATGTATGAACACCGGTTGGGGTACTCCTGCAAAAAGGTATACCAGTTAGTAATCCACAGTCACAGTGTGTAGCCTTACAGCAGTTCACGATTCCCAGGGTTGCACACCTGGTATGGATCTTTAGTAAAAAAAAGCCAGATTGAAAATTTTTGGCCCTCAATGGCAATGATATTTTGAGTTTTTTAAGAAAGTAGTGTTGCTGAACTAAAGGTAATGCTAATGGCCCTAACCCAATCCAAGGTATCCAAATACTAGCGAAAGTGGGAAAGGTTGCGTAGTTTGAACTATTTCCCAAATTTTTTCCAGGGCAAAAAACATTTTGTGTTTGGTAGACCATTTCCCCCAATATTTATTAGTTCCTATTTTCAGATAAGACTGCCGGCCGTGTAAAGGTTTAAGAACGCATTACTGCGGTACCACCCCCAAGTCCCTAGTTTAAAAGTAATGGAGGGGAAATTTTGTAATGAGTTTTGAAATTTGTGTACCCTTTTAAAGATCTTAAATCCCCTTGTTCCCATCATCCCGCCAGCAATGGGTTAGTGGAACGAAAAAATAAGAAAGTACTTGATGTTTGGGGCCATATAAACCCCCAAAATGAAACTTGGGGTGAAGTTTTACCTGAGTGCATTGCATAAATTTGTTTCAATGTTTTTATAGGTGCCTCCACATTATCATGTATGGTGTAAAAACTTTGTTATGAGTTTTATATTCTAATCCGAACAAATTACAAAAGATGTTTCAAAGCAACTGTACCAGCTTCTCAAAATGTTTTTAAAGAATCCCTGAAACACTTCATAAATCAAACGAATTACAAGATGCAAACATCGAGCAAAGCCCTCCAAAATCAAAAATGGGTTTGGGTTATGTGACTAATTTTTTAAAAAAACGTCTGAAAAACCAAAACTTGATCAAAATTTTTTTGGGCCTTATCGAGTAGTTGAACTCTCACTGGGAAAAAAGTATAAGGGGTTAGAGAAATTAGTATGGTCAGTATAAAGAATTGCATTTAATTTGAGTTATATGTGATGATAATGATGTTTTCCCAACCCCGATAATGGGACCTGACAATCCCCCTGACCCGTACTTCTTCCTCTGATACTCAATCAGACGAAACCCCGAATGTCGTTTTCCCCACACCGACATTGAGAAATCCCAAGTATATTTGTAAAATACCCCTTAGATTTGCCCCAAATACGATGAGTTGCCAGTGCTAAGAGTTTTTCCTTCCGAGAGACACCCCCTTTGCATATGCAATCTCACCCCAGCAGAGTTGGGGGTAAAAGTAAATAACCCGAAGATGAATAAATTACAGTATAACTTATCATATTCAAGAAAATTTTTTTTTTGTTCACTTCTCTCGAATTCTGAGAGTTAACAGTTAGTTTGGGCACCCAATCGCCTTTCTGTTAAACACTTCTTTCTTTTATATATTCCTTCCCCAGAAAACCCTAGATCACATGAAAACGATTTGATTTGATCAAATTTTTTTATCACTTCTATTTTGTAAATTTTAAAGTTGAGTTTATTGTTGAGTTTCATTCGATGAGTTGTGCTAATTATACCCTTTTATTGCTTTTCAGTTTCATTAGTAAGCTTCCCTTCATGTTCTACTTATGTATTTATAAGTTCAATTGTTGGTACTTTTAATTGTAAAATACCCAAGCCGTATACCTGCATTTTTTATTTGTATTTTTGATGTCGGGACGACACTTTTGGTCGCCGAGCTCCGTAGCCAGTTTAAAACCCGTAACCCGGTACAGTAATGACTCATACCCAACCCTCTCTGCGTGAAAACACGTCTGTATTCATATTGCGCTGACCAAGAGGATTTTAAACACCCCCCACATATGGGGACTTTAGTTAGTTTTTTACGATAGAGAGCAGAGAGGCGGCGGCTGTGGCGCTTCCCCTACTTCTCGTTTTAATATATATACCGCCTACGTGATATTTTTTCCCCAAACCCCGTTTCGAAAACCCCAAAGACAGGGGCCCTCACGACCCCGAGGAGCCCATTCCCCCCCCTGACCCCGAGGGCCCATCACTGACCCCGAGGAGCCCATCCTGCCCCCCGAGGAGCCCATCACTGACACCGAGGGGCCATCACTGACCACCCAGGAGTGCCACTGTCACTGCTTTCCAAAAAGTTTTTCCCCTTTCCCTTTCACCCGTAATTTTTTTTTTAAACTCAGTTTGTGTATTAAAGAGCTTACTCAAAATCTGAAAAAAAACATCGAGCTCCCTTTAGTCCCCGCCTCAAAAATTAGGGGCAAAATTTAGTACTGGTTGTTCCTTTAAAAAACTCGTTAGAAAGCATCTTGGAGTGGTAAGTTATTATCAAGTTGATTTTCGATTTTATCGCTTGTTTTTTTAAAGCATCGGGACACACCAAGAAGGTTAACCATCATTTATTCTCCTTTTCTTTTTAGGTTCAGGATGTGTGACGATGGTTTACTGCTTTAACGAAAAAAAATGGAATTGTTTCTTGAGCGGATTTATCATTTAAAGCCCCTGACTGGAACTTCCGTCATATACGAGGCCTTCCCCTGGTTACCCTTTCAACCCCAAGTGATTTAAAGTTTTTAAAACATCAAATGTGTAACGATATGATTTAAAAGAGTAAAGAAATCAGGAATGAGTTCAGAGACCCTCTGAACCGTAAATCCCTTTATATTCGAGTTAGGTACTGTACACTTTCCTCCCACTTCCGAAATTAAAGTTAGTAATTGGTTTTCCTGAATTCCTCATATGAATTCGAGATAATAATATAGACGACTGTCAATAAAACAGGAAAAAAAAGGTGAGGATTCGAACAGTACCTACATAATGTTTAAAACTCATCAACAATACGTCAAAAAATCCGCAAAGGAAAGTCTTTCGTCTAACAAACTGAATTGTTGTAGATGCTCTTCCTTTACTAAAATTTCCCCCCATCCTCCAACCTTTTCTAGAACGCCCGCTTTTTCACCCACATCTAACTAATTTATCACTCTTGATCAGCCTATCCACTCATCCTTCCTAAAAGACTCAAAATCTCAACAATCCCCCCCGACTCTAAATGTATTTTATTCCAACCAAATCTTTTTTAAAATTTTTTTGCGTTTTTTTCTGAACATAATATTCCCAAAAATATTTATCCACATA
The DNA here is from genome assembly GCF_026875155.1 of Cherax quadricarinatus. Taxonomy (NCBI): domain Eukaryota; kingdom Metazoa; phylum Arthropoda; class Malacostraca; order Decapoda; family Parastacidae; genus Cherax; species Cherax quadricarinatus. Next base: position 556,108 of record NC_069406.1, on the reverse strand, counting down.
CAACATTTCCCCTGTCTCAAATCCTCCCCGCTGAAAATACAAAAACCATGCCCCACACAGTTGAAGTATTTTTCTTTTTTCTCCACTGGGGAAAAGATTTCTAATTTCATAAAGTTTCAGTGTTCCACCAATTCTTTATTATCTGGTTTTTTGTCTATTCAATAATTCACTTCATCTTTCAAATCCCGTGCTGGCATCCCTATCAAATTTTAAGAGCATTCCTTCCCTTTAATATGACATTTATTTTTTTCTTGCCTAGGTATTTTTGACTTCTCACCTTGTCAGTTTTTAAAATTTTCTTCTAGCTCCCTCTTCTTTTACACAACCCCCGTCAACTTTTCCACACCTTTTCAACTTCTTTCCCAAAAACTCCCAAAAAAAGCAACTGAAACAATTTCCCCATAACTCAGATTCTTTATCTTTTAATCCCTACTTGTCGCTCACTGTGCAGTTCTTGTATTTCCCATCAATAAACTATTAACACAGTGGAAAAACAAACCCCGTATAAGCCCCAAATTTTACTGACACTAATATTTTCTGAAATAAAAAACCCAAATGAGCAATCTACTCATAAGAACTCTCTTCAGTTTTATAATATGAAAATTGTAGCAGTCGAGATACCCGGAGTTTCCTGGGGTATCATGGAGAGGGTTTTGGGGGTCAGTCCCCCCCCCCGGGCCGGTCTGAGATAGGAAAAGTCAAACAAATTACGCAAAATTATGATCATTTGCTACACCGCCACCCCCCTTTTATGTGCCTTTTTATTGATCCATAAATAAAAAAGTAGCCCTTACTTATGGAAGTATTGTTCATTACATATTTTAAAAAACTTCAATTCACAATCCCCCTTCCCTTTTTGAAATTTCCTGTTCCTCTTAGTCCCCACTTTTTGCCCTTTTAAATAAAATTTGTTGAAAAAATTCTACTGTAAAGTCCCCGTTACTCAACAGCTTTTTTCCCCTTTTAGTTCTACACTTCGTTTGTTTTAAATTTCCCCCACAAAAGAAAAATATTCATGGTTTTTTATCAGTTTTTTTGGTACTGCCCTTCTTCAGCTGCATTAAAATACACGGTCATTTCCCAACTAATTCTTTCACGTTTTTTTTTTTCATCTTTGCCCCAAAATTTTAAATATTTCTGGTTTTCCAATTTACCTTCCCCGTGCCTCGACATTCCTTTCCCACCCGTAGTTCTTTTCTTCCCGCCTATTCCTTCCCCTTGTTGACAGCATCGCCTCACCTTCATCATCAAAGTTAAAAAGTCAAAAAGGTCTCCATCTTTCCCTACCCGCATTCTTAAATCTTAACCATTTCTTAGCTGCCAATCTAAATGTCCCGGGTTTCTCTTTTTTTCCCCAGACGATTTAATTTCCGAAAAAGTTGCTTTTAAAAACTTACCCAATTCTCATTTTCTCTCTTTTGTACCCAACTCCTTTTTCTTGTCATTCACCAATATTCCCCTTCACAGCACCCCCCTTTTTAAAAAATAATATTTCTGCACCCCCATCACTCATTCTAAATCCCCCTCGTCTTTCCCGGATTTCTCTCACCCCGCCGTTTTTTAAAAAGTTCTCATTTCTTTTTAAGGAATGACCCCCTTTAACAGTTCATACATTTTTACTATCCCTTCTATTTAAAAAGTTCACTCACTTTCACTTTTTTTTTTTTTTTTACAAAAAGAACCCCACACAAGCACACGCCAATTTCAAAAACCACAACAACCTGGCTTACTCCCCCCCCACACTGGCTAAAAACAAGCCCCCCCTTTTGGGTTACACCGCCCCCCCCGCTCACACCAGCCCCCCCTGGTTTAAAACCAACCCCCACTGGTTTTAAAACCCAAACCCCCCACTGGTTAACACCAACCCAAAGGTTAAAACCAACCCCCCACTGTTCACACCAGCCCCCCCTGGTTAAAAACGAACCCACACTGGTTAACCCAAACCCCCCACTGGTTAACACCCCCCCAGTGATTCATACCAACACCCTGTTTACACCACCCCAACTGGGTCCACCACAGCATACTGGGGTTTACACCAGAACACCCCTCCCGCCCTTCACACCAAAACATGGTTCACAAACCCGACCACTGGTTCACACCAGACCACTGGTTACCCGACACATGGTTTACACCAGACACCTGGTTCACACCGAAAATGGCCCCAAACCAGTTTCCCAACACTAGGCTCAAACCCGTTTCCTCAGTATCACTTCAATCGCCACTGTGATCCCCCCCCTGCCCCCGTTAATTTTAAAAAATCTTTCTTTTTCAGTTAGGCTTTGTGGGTTTATTGATCTTTACAAAGTTCTTTTTTTTGCTTAAAAGAGGTTTTTTTAATTTATGCAACCTAACCCCACCCCCCTTCCTAAAATAACCCCCCCAACCCGATCCCTCCCAACCTTTTTTTAACCCAACCCCACCCAAACCAACCCAAAGAATCCAGCCCATCTACTTTAACCTCGCCCAACCCCTATCCTAACCTAAAACCCCCCCATCCTATTCTAATCTACCCCACCCCCAACCTATCCTACCAACGAAGTCAAGCCTATCCTAACCCAACCCCCCCAACCTATCCAAAAATAACCCCACCCACCTATTTAAACTAACCCCACCAAAAAACCCATCCTAACCAAAGAAGTCAAGCCAAACCTAACCCCGCCCAAAACCCTTTCCCAACCTAACCTTGCCCAGTCTCCCCAACCAACCAAATGTGGATTTTTTATGATTTCCTAAAAAGTGAAGTTATAAGTGAAAAGAGTAATTTTGTGTTAAAAAACGCTGGATTTTTACCCCCGAGAATTTTTTGGGGTAAAGGGGGGTTGCAGGGGGCCCGGGGTGATACGAGGCAAAAGGAATATTGGGAAGCTGGTTTGGGACTTTTAGAAGTGTAATCCACGCCCTCGAGGCCAAAAAAGGGTTTTCGACGAAATAAAGGGGTTTGGGAAAATTTTTTTAGCGTCCCCCAAAAGTAGAAAAAGGTCTTATGAATAAAAAGCTAAAAAATGGGTTTTTGGGGAAAAAAAGACGGGAATTTTCCCCCCAAAAGACGCCTTATAAGTGACCTTTCCCATAATTAGGTAGTTTTTTTTTTGAATCGTAAAAAAAAATGTTAGGGTAGCATTAAGGTGTGTTTTCCCCAAATAAAAATTTTGGTTTCCCGTAATTAAATTGGTGCTCAGGTAAATTTTCTTCCCTATTTGTAAACATGCATAACTTTTTTGAAAAAGCTGTTTGCTCAACACCCCCCTCCCCTTTTTTTCAAGTCACAAACCCTCATACAGTCTCTCATTATCTTTTAATTTCCAACATTATTGGTGTTGTTTGTTGTAAAAATTTTATAGGTCCGACATTGTAGGTAGGAAAGGTGTGTGTGTGTGTGGGTCTCGGAGGAGAGGCTGGTGCAGCCTAAAAAACCGCCTGGCCTGCATCAACTAACATTGAAAATACAGTACATTTTTGCTTAGTGTGCGTCCCCCTTTAAAATTTTGTAGGGGAAAAATTTTGGAATGTACGTGAACCTATCCCCATAAAAATTCCCCCTTGAACTAACAATGTAACCCCACCCAACCTCCATATTCAACTCAAAAAAACTAAAAAGTTGAAAATCCCAAGGTAGTAAAGAAAGTGAGAGTTGCAAAGCTCCCCGTACGTGTAATCCTGGGGTGTATGTTTTACGTTTGGGGACTGAGTAGTCACGGTGTATGAGGTATATTCTTAAGTGTGTAGGGGGCCACATTACACCCCAGGGGTGTGATTTTTCCCCATAGTATGACTTATAAATTTACTTAACTTTATAGGCCAAAATTTTTGAGTTAAATTTCCGTGATGGTGAACGGGGAAAAGCCAAATTTTGTCCCTTGGCCAGGCTTAAACCAACAGTAGAAGCAACACCCCCCTTTCGGTCCCAACTTTAAAAATTTTAAAATCCAAAAAGCAAAAAGAGGGGGCCCGAAGGGAGGGGGGGAAAAAGAAAAAAGGGAAAATTTTATTTTTGGGGGATTTTCCCCTCCCCATTTTTTTCTTCCTCTTTTTGTGTTTTTTCCCCCCCCTTAAAGGCCCCCCATTTTTTCTTTGTGATTGAAATAGTCTTTTTGAAAGTCTTATGTTCTTTGTATGTATGGGTTTTTCCGGGGTTTAAATTGGGGGAGTCCCAGGATAAAGGATTTTCTTTGAGTTCTGGTCTCTTTCCAGCCTGGGTGAATCTTGAACATTGGTTCGTAATACTACTATTAAAAGGGTAAAATTTTAAGGGCCCGGTTAAACCCCACTAGCAACAAAATTTAACCCAATTTTCTTCAACGGAGGAGGGAGCCCCCGTAAAAAGGCGGGGTTTTTTTAAGTGCAGGAAAAAAAAGGTAAAAATTTGATGTCAACTTTTTTTATTTCTATTCTGTTTAAATTGTTTTTTTTTCTTTTTTTAAAATTTATGCGATTTTTAACTTTTTTTTAAAAAAGGGGTTTGAAATTTTTAAGAAAAACAAAAAAAACCGTTTTCTAATCTTTTTATAAATAATTTAAATTCAACTTTGTAAAACCAAGTTTTTTAAAAAATAAGAAAATAACATTTTTAGAGGGATTGCATGAGAATTTTTAAAATCCCCCTTTCTATGTTGCCTGCAACCCAGGAACTTTCTATTTGCCTGAAACCCACGTAACTTTTCTATTTTGCCTGCAACCACGGGTAACTTTCTATGTTGCCTGCAACCACGGGTAACTTTTAGTTGCCGAAAACACGGGTAACTTCTAGTTCCGCAACCCAATAATTTTCTATTTTTGCCTGAAAACCACAGGTAACTTCTATTTGCCTGCAATACAGGTTTTTTTTATTTTGCCTGCAAACACATTACTTTTTATGTTGCCTGCAACCCAGGTAACTTCTATGTTGCCGCAACCCACAGGTAACTTTCTATTTTGCCTGCAACCACAGTGATTTTTTATTTGCCTGAAAACCACAGGTAACTTTTCTATTTTGCCTAAACCACAGGTAACTTTTTATGTTGCCTCAACCACGGAACTTTTTATGTTGCCTGCAACCACAGGAAAACTTTTTATGTTGCCTGCAACCACAGGTAACTTTCTAGTTTGCCTGAAACCACAGGTAACTTCTGTTACCTCAACCCGGGAACTTTTATTTGCCTGCAACCACGGGTGATTTTTTTATGTTGCCTGAAAACCACAGTAACTTTCTAGTTCCCTGAAACCCACAGGTAACTTTCTATGTTCCCTCAACCCAGGGATTTTTTAGGGTCCCTGAAAACCCACGGGAAAACTTTCTATGTCCTACAACCAAGGTAATTTTTTAGTTGCCTCCCCCCACAGGTAACTTTTTATGTTGCCTGCAACCACAGGTAACTTTTATGTTGCCTGCAACCACAGGAAATTTTTCATGTTTCCTACAACCACAGAACTTTTTTATGTTACCAGCACCACAGGTAACTTTCTATGTTCCCTGAACCCCCAGATAACTTTCTATGTTGCCTGCAATCACAGGTAACTTTCTATGTTGCCTGCAACCACAGGTAACTTTCTATGTTGCCTGCAACCACAGGTAACTTTCTATGTTGCCTGCAACCACAGGTAACTTTCTATGTTGCCTGCAACCACAGGTAACTTTCTATGTTGCCTGCAACCCACAGATAATTTTCTATGTTGCCTGAAACCCAAACAGGTAACTTTCTATGTTGCCTGCAACCACAGGTAACTTTCTATGTTCCTGAAAACCACAGGTAATTTTCTATGTTGCCTGCAAACCCGCAGTAACTTTCTATGTTGCCTGCCAACCAAAAGGTAACTTTCTATGTTGCCTGCAACCGCAGGTAACTTTCTATGTTACCTGCAACCACGGTTTAACTATGTTGCCTGCAACCCACAGGTAATTTTTCTATGTTGCCTGCAACCACAGTAACTTTTCTATGTTGCCTGCAACCCAGGTAACTTTCTATGTTGCCTGAAAACCGCAGGTAATTTTTCTATGTTCCCTGCAACCACAGGTAACTATGTTGCCTGCAACCCAGGTAACTTTCTATTTACCTCAACCACAGGATAACTTTCTATGTTACCTGCAACCACAGATAACTTTCTATGTACCTGCAACCACGGTAACTTTCTATGTTACCTGCAACCATAGATAACGTTCTATGTTACCTGCAGCCATAGTTTAACTTTCATGTTACCTGCAACCACAGATAACTTTATGTTACCTGCAACCACAAAAGCTTCTATTTACCTGAAATAAATTGCTTTCTATGTTACCTGCAACCACATAACTTTCTATGTTACCTGCAACCATAGTAACTTCTATGTTATCTGCAAACACAGATAACTTTCAATGTTTAGCAAACTTCGTGTGACAACTTCAGGCTCGTTGGCAACTTCAGGATCGTTGACACTTCAGAGCTCGTGCGACAACTTCAGCAACTCGTGCGACAACTTCAGGGCTCGTGTGGCAACTTCAGGGCTCGTGTGACACTTCAGGTCGTGTGGCACCTTCAGGCTCGTGGGGAAACTTCAGGGCTCGTGGGAAATTCAGGGTCGGTGTGAAACTTCAGGGATCGTGTAAAACTTTCGGGGGGTGGAAAACTAACTTCAGGGATCGTGGGGACAACTTCAGGGATCGTGTGAAAACCCTCAGGGATCGTGTGATAACCTCAGGGATCATGTGACAACCTCAGGGATCGTGTGACAACTTCAGGGATCGTGTGACAACCTCAGGGATCGTGTGACAACTCAGGGATCGTGTGACAACCTCAGGGTTTCGTGTGACAACATCAGGGATCGTGTGACAACATCAGGGATCGTGTGAAACCTCAGGGTTTCGTGTGACAACTCAGGGATCGTGTGACACTTCAGGGATTGTGTGACAACCTCAGGGATCGTGTAACAACCTCAGGGATCGTGTGACAACCTCAGGGATCAGACTGTGTAATCTCCATGTTGCTTATTTTTTGCCGAACAGTCATTAAGGAGAACTGAAGCAAAGATACAGTGTTGAAGTTATAATAGTTATCTCGCTAGTAATTCTTCCTACTATGACCATTAAACACGGACATATTACCATTGAGAGTGAGACTAATGAAAACAAGGCATTTCGAATGACGATGAAACAATTCGGAAGGTACATGGCATGTTGAATATACTTAGTGAACGAACACTAGTGTGAACACACATACCCTGGTACGTCCTATTAAATCTCTAGTATCTACCGTAGTTTACTGCAGTAAATAGATACGATGGAGCGTTTAAAAGGGACTAACCATTTTGATACCGTGATGGGCAGGCGAACTCCCAGACTCAAGACATTTCCAGCGTTCTAGGTGATGTAAACCCGAAATACTGGAACATATATCACAAGGGTGAGCTTAACACATGTATATTCATCCTATTACAGCCCCGTTTGGGGCATAGTGACCCATTGGGAAAGAGACCCCAGGCTGCGACTGCTGGGGTTCTTAAGCTGTCAACATAAAGATAAGTGCTGTATCAAGGCCATCATTGGTCTTTAATGTAGCTTAACCTAAATTCTCCACAGAAACTGACCCCCAGAGTTTTAGCTAGAGGCATCCATTTTTACTCTTAATTTGAAACTACTTAATTAACACTTTGCAAAAGAAACATTTAGTCTGTATTCAATATTTGTAACTTCCCTGGTGTGATGGTGAACAATAACGCTCAGTTAACCTTCCCGACTCTCGTCCGCAAGACAGACATCGAACTTTCTCCTGAAAGAATCGAGTTCTATTCAAAACTTCCCCTTTCTTCACACAGTACTACTGGTAAATATCCTGGGAATTTAGGTGGTCTTGCTTTGATTAAATTGAACATTTTGACTACCTGACTCAGTAATTACCAGTGAATGATAGGAAAGCATCAGTGATTATGTTTAATGTGATGTAAATAGTTAAGAGAACTGATAAGCAGGAGAATGAGACAATTGTGAAACATTTGGGAATCTTTATTGTGGAAACGTTTCTTCAGCCAGTGTTTTTTTTTCAGTCCACTACAGAGAGTAGTAGTTTGTGGTAATCAGTCCCTCAGCCTGAAGTTGATATGTTGAGTCCATCAGTCTCAAATATGATGGACTGAACACATCGACTCCAAACTGAGGGACTGACTACCTGAAACTCCTCATCTTCCACCGTTCTTCTCTGTACTGGACTACAGAAGCTAGTGGCTGGCGAAACGTTTCTACATTAAAGATGCTCAAATGTTGTTCAGGTGTCTCATTCTTTATAAGGAGCAGTATTTTTTCTGCGTATTTCAGCACCTAACATTTATCCCGACATAGCTGCTGCTGCTCCGTCACTTACTGGAACATTAATTCCAATATATTTCATGTTTCTTCAGGAATGAAATGAGCAAATTGTACATGTCTTCACTTGTGTTTTAGTAGGAAGAAGCTTGTATATCAACACATCCTCATAAGTACATAAACACAAGTAATGTTGCTAAACTTGCAACATCGATGGATTCATCCATTTGAAGAAACTTGCTGAAGTTAATGTGTAGTTTTAAGCTCTTTTCTCCCATATGCTTTAAAAAAGTACATTGTACAACCCACAGTAAGGTTTATTGATAAGGGGACACAAAGCTGTCGCCCACAAATGTCTCAGACCTTCACTAACCTTACTGTTATTGTTCCTTCCCGAGGCAGTTTTACTCTTTTTTTTATTAGTTCTGCTTCATAAAAAAACGATGTATCATTTACAAATTTTTTCTGCAAAATATTCCTCTATCATTTGTTCTATCAGATATTCGCACATGATTTTATTACAATTTCAGCGATAGCACGAGATTCACCAGCTTTAGTTATACGATAAGTAAAGAAATATGAAGCTACAAGAAATTTTTTGTTGTCGTTACTCATTGTATAAGAAAGTACTTTTGCTCCCATGGAATTTGTCTAATTTTTTCTTCATTGAATGCTCATCACTTATCTTTCAAGTCTGGCTTCAAGATTTCTTTTTAATATCGCAAGATTCAGTTTACTTTTACTGAACAATTGTTGACATTCAATGCTGTCCATTTTTTCACAGTCCAGTTAACAGTGAAGCTGACCAATCCTCCACACTGTGCTTGAACATAAACTCCTAAAACATATGACGCTGACATTAGTTATGCTGGAGTCTTCACACACAATGATGTTTAAGCAGATGCGACATCAGCAGCAACACTAGACTTGCTTTGCTTTTATTGTTTTTGCCTGAGGCAGTTTTCGCGTTGAGGCAATTTTTTCTTATACGTAATTTGTTTCTAACAACAAGGGAAGAATTAGCAAATAAAACTACAGTTCTCTCTGAATAAATGACAACAGTAATATAATAATAATAATAATATCATAATCTGAGTAATAATACTTTGAAAAAGTAAAAGGACAAAAGTGCAAAAAATGTGAATTTATGTGGCAACGCCCCCCCCCCCCCTCCAGGGCTTTATCAACCATTAAAAAAATACATGGACACAGAGGTTAAAAAAAGGGCTCTGAGTAAGGTGCAATACATGGGGAAACCATTTCGATGTTCATAGTGGTAGTAGTAGATGTAACAAAAATAATAAATTGGAAGAGCAAATAATTCGTACATGAGTAAAAAAAAAATTTGCTCTTCCTTATTGTATTATTTTTGTTCTCTACATCTACACACTCACAACTCCCCCACCACATAAATCGAAATGTTCCCTCATAGTATTGCCCTCACTCAGGCCTTTAAACCCTCTGTGTCCATGTATTGTTTTAATGGCTTTATAAGCTTCGGGAAAGGCGAAACGTTGCACAATAAATGTCACATTATTTCATTTGTGTCCTTTACTTTACTATTGTCGGTAATTCACCTACTTTTTTTAAAAGTTGTTTAATTTGGGTTTTTCCCCTCATGGTAAATGGTTCATTGGGGCGGTGTCGAGGTTTCTTGCACATTTACGCTGTAGAACGACAATTAAACAACCCCGTGACAACACCGAAATTCCACCAACATCTCAAAATTCAGAACGCCAATTAGGATAAAAAGAAAAAAATTTTCCCGCACACGAAAAGTCCCTGGATCAGCACTGATCGTTTTCGAATACAATTAAACAAAACAAGGGCAGCTTCACCATCTCCGAAGCCCCTTAGCAAAACCCCTGAAAACTAAACCCTGCCATACATAGTCTCCCCCTGTTATACTACAAAAGCACATTACAGAGAGTGAAACCCGAAAAAAACCTCCCCTCTTTCCATTTTTATTTGTCCAACCTATTTTTTATGTTACCCAAGTAAAGTTTTATTCCTTTTACTCATGTACAATTATTTGCTCTTCCATATTGTTTATTTTTGTTTACACTACTACAACTACTACTCCACTGGAACATCAAATGGTACCTCACTAGTTTTTTGCACCTCACTCAAGCCTTTATTACCCCTGGTCCATGTATTGTTTGTAATCTTGATAAGCCCTGGGAGCAAACTTTTTGCCACAAAAAAATGTCACATTGTTGCACTGTGTCCTTTTATTTTACATATTTGTGGGTAATTCTACCAACTTTTTACAAAAATATTTGGTTAAACATGGCAAACTAAGTAAGCGAATTTTAACACAAAAAAATCAGTGATCGCTGGTTGTTTACAGTATGGCTCCTGCCTCCTACGTGGTTGTAAGAAAACCCCCCTTACAAGATATTCTTTTATATCCCTTGGGAAACAATGGTCGAAATTTCAGGCAGTAAGTAAATCAGACACAAGTGATTAAGGCATTTTATTGTAAAGACGTTACATCCCTAGGGTTTATAAAATCCTCAGCCCCCTCTAAAATGACCCCCGGGGGTCCTCGCTCCCTCTGAAAACCCCTGATGTAGGGGAAAAAAAGAAAAAGATTGACTGACTATTATAGCATAACACAAAGTGGAATGCCTTAAATAAAGGGCCACATATTCCCACCCTTAAGCTAAGCTAAAATTCCTAATATTTGAGAAATCGTATACGAGTCTTTTAATGTTTAAAAGCGAGTTTTTTCACCACTGAAGATTAAATAATTAACCAAAATTGGGGGATACCGCAGCGTGTTAAACTTTGTAACATGAGCGAATGTAAAATTTAAATGGGGTTTTTTTAGATCACAAAAATTCAAAATCCTCTTAGTGACTAACCATAGACATTTAAAAGAGTAAAAATTTAAAAACTATTGGGAAAATTTTTTTCAGATATATTAAGAATATCACTTCACCCCCGAAAAATTTTTCCAATTTAGAAGAGAAAAGGGAAAACAAAAGAGGTTTCCCTGATGTTTTGGGGATCAAGGGACGGGGCTTTCCTTTCCTTTCAAAATTTTCCCAAACTGCTCACCTCTCCCATTCCCCAGGGGTTGCTCACTTGCGGATTCATTTCTCTCCCTTTTAATAATTTGGGGAGGAAAAGGGTAATACTCATGAACATAACCCTGACACGTTGTTTGTGGTTCAAAATTTTGATACGATTCACAAATGGGAAACTTTTTTTTCCTAAACAAAAAGGAAAGAGGGTTTGTTTAAAATACTGGCAGATGTGATAATTTTTTTAAACCAAAAACGAACATTAAGAAATTTTGAACAATGGAACTTTGCTGAAGGGAACTTTCCACCGCCAGGTTTCATAGTCAATACAAAACAAAAAGGGCAACTTTATGAACCCCCTAATTTAAGTAGAACTTTTCGGCAGCTTAATTAACATTGAATACGAACATTAACTAAATTAATTTTACTAGAACCCCAATTGACAAATTTGATGATGCAGAAAAGAATTTGTTAATGAAACACAGTGAGATTTTAAAAATTTGTAATTTTTAGGGTGTTGGGGGGGGGGAAAAAAAAAAATACATATAGTCTTTAATTTAAAAATAAAGTAAGAGTAATGAGGCAAAAAACAATTATGTTTATGAAATTTTAGGATTTATTGATGAGGAGAGAACAAAGATGAACGCTAAGAAACGTGGATTAACAAGGTTTACGAGACATTTGGGGGAGCAATTTTTACCCCTTTCAATTAAAGTTAAATTTAATTAAAAGGTTTTTTTCACTACAATATATGTTTTGAAACAGGGGGTAGAAAGGGGAATTTTTGCTTCCTCCGGAAGGAATTCCAAATTTTAGGGCCTTTACTACGGGGTTGCTATAGGGGAGCCAACACACAAGTACTTTTATTTAAAGTGTTTTTTGTGTTCAAAAGTAGGCTCCCGGAAGAGACGGAGAGCAGGTTTTTTTGTTGAAAGTGTCGTTTTTAAAATTTCAGTAGGGGTAAAAGTTAGGCAAGTTTGTAATTTTTGACTTTCAATAAGTGGGGGTAGCTGTCAGGAACTGCTTGGGTCATTTTTAAACATGATATCGCTGGGTAACATATATTTTAAGTGATTTACTTTGGAACCCCCAAACAAGACATTGGGGGTGGCGGATAGATAAAAATATGCAAGAGAAAATTTGTTTGAGGAAATATTACGCATTTTTCATATGGTCCACAATTTTGAAAATTTTTCCTACAACGGGAAAAAATAGTGTTTTCAAGCGTCCCCGAATTGTTTTTCTAGTACGAATTATCTGAGTATTTTAGTTATTCCCAAACAAAACGTAGAAAGTCTTGCACTTTTAGAGAAAGTTTTTGGTTAAATTCTTTTATCCACTTAAGCACAACACAATAACTTTTAAACCACAACATCTCTTTGGGGAATATCATTAACATTCCTGACAACCTACACTCTCATTTTAATATAGGATTAAAACACTGTTCATAATATATCCCAAAAATACCGAGGGTTTGAAACATCGACTCCAGGCTGAGGGACAGATTCCCTAAAATTCCTCCTCCACTTCCACCTGTTCCTTTTAATGGATTGAAGAAACCAGAGGCTGGGGGAAAATTTTTCCACAGAAAGATTCATACTTAAAGTTTTTTCCTGGGGAAATCCCTAACGGGAGCTTTATAAACTTGCTAGATCTTCTCTCTCGGTTCTCTTCTCTCCCCCCCCCTCCTCTCCTTTTCCTTCTCTCTTCCTCTCTCTCTCTCTCTCTCTCCCCCCCCCCCCAGTCTCTAAAACGTGCACTGAATTTTTTTGGAAATTTGAATACCAAAATTTTTGGGCCCCCTACTGGAAGAATACGAAGTATTAACCAGGCACCCCCTAGCACAATCCCCGGGTCTTTGCTACTGCCACTTTCCTCATTAAATTTTTTTTTTTCGAATTCAGATCCTTATTTTGTCTGAATTAACATGCATCATAATTTTATTTTTGTAATATATATAACTGCGGCAAACCGGGGATCGAACCCAGTTTTTTTTCACCCCCCCCCCCCGGGGAACGGGGAAAATACAACACACACACACACAAAAATTTTTAAAAATATATATAAATTTTTAAAATTTATATTTTATATATATATATTATATTTACAAGAAACAAGTGATTTTGAATCTTTAACAAATTTGGGCGGAGAGGACTCGATCCTGCATTCCCATATCTCCCCTTGTGAACTAAAAGCATCACGTACCCACTAGCCCACCACTTTAAACACCAGGTGCTCATAGTCTGGGCGTTTTTTCTCGGTGAAAGGGACATTCGTTTGGCGCAACAGATTTTATGACATACCTAAGAGCGTTGGTATATCCAGGCATGTTGTTTAAATTGAAAAAATGGTTTTTCTACAGAAGGTGTAGAGAAAAAAATTTTAAAAAAGGGGTAGCAGGAATAATGGTAAAGATAGTTTTTATTGCCGGGGCTTTAAAGGGAGGTAATCTACCCCCTATCCCCCCCTTTTTTCCCCCCTGGAAAGGTGCGGTGGGGGCTCCCGGCCAAAACTAATCACTCGACTCACAGCTCCCAGCACAAAGTAAGTAAAAGCCTTCCTTTTAAATGGGCTTAATTTGGGTTTAACTTACTTTGACCAATAATAAACTTAGTCCTTTCCCCCTTAACTCCATGTTTGTGTTTTTGATAAACCCCACGTCTTTTAGGTATTGCAAACCCATCATGGAGAGTGATTTCTTAAGCAGTGGGTAACCGCTCTCTTTCCCTAGGAATACAGATGGGGCAACCCGCCAACCCCGAAGTGTTGAAGGGGAAGACTTTTGCAAAAGTCCGGGGACGTCACTTTTTGGACTCCCACCCGATTAACGGGCGACGCAAAAACAACCCCCATCTTTTTAGGGTAAAGAACCTTTTTTTCCCGTCATCCCGGACTGACTAAAACAAGGGAAGACTCTTGAAGAACCCTTTTGGGGTTTTCACCAACCTGTGAAACCCCCCTCATCAGTAATGGGTACAATTTCTCAAGAGGGGTCAAACCCCACCAACACCCCAGTATAATTTTCATATTAGTTTTTAAATTTAAATGTCATTTTTTTTTTTATTTTTAATTTTTATTTTCTTTCAAATGGAAAAACCTCCTGTTTCACTATTTTATCTTTGCATAATAAATAAAAAGTTTTACTTTTTTGAATTTTTTATTTCTTTTTCTATTCGTTAATTTTCCAAGGGGGGAGCGACCTTTGGTAATACTGTCTGAATTTTACAGGGTGAGTAAATCTTTTTCAAATGGGACCCTTTCCCGGGTCACTGACGAATCAAATTCAATCCATCTCGAATCTACCATTGGAACTTTAAAACCCCCATACCCCCAGACGGTTACCCCCCGTCCCATAATCATTTTCCCCTTGGGAGGCCAGTAAGGGATTTAACAGATTTTGGGGATTGTTTTTAGTCTCAATTTATTGTAAGTCAAGTCAAGGCAGGATATACAAGAACAAAAACATAAAAGGTAAGGCCTGAGAAGGGCCCACTGGCCCCCCGAGGGGGCCTTTTCAAAATCATTACCAAAAGCTACCCAAAAAAAATAACTCCCGTACCCCCAAAACCCAAACAAAACCCCCCCCTCCCAATCATATATTTTTTTTTCTCTTCTTTAAAGCTACCCAAGGGCCTCCTCTATCACCCCCCCTGGGAAACTGTTCCACGCACTACAAACCCGTTAGAAAACCCGTACTTACCAGTCCTTTTTAAATCTAAATTTTCCAACTTAAAACCATTATTCCCCGGTTCAAAACCCGGTTTGCACCCCCCGTACTTTATTAAGTCTCCCCTTTTTATGCCCTCTCCATTTTACCTTCAATGATGTCTCCCCTCATTCTGCGCCCTTTATTTTTGGCTTGAAACGATTTTTAGGAATAGACTCTAGGGACCCCCAGATTTTCGGTACAAGTTGTTTCATTGACCTTTATTATTCGGGGAAATGTCAAGGGCACTCTTGTTTGTTGGGAGAAGATTAGATGGTAAGGGGCTCCATTCACTTACTGTTTGCTCGGGCCGGATAGAACCCCCCGTTTTCATTCACACATACTGTTTAAAAACGAAACAGGGATCGAACCCTACGATTTTTTACAGTTTGACAGAGCAGAAAATTTAACCCTGTTTTTTTTGATATATCGTTTCATTTTTTCCCTTTGTATTTAAAATTTTTTCTTGCAAGTAGGAGAATACCCGTTTTGGGCGAGCGCTGGGAGTAAGTTTTTGGGAAAAACGAGGAAAAAAAAAAAACTTT